>CM070491.1:5006822-5284322 GCA_036324585.1 Champsocephalus esox
AACCATGGTTGACCATGGTCACCATGGTATTCCATTGCCAACCATGGTAATACCATGGTTGACCACAAACTACCATGATGGTCACAGTACCATGGGGAAGAAACCATGGTCTACCATGGTCAACCATGGTCAGCCTACCATGGTCACAATGTCATCTCCAGAAACCATGGTCAACCATGGTCAGCCATTTGAATATTTGAACCATGGTCTCAAGAAACCATGGTCTACAGAAACCATGGTCGACAATCATTCTAATGAGGCTCATGCAGGCACCGTCACCTGATGAATGTAATAGTCTTTACATTTTCTCCAACTGTTTAATGAGCATTTAATGAGTGTGTGTGCAACTATAGAGTGACAGTGTACTGTAGATGAAATTAAGTGCAATTAACATGATCTATACAAATATTTCAAAATGAAATGCTTGAAACTATTGAAAAGCTTGTATTAATTGATATTATTTCCAGTCTGGTGGACCATGGTTTATGTCCATGGTAGACCATGGTAGACCATGGTTTATGTCCATGGTAGACCATGGTTTATGACCATGGTTTATTGTGTCCATGGTAGACCATGGTTTATATCAGTGCTCTACCATGGTTGACTATGGTGCCATATCCCAACCATGGTCTACCATGGTCAACCATGGTTATACCATGGTTAAATGAACCATGTTCTACCATGGTAGACCATGGTCTAACATGGTCGACCAGGTCTAACATGGTCGACCATGGTCTAACATGGTCTACCATGGTCTACAATGGTTCATTTTGCAGGGGTAGTGGGTGATTTGGGGGGGGCAGCAACACCACGTTCTCCCCATCATCTGCAGAACAATAAAATACATGTTACTTACTCCCACAAAAATAGATATATAATTGTGTTTTATAGCATCCCAGCTGTTTAAAGCTCCTGACTCTTACCCTGTATACAAAGGTGGTGTGAGCTGCTGCCACCAGGGTCAGTAGCGACCCCCCCTTCCACCATCAAGGGCCGACCCGCATTTTTGCTGAGGGCCAGCAGGGGTGAAATCTGGCGGAGGAGGGCCCCCTCTGCTCATTTATTGTCCTGTTGGCTGCAAGAATTTGGAAAAAAATGTGACCGCTTTTCTATACAGTTATGAAACACAGACTAATTGAAGCAATACAACATGTGTAGTTTATTGTAGTAGTATTTTTAAGATCCAAAAAGAGGGAAACTTACCAGATTGAATAATGTTTTTGTATTTCACTCTCATTTGCTCCCAGGTCCTTTTAGACCTGCCGAGGTTACATCTGAAAAAACAAAAAATAAATATCGTGTACAGCTTGAATAAAAAAAAATGCTATAAATTAAAAGGATTACAAAAATATTAGAATTAAAGTCCACTTGTGACCCTCGGGCAATGATATAATAATGAAAAAAAGGCTGCCACTCAATGATCAATTTGGTATTTGAATGACTTTATCCGATAAACCAACCCAGTCTCACAAAAAAACTGTAATAACTACTTTGGTACACAACTTGGGACGTAGTATTTCTACAAAAACGCCTCTGAAATAGTGTAACTGTTTAATGGTGTTATCTTTATTGCTACCCCCTTCCCCGTCAATGTATAGTGTTGGTCCACCGTGCAAACGTATTAGTTTAACAAAATTTGCATCTAAAATTGTGGCATACGTTATTTTCCCCTGTGCAATTCTCCATTTACTCAACAATAACACATAATTATCCTTGTGTTTATTTATTTGTTTGATTAATAAACACAAGTTGGAGTCCGTCAGGACCGAGGGTTGGAGCAGCTCATTTTCTATAGAGAATATTACACCCGGAAGTAAGTATTCTCTCCGCATCGCTTGACAAACCCCGTGATAGTCCTCAAGCTCTGTGATTGGATGTGTGAGTGTGCTCCGAGGGTTACGCCGGGCGTGAAATGGCACTTGAAGTGGGATGAAACAACGGCAGACTGTCAATAACTGGACTTGAACGGGTCCACCCCGTCCCCCCCCTCCCCCACCCCGTTCCCAGAACTACACATGCTGGCTATTGTGTTTCGCAACATGTTCTCTATCTATGGCACGTCTCTACTGGGAATTGTAGTTTTAAAAGACGTTTTCGTATTTCCCATAAAAAGAAGTTGCCAGTATTAAACTGTGTACATCCCTGGAGGTCTAGGGTATAGGAAACACTCAAATTTAAAACATATAATTAATAAATGGGGGAAATTGCTTGTGCCCTGTTTAGAGTCGGTGAGGTCCTGATAATTTATTCCGGTAAATTACTCTGACCTACTAATTGACCTGACCGAAGTTATTGAGTCTATGTAAGTGTACTGTTTGGCTCAGATCCACCAACGTCAGCAAGATCTCACCTCTATTAACTCCCCGAAGAACCAGGTTCAATTAACTGCTGTTTCTATTCAGACAACTCTTTTTAATCTGTTTAAGCGATCCCGAAGGATTTTGATATCAGTAAATGAGGTGTGTTCCTACCTACGGGTGTGTGGCAGGGTGCAGTCTTACCTTTGAAGCAGGAGAGGAGATCACAGATTTTCTTTTAGTTGTCCCAGTCCAAAAGGTGAGATCAGTTTATTTGAATAAAAAATAGGTCCAAACAAATACAGCGTCTTTACCTTTTAACACATTACAATCATATACAACATATTTTGCTGGGGTTATATTTGTATCTAAAACCTTAATTCATATTTCTCATCTTTCCCAGATCCAAATAGAGTTATTCATAAGATTCCTGTACATTCTAATAATGCCTTCCAGGTAGATCTAAATAGTACTATTAGTTCTAAGATTCCCGTACGTACTAATAACGCCTTCTGGGTATACCTTACCGAGACCCATTTTACCCAGCCCTGAGGGCCAGAGCCTACCGAAGAGAGTATACCAGGGGTTTCCCCCATTGTCACCCCTCAAAATCCTAAAAAGCCTGTCTCTTTATGCTCAAAAAACCGGATAGAAACCCCCAAAAACACCTCCTCTATACCCAACCAACATATTCTATTGGCTATGGCATATGACACACCTTCCCATGACCATGACATGACCAGACATATTCTATGGCTATGACATAACCACCTTTTTGAGGCCTTAATGTGTTTCTCCTTAAGTCAGGAGCCCCCCTCCCTGTGAACTGCCGTGAGAGGAGAGGAAAGAACCTGCCTTCTCTCTTATCAGAGAGTAAGGCATACATCATTATAGGTCTTACACTCAACTTAACAAACCACTTGTGTTTTGTTTATGCTGTAAATATAGAAAAACCTAAAATATGAAGCATTTTCATTGTGGGTTATACAAGAATATAATTGATTATATTTGATTATAACTAACTTTTGTTTTAAGGATTCAACATACTATGAAGCTCTCAACACCCACTTTTTAAAACGCAAAGTTATCAAACAGCAACAACTAAAATTGTAAGCATACATACATACATATTCAAAAACCATCAAGAAGCATTCTCATTATGGGTTTATACAAGAATATGATTGATCATATATGATTAACTTTCGTTTTAAGTATTCAACATACTATGAAGATCTCAACAGCCCATAATGGGCAGCATTAATATATACCCACATGACAGCTAAGGTCAGAAGAGCTTTATTTAACAGCTGGTCTTATGTCTGTGACCCCTCCTGTTGTAAATTGATAAGCCTGAAACATGCACTTGTCAAGGTTCAGAGGCAAATTTTGCAAATATGGCAGTAGCCATCGATCATCTTAAAATAAGATATACTTTATTGATCCCAAGTTGGAAACATTTGCGTTACATCAGCATGTGTAACAGTTGTAAATATGCAGTGGTGTTTATTTGTAAATCATTTAGTATAATCACACAATAATAATTACTGTGTTCTTTATTTATTGAGTATTCAATACCTGACAAGGTCGGAGATGAACAACTTGGGTGGCAGGTTCCTCAACAGTGCATTACAAGATATCTATCAATATGTGTGTATACCTCCACCTGTCGTATTATGCACATTTCTTATACTATCTACATACATCTTATATTAGAGTATAATACATATGTATAATATCAGTTAAAATAAGTGCTTCAACATAGTTAACATTGCTGGAGGTATGCACAAATATTGATAGATGTCTTGTAATGCACTGTTGAGGAACCTGCGACCCAAGTTTTTCATTCATTGCATAACTACACCGTTTGTGTATATGATATGTTAATAAACCTTACACTAGAAAAAATGATTTTGGAGGTTAGTATATATTATCCAAGCAAATCATTTAAATTGTACTCAAGGTATATAAGTGAGCATTGTTAGTATATACGAATGGGTACATTCTACCTACACTACCTAATTTCTGACAGTACCAACTGAAACACAAACAATCTGGGTAAAATCTACTTGAAGACATTAGGCCCACACTGCCCCTTTGCGTATGCGTCTGCAGTGATTATTGGCTGCAGGCCAGAGCAACGGTTCTCTTTCGCGACCCTCCTCTTGGTGTGTGGAAATGTTGGAAGGTAAGATATTACTGTCTACCATGTCCTACATATAAATGTTCACGTTTTTTGAGGTTCATCACAAGACTTGTTGTCTGCTTGCTTCACTATTACCAGAGGTGGGGACTCGAGTCACATGACTTGACTCGAGTTGCATATGTTTTGTCTTGAGACTTGCTTGACTAACATTGATAAAAGACTTGACTTGACTTTGACTTGGTATTCATGACTTGAGACTTGACTTAAGCTTGAGATAGATGACTTTAAAGGACTTGACTGTTTAAAATGAAATATTTGCGTTTGTTTTTGTAATGAGATATTACGTTTATTTTTTTTGAAAAATGTGATTATAGCGCCGTGCGCGCAAGCCTGGCAACCCACTAGAAGGCAGGAGTGTCAGTTAACATGGCAGCAGCTAGCTTTATTCAAGGATTATTTTGTCGATGACGGTAATAAGAAGAGAACAGCGATATGCAGGGTCTGCAGCATACAGTGACACGACCACCACAACATCCAACTTCATTCGTCACTACAAAAAAACCCACAGAGAAAGGTGCGTGCATGTGTTGTGTTATCTAAAAAGCTAACGTTACGTTTAAGCTATGTTAGGCTTGGTTTTAAATTGATTAAGCAAAGAGAAGACAAAACGGTAAATGAACACTAGAAGTGCCAAGGGATTCATTTTGACCAACCCTGATACTGACGGGCTGTCGAGAGAGAGAGAGAGAGAGAGAGAGAGAGAGAGATAGAGAGAGAGAGAGAGTTTACTTGATAATTCCATATGTGTTCTTTTATAGTTTTGATGTATTTAGTAATGATCTACAATGTAGACAATTATTAAAATAAATAAAAACATTCAAATGAGAAGGTGTGTCCAAACCTTTGACTGGTACTGTATATTTATAGTTACAACCGGCCATTGAGTGTAACCATAATGCTATTGTGGCCCGCGATGAAATTGAGTTTGACACCCCTGACTTACAGCATCTTCTTGATATTTTCATCTATGTTTCTATCCTTGACAATCTACTTTCCCCCTATTTTGAATGTACGCTTAATATATGTATTTTTCATAAAATCTGACATATGAACAAAGAAATTCAATAACATGCTTTAACCACTAGGCGTTTCAAACCGTCACGATAATAGTGTTAACACAATAAAATATACTACTGTTTACGGTTTAGTTTATGACGTATGTATGTTGTTGTTATCCACATTTTGTTTGGATATTTGTAACACCAAACCGACAAAAAAGAGGGTCTTAATAACATGACCCAGTGGTCTAGTTAATAAAACATAATACATATCAAACATAATATACCTTTATTGTGAAATAAAAAATGGTGTCAGTTTCCGGTGTCCGTGTTGATTCAAATCTCTGTAGATAAATAAAGAACTACGGGGTAGATGTGTAATATTGAATGCAGCCGAACCATTTTTTTTACAATGCATTTATGATAAGCAGCCCCGTGCGTGGTCAGGCGCATTGTAGGAAAGCAAGACAATAAATGGCAAATATATGTAGAAAATAAACGTAGAGTTACGTCCAAAACAAACGTGAAGTGGGAGAAAATACGTTTCTACCTAAACGTAATTGGGAATGCAGTGTATTTCTGTCGGAACGTAATTTTGACGAGACAGGGTTGGCCTGTGATATGAGAAAATTAAAACTTTTGGGTAGGGCTACACCAAATACATTGTTGGAAAGGCCTCGACCTGCAGAGTAACATATGTCAGTATGAAGACCCTGCATAGCTCCTGCTTTGAAATATCGACTTTTCAACTTTGACATCTGTGCATGTTTAAAGGCTAATTCTGCTATAAAAGGGGCTACAAACATGAGACAAACTCTTCTAGGGAGCTCTTGACCACAGCTATCATCATGATGTTAATTATAATCACATATATATATAAATACTTAATGTAATTATATGACAATTACATATTGATAAGCTGATCGTGCAGATATGTTAAACCACATTTATACTATTAATTGCACTGTCTCTTTAGTATTTACAACTTCCTATTCTAGAAAACAAAGGTAGTTAGATAGTATTTTTATAAAGTGTTTTCCGGTTTGCAAAGCAAGAGGGTTGTAGATACTGTAGGATTGTAAAATATATATGTATTTCAAGCAAATCAATTGAGTGACTTGCTGTGCTTATTGTCTCAATACATATACAGTAGAGCCCATGATCAAACAATAAGTATTTAATTTTTAAATACTAAATGACACTGCAACAAATAAAACACTTCCATATCCGAAACATTTATACAAATAAAAGACATAGATAAATAAACACAGTAAACATATGTAGGCTACATATTGTACATGTTGCCTGGATCCACAACACGTTGACCAGGCAGCTCTCATGCTGAACCAGAGGGACCTGGCGACTCGGGTGTGGCAGTGAGGCACTCAAGATGACAGGCAGGCTCCCATGTGTTATCCCAGGTTCTGTTACTGTGAAATGCACAAAGTGTCATTAGAACAAAGATCACATTTTAAGATCATTGATGAAAAAATTAAACACAAACATATTTTACCGATAAATTATTTAGAAGGACTCATTTAAAAGAGCCCTTTATTATTACGTGTATTAAAGGTCCCATGTCATGGCCATTTCTCCTGATCATAATTCCATTGAATTGATTTACATTGTTCAATGTTCCAAACTCACATTGGTTTCTCAAACAGCATCTCTGTATTGTCTGTGTACTCTCTGTCCTTCTGTCCTACACGGCTTGTTGGAGCTCCTGCCCCATGAGCCCACTGTGCTCTGATTGGTCAGCTCGCCCACCCTGTTCTGATGAGTCCACCACCGTTACAGCGGAACATCAGAAAATGACACCAGTAATGTGACAAACCGATGAGAATGCTGCGTGGGGTCTGGGGGCCGTGGTTTTTCACGGCACTTGGTGTATATCCAGCATCCAGGGAAACACAGTGGGACATCCACCTCACACTGTCCGCTCCTGGGGCCTCGTGGAGCAGACTCCTGAGCTGCTCGGGAGTCTGCCCTGGCAGAGTGTGCCTATTGTTCTATAGCTGTGTGTCTATTGTTCTATAGCTGTGTGCATATTGTTCTATAGCTGTGTGCCAATTGGTCCATTTGGACTTAGTGATGTCAACCTGCTCCGGAAGAAAAAAAATGGAAAAAGAAAAATGTCCAACGAGGTGTTCTGGGGCAGTCTAGACAGGTATTTTCTGTGTTAGTGTTTTACTCGCTACAGGGTGTACTTTGAGGGTTTGTGACGCTGCAGACCGTTTACATGCAGAACAGCCTTCATAGGGGACGGGTAATAACCAAAAAAGCATGACATGGGACCTTTACATACCCTAGGGACCAGAGGGTACACTGGTTGGACATTTACTCCCGGCCGCGGTCTACCTAGTGTACGGGGTCCATGTATCGGACTTCAATGCATAGCGGGAAGTCGGTTATATAGACATCAAGAAAATAAGTGTTTAACGATGATTTAAACTAGTTTATGCGGGGAAAAGAGTGCTCAAAATAGGATTAAACATGCCATGTCATCCACACCTGAAGACTCCCATCAAAAGTGATTGAAATGTACAGGAATCTGTCCATTTCATTCACATTTGACGACCCGAGCAGGGTGACTTTGTTACCCAGGAATTAGTGTCTAAAAGTTGGGTAAGATTACTTTAAACACAGGGTGCACATGGCTGTGTTACCCATGAATTAGTGTGTGAAAGCTGGGTAAGATTAATGTGAATTTAAGGGAGATATGGGTATTTCATCCACACCAGAATACTCCCATCAGAAGTGATTGAAATGTACAGGAATCTGTCCATTTCATTCACATTTGACGACGCATACAGGGTGACTTTGTTACCCCGGATTTAGTGTCTAAAAGCCGGGTAAGATTACTTTAAACACAGGGTGCACATGGCTGTGTTACCCATGAATTAGTGTGTGAAAGCTGTGTAAGATTAATGTGAATTTAAGGGAGATATGGGCATTTCATCCACACCAGAATACTCCCATCAAAAGTGATTGAAATGTACAGGAATCTGTCCATTTCATTCACATTTGACGACGCATACAGGGTGACTTTGTTACCCCGGATTTAGTGTCTAAAAGCCGGGTAAGATTACTTTAAACACAGGGTGCACATGGCTGTATTACCCATGCATTAGTGTGTGAAAGCTGGGTAAGATTGATGTGAATTTAAGGAAGATATGGCCCTTTCAAACACACCAGATGACTCAAGCACTCTGTACTTTTCAATCACATTTGACGACGCGTACAGGGTGACTTTGTTACCCCGGATTTAGTGTCTAAAAGCCGGGTAAGATTACTTTAAACACAGGGTGCAGATGGCTGTATTACCCATGCATTAGTGTGTGAAAGCTGGGTAAGATTGATGTGAATTTAAGGAAGATATGGCCCTTTCAAATACACCAGATGACTCAAGCACTCTGTACATTTCAATCACACCTGACGACTCCCATCAAAAGTGATTGAAATCTACAGGAATCTGTCCATTTCATTCACATTTGACGACCTGTTTAGAGTGGCTTTATTACCCATTAGGTACACCGACAAAGGCACCTCTTCGGGTTCCATGGCAAGGGACCGCCAAAAATCGTACGAACGCGAACTTTGGCGACAAATCACGGCTACGCCGTGCGAAAGAAATAAATTCTCGTGATAACTTAAGCTCTCCCATGTCTCGCGAAGCTACCCGACGAATTTCGAGTCGTACGATAAAAGTCCCTAGGAGGAGATAGATTTCGTAGGTACGCGAAATAGGGAAAAAAACGCGATAAAATCGCGTTTTTTCAACACCAAATTCAAAATGGCCGACTTCCTGTACGTTATTTTTTACCCCTCCAAGAGGCTTTTTGGTTCGTCTCCGAACCCTAGATATGCGTGGCGAGTTTCGTTCGTTTACGTGAAATTTAAAATAGGGGGAGTTAACGTCAAAAACGGAAGTGGGCGTGGCCTACGCAATTGTTTACGTTAAGTTCCGGGACCAATAACAACTTGCAATTTTGTCACGGATTGACGCGTGTGCAAAATTTGGTGAGTTTTCACTTATGCTGCGGGGCTCAAAAGAGCGTTTCTTGATGGAAAATAATAATCATAATAAATAATCGGTCCAGTTTCAATCATGTTCGATTTAACATTGACGCGGATGGGACCACCTCACTGTAGGCCGTCCGGCCTACCCACTGGGACATGTCTAATGGGCTTTTGGCCCTTTTTTACCCTGTTTTGAGGGGGTTTTGCTTGGTTATCGCTGGCTTCGCGAGCGACTACGATGATTGTTACGATATCAATTATGCGATTTGCAGTGGTTTGCAGCGATTTGCAGTGGCTCACGCGGTCTATCAGCCGACATTATTTACGAACATTTTCGGTGCTTTAGTCGGTCGTTTACCCTGTTTTTGGCAGTTTTATTTTTTCCAATTTCAATAGGGTCTTCGCCGACCTAGGTCTCAGACCCTAATTAAAGCTGCAAGCAGCGTTGAGCGGGTCTTCGACGTTCCGCAGGCTGTTGTCCGCACGTCGACGTGTGTGTCTAGGTGTCTCGAGGACTCGGCCGATCGGACAAAATATTTAGGAGTTACGGCAGTATTACGGCAGTATTACGGCAGTAACACAAACGTTGTGTTTGATGGCGGGTGATTTGTTGCCATGGCAACGGCATATGATGACATCCCAGACATCGAGCTGTTGAGGGCCGGACCATTAATGATAGTCTGAAGTCTGGTGCTGTTTGGACGATTTTCCATTGACTTATTTGAACATTGTATTTTTTGGCGTTTCCATGGAAACAGCATTCGTTGGATTTCAGATTTCACTTGGAGTTGTTGAGGCATGGACCATCAGCCATCATATGAAGTCTGGTGCCGTTTGGAACCTTTTCCATTGAATTAGGACAACACCGTGTTTTATGGCGAGGGAAGCGTTGCCATGGAAACGGCATACGGTGAGATTTCAGATTTCACGTAGAGCTGTTGAGGGCCGGACCATTAGCCATCATATGAAGTCTGGTGCTGTTTGGACAATTTTCCATTGACTTACAACCACATCGGATTTTTTGGCGGGGGATGCGTTGCCATGGAAACGGCATACATTGAGATTTCAGATTTCACGTAGAGCTCTTGAGGGCCGGACCATTGATGATAGTCTGAAGTCTGGTGGTGTTTGGATGATTTTCCATTGAATTACGACAACATGATGTTTGACGGCGAGGGATGCGTTGCCATGGCAACGCCAAATGATGACATCCCATAATTGACATAGAGCTGTTGAGGGCCGGACCATTAGCCATCATATGAAGTCTGGTGCTGTTTGGATGATTTTCCATTGACTTACAACAACATGGGATTTTTTGGCGAGGGATGCGTTTCCATGGAAACGGCATACGTTGAGATTTCAGTTTTCACTTGGAGCTGTTGAGGGCCGGACCATTAATGATAGTCTGAAGTCTGGTGCTGTTTGGACGATTTTCCATTGACTTACAACAACATCGGATGTTTTGGCGAGGGATGCCGTTTCCATGGAAACGGCATACCTTGAGATTTCAGATTTCACTTGGAGCTGTTGAGGCATGGACCAGTGATATAAAAGTGAAGATTGGGGGACGATGGGACCGTGTCCATTGGATTTACAGCGACACCGTTGTTTATGGCGAAGGATCCGTTGCCATGGTAACGCCAAATTAAGTAACATCAGATTTGACCTAGAGCTGTTCAGGGCTGTGGTGTGAACCGTCATGTGAAGTTTGGTGGCGTTCTGAGAATGTCAGTTTGAGTTATGACATCATCGGGTTCCATGGCGAGGGACCGCCAAAAATCGTACGAACGCGAACTTTGGCGGAAAATAACGGCTACGCCGTGGGGAGTATAAAAATTCCTGTGATAACTTAAGCTCTCCCATGTCTCGCGAAGCTACCCGACGAATTTCGAGGCGTACAATAAAAGTCCCTAGGAGGAGATAGATTTCGTAGGTACGCCGAATAGGGCAAAAAACGCGATAAAATCGCGTTTTTTCGACACCAAATTCAAAATGGCCGACTTCCTGTACGTTATTTTTTACCCCTCCAAGAGGCTTTTTGGTTCGTCTCCGCACCCTAGATATGCGTGGCGAGTTTCGTTTGTTTACGTGAAATTTAAAGTAGGGGGAGTTAACGTCAAAAACGGAAGTGGGCGTGGCCTACGCAATTTTTTACGTTAAATTCCGGGACCAATGACATACTTTAAGTTGCCACACTTTTGAAGCGACTGCAAACATTTGGTGAGTTTTGACATATGCTGCGGGGGTCAAAAGTGCGTTTGAAAATGTCAAAGAATAATCCTAACAAAAAATAATCGGTCCAGTTTCAATCTTGTTCGATTTAACATTGAGGTGGATGGGACCACCTCACTGTAGGCCGTCCGGCCTACCCACTGGGACATGTCTAATGGGCTTTTGGCCCTTTTTTACCCTGTTTTGAGGGGGTTTTGCTTGGTTATCGCTCGCTTCGCGAGCGACTACGATGATTGTTACGATATCAATTATGCGATTTGCAGTCACGTGGGCGAAGCCCACGTGACTGGGCTCACGCGGTCTATCAGCCGACATTATTTACGAACATTTTCGGTGCTTTAGTCGGTCGTTTACCCTGTTTTTGGCAGTTTTATCGGTCGCTGCGCGACCGATTTTTTCCAATTTCAATAGGGTCTTCGCCGACCTAGGTCTCAGACCCTAATAAATAATCGGTCCAATTTCAATCTTGTTCGATTTAACATTGACGCGGATGGGACCCCCTCACTGTCCCTAGGCCGTCTGTCTATAACATGGAAGGACTTTTGGCCCTTTTTGACCCTGTTTTGAGGGGGTTTTAGGGGTTATCGCTCGCTTCGCGAGCGACTACGATGATAGTTACGATATCAATTATGCGATTTGCAGTCACGTGGGCTTTGCCCACGCGACTGGGCTCACGCGACTGGGCTCACGCGGTCTATCAGCCGACATTATTTACGAACATTTTCGGTGCTTTAGTCGGTCGTTTACCCTGTTTTTGGCAGTTTTATCGGTCGCAGCGCGACCGATTTTTTCCAATTTCAATAGGGTCTTCGCCGACCTAGGTCTCAGACCCTAATAAATAATCGGTCCAGTTTCAATCATGTTCGATTTAACATTGACGCGGATGGGACCACCTCACTGTAGGCCGTCCGGCCTATCCACTGGGACATGTCTAAAGGCCCTTTTGGCCCTTTTTGGCCCTTTTTTACCCTGTTTTGAGGGGGTTTTGCTTGGTTATCGCTCGCTTCGCGAGCGACTACGATGATTGTTACGATATCAATTATGTGATTTGCAGTCACGTGCGCATAAGGCCGTCTGCAAATCGCCGTCTGCAAATCGCATAAGGCCGTCTGTCTATAACATGGAAGGACTTTTGGCCCTTTTTGACCCTGTTTTGAGGGGGTTTTGCTTGGTTATCGCTCGCTTCCCGAGCGACTACGACGATTGTTACGATATCAATTATGCGATCTCACGCGGTCTATCAGCCGACATTATTTCCGAACAATTTCGGTGCTTTAGTCGGTCGTTTTCCATGTTTTTTGGTGTTTTTGGCAGGTTTATCGGTCTATGGGACGCCCTGCCGGTTGAAAACTGACTCAGGGCTACCCTGTCCGTAATAGAGTGACGGGGAGGAGCCCTGACCGACCGTCAACATGTGACGGGTTGGGAGTGAGAACGTGTTGAGTGTGCTGTAGTGTAGTGTGGTGTAGTGTGGTGAAGTGTAATGTAGTGTAGTGTGGTTAAGTGTGGTGAAGTGTAATGTAGTGTGGTTAAGTGTGGTGAAGTGTAATGTAGTGTGGTGTAGTGTAGTGTGGTGAAGTGTAGTGTAGTGTAGTGTAATGTAGTGTAGTGTAGTGTAGTGTAATGTAGTGTAATGTAGTGTGGTGTAGTAAAGTGTAATGTAATGTAGTGTAGTGTCGGGCGGTGCATCTTCACTGGTCTCACGATTCGATTCGATTACGATTATCCTGTCAACGATTCGATTCGGTTAGATATCCCGGTGCATTACGGTGCATCACGATGCATAACAATGCGTTGCATCCTCAATTTTTAATATTACTGTATGGATACTTTTTCATCAATGAATACAATCAGTCAGATAAATATGAACTTTTTTTATTCTATAGAAAGTACATTACAAATCGATCAAACCACTTCTTTGTCTTCTGCTCTATAACATGGTACATCCTAAAAGTCATCATTATGAGTGTGCCAACAGGTATCATTGAACTACCATGTGTGTCATAACATGGTTATTAAATTGAAATGAAATAAATAGTGTAGGCCTGGCATACCTATAATGTAAACAAAGGTACATCCTCAAAAACAAAACATTCTGCAGTGCTGTAATCTACAACAATGTTTTCAAATAGCAGCACTGGGCACAGGGCACTTTCTGAATGTGCCAAACAACAAAAACATGACTCATTGCTCAGCATTTGGGAATATGTAGGTTGTTCTTAAGAACACTAGTTGATCCACATGTTCTGGTTTGAGAGTGCTTCTTTTTGCAGTGACCACATCTCCTGCAGTGGAGAAAACTCGCTCTGCAGACACACTTGTGCCTGGGATACACAAGTATCGCTTTGACACCCGTGAGAAGAGGGTTAATGTGATCTCATGGACACGCCACCAGTTCAAAGGGTCCTCAGTCAGAGGGAGAGATGATGCTTTACAGTATCTCTCTATTTCCTCCTCAGCAATGGCATAGGGGGTCTTGGGTTCTGCTGTACCTTCAGTGTCAGTGAAAGACCGTCCCAGCAAACTCACGAGCAGTGATGATGATGATGAGGCCTTTCTTTTGGGAGCAGGAGGGCCGTCAATCACTTCTGTCCTCCTGAGTGTCCTCTCATTCTATGGTTGAACAAAAGAATAGAAAATAACATTAAAATAGCAGTTATCACTTTCTCAGTCAATGCAAAAGCTCACATCTATTCTATTCGTCAGTCTTATAGACTGCTCAACCACCACACATAATGCAATAACTGTAACCATTCTCACACATACACACACTTTTAAATGCACTTTATATACTATTTTTTATATCAATATTTGTAACTATTTATTCCCCGTATGATTGTATGTTGTCTGTCCTATTGCCGTGTTTTTTAGCGTTATGTATTTGTCTGTATTTTTTGCACACCGGGACAGAGTTGCACTCTGAATCTCGTTATACTCTGTGTATAATGACAATAAAAGGCTTTAACTTTTCACTCATTGTAGATACTATTATTAATATTGTAAAGTTTGTTTTTATTTTATAAGTTTACATGAAACATGCTGAAAATACCTCCAAGGATGCAGCCTCCTCAGTCACTCCTCTGTAGATCTCCAATCTCTCCTCCACTGTTAGAAAAGGCAGTCCCTTAAAACGGGGATCCAGGGCAGAGGCTGTATGAAGGATCTTATTTTCTGCCTCACCATTGTACCTCTTCAGGAGATCTGTTGTGATGGCATTCTTGATCGTGTGGATCATCGGTGAGTCTCCAATGGTGCCTGTCATGTTCTGGAGGAGTTGTGCAATTATTGGAGCAATGAGAGACACAGTTGGATTGCTCTCTTCTGACATCAGAGTGATTGCATCCTTCATTGGCTTTAATGCACTCACAGCGTCCTCTGTATTTGACACATCTGTTTCGTTAAGAGTGCAGAGGTCTGACTGTCCTTTTCTCACCTCTGGAGACAGCAAGGTGGCACATATTGCAGGTTGTTGTTCCAAGAACCTCTCGACCATGTCGTATGCACTGTTCCACCTTGTGGCAACATCAGTTATCAGCTTATGATTTTTCAGGCCCAGACATTTCTGTTTCTCTTTCAGATAGTGGTTCGCTGTAGTGCTGCGGTGGAAGAATATTGTAATCCGTCGGACTCGACCCAGTAGCTTGGAGAGGGTGGCCACTTTAAGCGCCCGCTGGGACGCAAGATTCAGTGTATGGGCGAAGCATTTCACATGAGGGAATCTTCCTAATTCAGCTGCAACGATCATATTAGACGCGTTGTCTGTCACCAGCACTACATCTTTGTCTGATACAGATGTAGCGCTTCGTTTCAGATGCCTACCCGTGCGGGTCCGTGATCGGCACGGGGTGGGCCCCTGCTGATAAGGAAAACCCCCCCCGCAGGATTTGAAACGCCCCCTTGATAAATACATTTAATTATAATGAAACCAGCTGCAATGGATCATGGATCCACCAGGGGGAGCCGTGAAAAGCTGCCACACTGGAACTCATGTGAAATAAACAGCTGATCGACAGGTTTCTGATATAGCGGATATTTGTTAAAATCCATATATGTCACGGATAGGATCATATTCTGTGCTTAAGTAAGAGACATGTAATCATTTACTAAACATCACCATGTTTAACAAAATAATGTTTAATTCACGTTGGCGTAAGTACAAAACCATCGCTATGTTTTTAGATCAGGAAATGCATCCAGGGTCAAACAAACGATTTTCGATCGTCATCCTCGCATTCATGTAATGTATCATATGTTCGCGAGTTGAAATGAATGCACTACATTTAATCCACGTGAGTTTACAACAACAACAATAATCGCTTTGTTTTTATATCACATCCGACCGGAGGAAAATGCAGCGGCTCTCACTACCGATCACCCTATCCACGGGCAAACAATAATATGTACAGTGTTAATAGTTTACTGTATTATTAGTGTCTAATATTACTGCTATAATAATCACACATTGAGTTGTTGAAATCAGACCGTCGTTTTTTTTAAACGCTCTGAATGAAACGGCAGCTCTCAGGTGATCAGCTGTGTGTTTACACAATAAAATATGCATAGTAATTTAATACCTTCCAACACACATTGTAAGAACAGTTCTGTTTCATATGAGTGTTGAGAGCTGTATCCACAAATCTACTAATGTTGCCCTCAGTGCACCAGATTGATGCATTTAACTTCAATTTAAATAAAAACATCTTCTGTTGTAACAACAATAACATTATAAATAGTAACATAGCATGGTATTGCACATTTACTGTAGCTTTGAGTGTTACTGGCCTGAGATTTTTTTATTACATGAATGAAGGTGACTGAGGCTTTTTAATATAGACTTTTCAGTGTCCCACATTTTGCACAGAACTGTCCCACATTAGGAAAACAGATTGTCTGAGACAACTTGGCACTAAGAGTACTAATATGTCTACCATTTCTTTTACGAGTTTAATATCTGCATGTTCTCTTTTGGTTTGATTAGGACACATCCTGGGGATTTCAGAATGTTACTGGATTTTGATTTATTGTATCGGCTTCATGTCGCAATATATTCCCGAAGTCTGAAATGCAAAATGTTTCCACATTAGGGCAATTCACCCTACATGTAATCATTTTGTTTATTTTTAACGAAATAAATGTGGTTTAATCCATCATGAAATTAATATAGGCTATTTACTTAGTACATATCTGACATTAACGATTAACACACTGTTCATACTGCTCACAGGCTGATATCTAGTGTATTCATTCATACCCCTCACTGTTTATTCATCATTCAATTCATTATATATTTTATTCGTGAACATTACTTTTCACTTTACTGCTTGTTGCACCTGGTTAGAAGCTAAACTGCATTTCGTTGGCTCAGTACCTGTAATCTGTGTAATAACAATAAAGTGTAATCTAATCTTGAGCAGGAACTAATGTAGGCTATTTACTTCGTACATATCTGACATTAACGATTAAACACGTTTGTGCATTCTTTATGAATGCAAACCGAGTCATTTCGTTTATTTTTAACGAAATAAATGTGATTTAATCCACATAATTTACTGTGTTAATTGTTTACTTAGTATTGTTTAACTTGAAGGTGCCTGATATGAATATTTCCAGAATGTATTTTCTTCACTTTTTAAATGCCTCTGTGATGTGCTGCCCGTTCACCAGCCCAACCCCCCCATGTGGCCCATGTATGTTGGGGACCCTTTGTTTAAAACTAATTGGCCATCGGAATGTGTGTCACATTCCACAGCTCTCCTCCCCCCTCCTGTGATCCCCCGCACACATGGGAGATCGCTCTTCTGAAGAGAGCGGAAATAATGATATTGCAAGTTAGAAACATAAAATGCATTTTGACAGACACTTGGGGGAAATATGCTGCATTTTGAATGTCCGACAGTCCATCATTAACACCTTAGTCCGTCTCGTCTCATCAACGAAAACTAAATATACATGACATACTTTGTTTTAGTAGATTTCTCATGAGAGCAAAAGGAGAATATCCGTGTGTAAGAGTGAAAATGTATGTAACGTATTCATCATAATTAATGATATGTATTTCGTTTGGATGTAGGATTTTTGACTTTGTTTAGAGCAGTGATCTTCTACTATATAAACATTTTGGACCCAAAATCACAAAAAAAACGTAAAAATAGATTTTGAAAATGATTTTATTTTTCATAACACAAACATACACAACGAAACCATTTAAAAGCTGGAAATATATACATGGGATGTGACTATGATAATGTGAAAGTTTAATTGAGGTAGCATGGGATTTGATTCTGATAAGGCAAAAGTGTTATTATAAATATAATAAAAATATATATATACACATTATGTACAACAATCTGTTTTTTCTGTCTTTATCTGTGCCACGCTTCAAAGCAGTTTCTGTCAACTACGACACAGAGGGCAACATCACAGGTTCCTCCTCCTTCATGTCAAAAAACAAGCTTAAAGCTTGACTCACGTTCAGAGTTCTCTTCACCATAGTTGAGTCTTCACAACTCTAAATCTATCAAACTATATCTAAATTATCAATGTTTGTCTGTCACTTTACTTCAATCGCAGTCTCCCGCAGCCTCTCTTCGTCTCCCGCCGCCTGTCTTCGTATATCTTCGTCTCTCTCCATTTCCCGCCGTCTCTCTTCGTCTCTCTTCGTCTCTCTTCGTCTCTTTTCGTATCTCTTTGTCTCCCTTCGTCTCCCGCCGCCTGTCTTCGTGTATCTTCGTCTCTCTCCATTTCCCGTCGTCTCTCTTCGGTTCCCGTCGTCCCTCTTCGTCTCTTTTCGTCTCGTTTCGTATCACTCCGTTTAACTGATTACCTCACACCCTCCCTGGTAAATACATCCTGTTGAGCAGAATCTACAGTTTCCAGTATTTTCCGTTTCGTAAAATGATAAAATACGGCGAAGATATTAAAATATGTGCTTCCATTTTTCATACTTCTGAAATATATCTGTATTGACTTTATATCATCGTATGTCCGTGTTTATTGGATATTTTTGCATGAAACAAAGACTGGCATATAGTTGTTTCAAGCCAGTACTTTCGACAGAAATACACATATACATCCTGTTGAGCAGGATCTACAGTTTCCAGTATTTTCCGTTTCGTAAAATGATCAAATACGGCGAAGATATTCAAATATGTGCTTCCATATTTCATACTTTTGAAATGTATTAACTTTATATCATCGTATCTCCGTGTTTACTGGGTCCTTTTGCATGAAACAAAGACTGGTATATAGTCTCAAGCCAGTACTTTCGACAGAACCACACGGCAATGTTGTCCGGACTGTTGTTTTTATGCGGCACCGGCTTGAACAGGTCATGTGATCTGATCACGCCGGCGTGACGGTCGACTCCAAAGGGTTAATATTAAATACATATAAGTATTTTTACAACTTGTATTTAGAAATACTCTGTTGTAATTATTGATGCATACATGTGTTCATCCATTTAATGTGGCATCTGCTATAATGGGGTTAATGTATGATATTACTTAATAATACATTATAATATATGATATGATAATTACATTTTAGTTTTATTCATTTCTTATTTCATAGTTTCTCATTATTATTATTTTTATCGCTCATTTTATTTTTGATTTTATTAATCTGTGTGAATCTGTGCTGTCCTGTTTTTCACTCTCACCCTGTTGCTCTTTGAACTACTGAATTTCCCCACGGGATTAATAAAGGTCCATCTTATCTTATCTTAATGTATAAGTTGATTTACTTCAATCTACTGTACAATATTACAAGAAATATACTGCATAAAGCAAACTATATACTTTATTTGATCTAAAATATTGATGTTTCTACAACGCCCATTGTGTATTTTGTGAATGAAGCGCCATCTCATGGTTAAATCCTGTAATTGAACAAATGGGGAAATTGGGCAACGCCCTCTAGCAATTTGGCAACACCCCCAGCCACTGGCATCCGCTGGGTTTTAGACTGGGACACACCCATTTGAGTGTGATCTGGAGTGCTACATCTGTAGCTGCCATTCTTCCACTACACGAGACAGTAGGTCCGCAACATGCGCATCTGTGTGAGACTCGTAAACAGCTCTAGTTTGCAGCACATGCGAGAAAAACTGCCAGTCCTCCCTGATGTAATGTGCCGTTACTGTTAAATAAGACTCCGTTGCGACAGAAGTCCAGGCATCACATATTATGGCAACTCTTTTAGCTTTGATAATTGACGCCATTACCTGGGCTTTGGTTCCATTGTAGAGTGCAGGTATGACATTTTCTGTAAAGTGGCTACGTGATGGGAGCTTATACCGTGGCTCCAGCGTCTTTAACAGGTGGCGTTTTCCACGACCGAATAAGGACGTAGGTCCTTCGCTATGAAAGCTGCCACCGACTGGGTGATTGTCTTCGCTTTCTCAGAGTTGGGCGGAAAAGTTGACAGCACCTCATCAATTCTTCGCTGGGCTGGGTCCGCTGTTTTCTTGGTGGCAGACGTTAGCTTCTCACAGTGAAAACGGCTAAGGTGGTTCCTCAAGTTAGTGGTATTTCCACCAAGGTATTTTATTTTTGTGTGACACACTTTGCACACAGCGTGCGACTTGTCCAGTTCATGTGTCCCTTTTCGTTGATAAAACCCATTATGGGTCCAGATGTCTGCTTTCAGAACACTAGGAGCGTTTTTTATTATTTGCGCACTGCTTTCGCCTCCCTCCATTATTGCACTACAGTAGCTCAGTAACCCACAATGCAATGCTACGTTGCTCCCGTGACGTTTTAATTTAAAAAAAAATCTTTATTGTTCAGCTGCTGCCGGAAAATCTACCACGTGAATAATCGGTTATCTTCCGTCACTGCATCGAGACCGAATCGTGGGTGGAACTGGTAGGGTTTCGCCTGTTTGGGGATGTCATATCCAGTTTACTTCGTTTTAACATTGCTAGTGCTTTGTATGTCGGGGGCGGGAGATTCAGGTGATTGGTTTTTGGTCGCCAAAAATCCCCAAGCTTCAGACACGCCAAGCGTCAACGCACGCTGCTGTGTGGACGCTCCGTGAGACTCGAGAGCACGGGGGGCAAAGTATACTTCTGAAAGTTTGAGTGATTTAATCCGAGAGGAGCTATAATGGCGGACTCAAATGAACGCATGGATGAGAACAGTCGGGGGCGGAGCACATACGTGATGACGTCAGACAGATTCAGTAAAAACATTTGAGTACTATCCCCAATATGACCCAAAGTGGATGAATACTGTATACACAATATTACAAATCAGTTCATAGTCATCAGAAAATTAGCGGTGAATTCACTTTTATAAATGTTTGGGTTAAAACAACCCATATACTTCAAGAAGCTTGCACTGTTCGGTCTTACAGTGAATTCCTCGAAAATACTTACATAAATGGTGACCAAACCGTTTGAGACCCACTGAGATAACTTACACTGAAGTGAACTATCTAAACACTGAGAGAGTCCTTACCTCACTGAGCTGAGGTTATACGATCCTCTCAGTCTGACAGGAGAGGACTCTCCTCCACCTTGGTGTAGAAACAGCTCTTTATATCCATTAGCATAGCTAGCTAACCAGATGCTGACAACAACATTCCACGTTACCGCTCGCGCACTCACATGCGCTCGTGCCACACACACACAGAGCCGAGCTTGAATGAAACACAGAGACCCATGTACTTGTACTGTACTGTATATCATATTATTTTCGATGGCTTTACTGTATAATCAGTGTAATAGATGAACAGATTGCCACTGGGCTTTCATCTAAACACACAGCCACGTAATGACAATACAAAAAAAGGTTGGGGGTCATTGGTCAAGCAACACACCAATCGGAGAGCAGCAGTGAGCACACCTCAGGCTGTAACGAAGTAATGTAACGCATTACTAATGAAATGTGGGTAATATATTACCCGTTACAATGCTCAGTAACGCAGTTACAACACATTTTAACCCGAAATTAAATGGTGTTTTGTTTTTTAACAATGTACTAACATAGCGAGACATTCCGACACCAGAAAAATTGTGCGGGTAGATTAGTAAACCTGGTGTTTACTCTTCAGGCTTCGCGCCGGGATCTTCGGGGCAGTTGAACGTTATGCACCCTCTATTAAAAAAAGAGAACGGAGCGAAAGATACTAACAACAAATTGTGTCAGGTGCGCGTGACCTGCTCATGCGCACGTGCATCATTTCCAAAGTGCTTCCACAGCAGTGCCACACATCTGTGGATAATCATTTATACGAAAATGGTTAAAGCAACCATCACTAAACCCCAGCAACACTGCATCTACTGCAGACCGTAGCAACAGGTCAGAAGGGGACATCACGTTACCCTCCGCTGTGGACACTAGCTTACTCCCGCCTGACTTGCCGCCCTCAACCCCGGAGCAGCAGTCTTCATCGCCCGAAACACCGCCGCCCCGTCTGTACAGTGGGGTTAGGTGGTCATTTTGCAGCTCGTGGTATACAAATAGACAAGGGCTAGAATATGTGAAAATAGTGCCATATTCTGCCATGCCTGTAGAAATGTTGGGTCAAAAATAATGCATACAATAGCACAGATGCCTTCACCACGAATGGCTACAAAAAGATCTCATATCCCAAGCTTATCAACGAGCTGATGTTGCAGCTGAAATGATCTCCAGGTCACAAAGTCAACCTCACATGATGATGTGATACCAGTTTTCAAGCACAGTAAATATTCTCTTCCCAGAGTATATGATGGGACCAAAGTGATGATTTAGTAGGCTACATGGTTTTAATAATACTTTTGCTTTTCAATGTTTGCCATTTCAAACCATGAGCTGGTTCAAATAATATTTTCCTTGATTTACAATATGTTCTCATTTGTTTTATCAGTAGCCTACAGCTTTGAAGCTTTTGTGCTTTTCTTTGCCACAGTCCACTTTGGAATGTATAAAATATTTCAGGATTGCACTTTTAACTCACTTGAAATGTTCTCACTTGCTTGGTTTCAACACATAACAAATGCCATAATCTGTTCATTGGGGACCATCAATGCTATTTCTCATTGCTGTTGCCGGCCACTATTGCTCATGTAAACCTACTACTGCTGCGCCCCCTGTGATCTGAGGCACCCTGAGTCATTTTGTTCTGGAACCCGGGCCTGTACATGGCCATATGCTAAACACACTACAGAGCCCATTCCGTGTCCTGTTAGTGTTTACTTCCTGTCTGCCTTCTTCTGGTGATTTATCTGACGTCCAGCGCTCCGTCTTTTAACCTCTTTTCCTTTCTCTTTCTTGATCCTCCTTAGCAGCCTTCATTATAGTCCTTGACAGTGGTCTGTACTGCTGTATTAACAACGTGTCACATGTTAAGAATTTACAATCAGAATCGAGTATTCAACTAACCCGTGTAATACAAGTTGTTAGTAGTCTTAAGGGCCTACACAGTTGTTATGCTAAACCACATCGCCCTTCATTGGATGTATAATGAGCTGCACTAAACTACATTTTAGCATTTAAAATACCTAGCCATTCTTTTGCGGTTATTTTGGTGAAAGTAACTAGAAAAGTAACTAAAGTAGTGTAACTCATTACATTTCAGAGACAGTAATTTTGTAATCTAACTTATTACTTTCAAAAGACTGTTTATTTCTGATGTATTTCACACAAAAAACCTTTAGTGGAAACGTTTTCACTTATATGAT
Organism: Champsocephalus esox; assembly: GCA_036324585.1. Lineage (NCBI taxonomy): Eukaryota > Metazoa > Chordata > Actinopteri > Perciformes > Channichthyidae > Champsocephalus > Champsocephalus esox. Next base: position 5,030,238 of record CM070491.1, read on the forward strand.
TAAAAAAAGAAAAAAACAGCAAAGTGGCAAGGCTTGCCCACCCTGCGTTAGGGGGGCACAGTGACTCATTTGGGCGAGCATGGCCCGCGAATGACGCCGACCCTGTTTAGGAGCAATGTCTAACTTGTGAGTGTGTGAGGCCATTATGCCTAAATAAAGGTACTCAAGCTTTACTCTATTTTCAAGGTTTTCTTCTAAAAGATGAGTTTGTCCACGTAGTCAGTAGTGAGGGCAGATCTGTTGGCGGTAACTATGTCACCTGCCGTCGAGAAAACCCTCTCGCTGGGGACTGAGACTGACTCGGATGTGATTGAGCATGTTTGACGTGTTACCACTAGCATACCGCACCGCTGTCGAACAACGCCGACACACCGTCCTCGTCCGATCCACAACTCGCACCCCATCATTGTTGTAGTCCACAGGGAACCAGATATGTTCCCACACAGCTGATTTAAAAGAAGCAGGTGGGTCTTCTAGCTCCTGTGTGTTGTGTGAACTCGCCATAGCTACTAACTTTTCTTCTTCATGTATTGTGTTCGTTTTGTTCTTTTACATTATTATAACATGTCACTTATTAGACGCTTTTATCCAAAGCGACTTACATACTCAATACTGTGGACAATCCCCACAGGAGCAATTTGGGGTGAAGTGTCTTGCCCAGGGACACAACGACATGCTGACTGCAGTGGGGTTTGAACCTGTGCTCCCTTGATCCGAACACCAAGGCTTTATCCACTGCGCCATACACCTCCCGTTCTTCATTTGTTATTTACGGGCGGCTGGCTTTTAGGCGCAATAGAGCTCCCCATTGACATCAGGGCAGCAGAAAGCCTTCACACCTTCCGGCGCAGACTGAAAACTCATCTCTTTCGGCTCCACTTCGAGCGATAGAATTACTAACAAAGCAATTATATACTAATAAAGGACTGGCTTATCTAAAGCCAGTTGAGTAGCACTTGAAATGTTTTAGCTCTATGAAACCTGATGTACTTATATGATTCTGTTTTCTTCAAGTTTGTTGGTCAAACGCACTTATTGTAAGTCGCTTTGGATAAAAGCGTCAGCTAAATGTAATGTAATGTAGTGAAGTGTAGTGAAGTGTAGTGTAGTGTAATTAAGTGTAGTGTAGTTAAGTGTAGTGAAGTGGAGTGTAGTGTAATTAAGTGTAGTGTAGTGAAGTGTGGTGTAGTGTAGTGTAGTGCAGTGGTTCCCAAACTTGTTGTGCCCAAGGCACACCAAAGGACAAGTAAAAATCTCAAGTCACACCGATTGTGCAAAATAGCCCTTATAACACGTGTTATCACTCATATCATGTAAAATATCTGTAAATGTGCATAATTATTTACTAATGCCAAATAAAATGTGACAAAGACAACTATATTACTCACGAAATATTTCAGAAATTAATTATCCCGTTACTTTACTCGCAGGGCCCGCCCCTCCCTGCAGACTGCTAAAGTTTCAAATGTTCTCTTTAGTTCAGTTTCCTGATCCAGATCCTGAATGTTTTCCTATCTGACCATGGCTGTTCTCTGTCTCCTGCTATCTGTATATGTTGCGCAGTATATCTCTGCTCACTCTGTTGCGTCGGCGTGTTCTCCTGCGTGTTGGCCATGTGTTGCACTGGAACAAGACACCGCAAAGACTTCAGCCGAGCACTTACGAACTGCGCATGTGTGAGTGGCAATAACTCTCCTTACCAGCAGGCGGCGGTAGTGTGTATTCGTCATTCAAAACAGGCAACAACCGGAAGACAGAGAAGAAGAACAGACTGTGATATAAACAAACAACAAATAGCGTGTGCGGTAACTCCACCTTAGCATGTGTTCTTTGCAGGTGCTTGTTGAGGTTTGACGTGGTGTTTACAGCAGTGGATAACAGCTTCTGGCCTGGACACAGTTTGCACCTCACCGTCACATTCCTGTCTATTCTTCGGATGAACTCAAAATAATGAGCATACCTCCACCCCTCGAGAGTTATCGCTGACTCAGCCATGTTTATGCAGCACTGCACGTGGAGATGTGGACGCGCAAGTCGCGCAGATTACGTACATATAAACCTACAAAGTACTGATATAGTAAATTAAAAAATTATTATTTTTGTGAAGTTGTATATTGCAATAATAACGTATGGTTGTCACAAAATCCCACGGCACACCCGGACTTGCCTCACGGCACACCAGTGTGCCGCGGTACACCATTTGGGAACCACTGGTGTAGTGTAGTGTAGTGTGGTGTAGTGTAGTGTAGTGAAGTGTAGTGTAATTAAGTCAAGTGTAGTGAAGTGTAATTAAGTCAAGTGTAGTGAAGTGTAGTGTAGTGTAGTGTAGTGCAGGCCCGGACTGGCCATCGGGAGCACCGGGAGGTTTCCCGATGGCCTGGCCTGCTAAGTGGCCTGCTGGCCTGAGGATTTTTTTTTAATGTATAGTGCAACTGTTAGAGTTTATTGAAGGATACATATGTTTTCATAATGTGTTCTGATAAATGTATTGTCATAAATGTGTTGAAGAAGATTCTTAGTCAGGAAGGGAGGAACAGAGAACAGTCTGTTCAGGAGCACACATCAATCAATCAATCAATGTTTATTTATATAGCCCAATATCACAAATGTTACATTTGTCTCAGTGGTCTTCACAGTGTGTACAGAATATCAGTATGACAATACGACACCCTCTGTCCTTAGACCCTCACATCGTACAAGGAAAAACTTCCAAAGAAAACCCAGTTTAAAGGGAAAAATGGGAGAAACCTCAGGGAGAGCATCAGAGGAGGGATCCCTCTCCCAGGACGGACAGACGTGCAATAGATGCCGTGTGTAAATTGAAAAGATAATACATTTGCAACATAGGCAGCCCAAATGTTTGGAAATGCATGTGTGTATAATAGGAAGATGAATCCACGAGGATATCCATCCAGGACCACAGCCACGGCTCAAGATCCAGCGCTCGCGATCCAGGACACAGGACCGCAGAATCATCCATGACTCCGGATCCCAGCGTATATATAGACACCAAAAAGAAAGACATTTGGGGAAGCTGGGTTAATCGGAACATGAGAGTACACAGGTATAGACAGAGAGAAGGAAGAAGTAAGATGTCCCCCGACAAACTAAGCCTATATCAGCAAAACTAGGGGCTGAATCTAATCAACCCTAACTATAAGCTTTATCAAAAAGGAAGGTCTTAAGCGCACTCTTAAAAACGGATAGGGTGTCTGCCATCCGAACACAAACTGGAAGCTGATTCCACAAATGTGGAGCTTGATAAGAAAAGGCTCTGGCTCCCATTGTACTTTTAGAGATTCTAGGAACAACCAACAACCCTGCATTCTTGGAACGCAATGCCCTAGTAGGACAGTAGGGTATAATGAGTTATTTAAGGTAAGATGGCACCTGCCCATTAAGGGCTTTGTAGGCGAGAAGAAGAATTTTAAATTCTATCCTGTGTTCTATAGGGAGCCAGTGTAAGGCAGCCAGAACAGGAGTAATGTGGTCCCTTTTCCTAACTCTGGTTAGTACACGAGCCGCAGCATTTTGAATCAGCTGAAGCGACTTGACTGACTTCTTGGTACTGCCTGATAATAAAGAGTTACAATAATCCAGCCTAGAAGTAACAAATGCATGGACTAGTTTCTCTGCATCGTTTTGAGGCAAGATATGCCTGATTTTTGCAATGTTACGTAGATGGAAGTAGGCGGTCCTTGAAATTGATTTTATGTGGGCGTTAAAGGATAAATCCTGATCAAATATAACACCAAGATTCCTTATAGTCTCACTGGAGGCCAAATTAATGCCATCCATAGTTAGTATATCTTTAGATAATTTGTTTCGTAGATTCTTCGGGCCAAGTACAATAACTTCAGTTTTGGTCGTGTTTAACATCAAAAAGTTTAAGGTCATCCACGTTTTTAAGTCCTTAAGGCAGTCTTGAATTGTATTTAGATGATTAATTTCATCAGGCTTGATTGATAAATATAGTTGAGTATCATCCGCATAACAATGAAAGTTTACAGAATGATTCCTTATAATATTGCCTAACGGAAGCATATATAATGTGAACAAAATAGGTCCGAGCACTGAGCCCTGTGGCACTCCATGGCTAACTTTGGTTTGCGTGGAAGATTCATCGTTAACACGTACAAACTGAGAGCGTTCAGATAGATAGGACCTAAACCAGCCTAAAGCAGTTCCCTGTATGCCAACTAAGTGCTCTAGTCTTTGCAATAGGATATCATGGTCGATAGTATCAAATGCAGCACTGAGATCGAGCAAAACAAGAATAGAGACAAGTCCCTTGTCTGAGGCTATTAGAATATCATTTGTGACTTTAACCAGAGCGGTCTCTGTGCTATGATGTGTTCTAAAGCCAGACTGAAAATCTTCAAATAAATCATTGTTTTTTAAGTAATCACACAACTGTTTTGCGACCGCTTTCTCAAGAATTTTTGAGAGGAACGGAAGATTAGAAATAGGTCTATAGTTGGCTAAAATCTCTGGATCGAGGTTGTGCTTTTTAAGAAGCGGTTTTTATCACTGCTACTTTGAATGATTGTGGAACATAGCCTGATAATAAAGACATATTCATAATATTTAATAAAGAAGTGCTAATTAATGGAAAAACTTCCTTCAACAGCTTAGTTGGAATTGGGTCTAACATGCACATTGATGGTTTAGAAGAGAGAATCATTGAATGTAATTGTTCAAGGTTAATGGCTGAAAAGCATTCTAGTTTACTATCTAGTGTAATATTAGAACTTACATTTCCGGGAGCTGTTGATAACACTATACTGGTCAAAGGTAAGAGGTCATTAATTTTGTTTCTAAGAGTAACAATTTTATCGTTAAAAAAGCACATACAATCATTACTACTGAGTGCTATGGGAATATAAGGCTCAATGGAGCTGTGGCTCTCTGTCAGCCTGGCTACAGTGCTGAAAAGAAATCTTGCATTATTCATATTCTCATCTATTAATGAAGAGTAGGTGGCTGCTCTCGCTTTACGCAGTGCTTTCTTATATTCATTGAGAGTAATATGCCAAATCAAACGAGATTCTTCAAGTTTAGTGGAACGCCATATCCTTTCAAGTTGTCTAGACTTTTGCTTTATTTTGTGGGTTTCGGCATTATGCCATGGAGCTAATCTATGTTGTTTTATTTTCTTCTTTTTCAAAGGAGCAACAGAGTCTAATTTTATTCGCAGCACATCTATAGCACTATCAACAACATGATCAATTTGGGGTGGTGTACATTTTGTATAAGTTTCCTCCCCTACATGCAGACATGCTATCGAGTTAAGTATTGGTGGAATCTCTTCCTTAAATGTGGCTATAGCACTAACAGGTTTCTGCTGCAAGAGCTTTTGACTAATGCTTTGTAGTCTCGTAATAGTACTTCAAAAGTTACTAAGAAATGGTCGGATAAAGCAGGATTATACGGTTCGACTAATAGTTGCTCAATTTCAATACCATAAGTCAGAACAAGGTCGAGAGTGTGATTATAGCAGTGGGTTGGTTTATTTACACTCTGACAGAAACCAACATAATCTAATATAGAGTTAAATGCAACAGTAAGGCTATTTTTATCATCGTCAACATGAATATTAAAGTCACCTACGATAATTACTTTGTCTGTTTTAAGAACCAAAGTTGATACAAACTCAGAGAATTCTGATAAGAATTCTGAATAAGGACCTGGTGCATGATACACTGTAACAAATAAGATTGGCTGCAAAGTTTTCCAGGTCGGATGCGTAAGACTAAAAACGAGGCTTTCAAAGGAGGTATAATTTAATTTTGGTTTAGTATTGATAAGTAAACTTGAGTCAAAGATTGCTGCAACTCCACCTCCTCGGCCCGTGCCTCAAGCAATATGAGTGTTGATATGGCTGGGTGGAGTGGCCTCCTTTATGCTGACATATTCTTCATGTCTCAACCAAGTTTCATTGAGACAGCATATATCAATATTATAATCTGATATTAAATCATTTACCAATATTGCTTTAGATGCTAGAGATCTTATGTTTAAGAGACCACATTTAATCTTCCTGTTTTGTTGCACTGTCGTAGTTTACTTTGATTAGGTTATTATTAGGGCTGTCAGTCGATTAAAATATTTAATCGCGATTAATCGCATGATTGTCCATAGTTAATCGCAATTAATCGCAAATTAATCGCACATTTTTTATCAGTTCTAAATGTACCATAGAGGAATATTTTTCAAGTTTGTAACATATCAACATATGAGTGGACAAATATGCTTTATGCTAATGTTTATTATTATTTGAACAATGACAAATATTCTCATGAATATTAAACACAACAACCTCTGAACATTACAAATATTCGCCTCAATTCAACCTGGAAACTCTCTCATACAATACAAATGGTGTGTGTGTGTGTGTGTGTGCGTGTGCGTGTGTGTGCGTGTGTGTGTGTGTGTGTGTGTGTGTGTGTGTGTGTGTGTGTGCGTGTGTGTGTGTGAGAGAGAGAGTGTGATCGTTGGAGCTATGTGCAACTCAAGGCATATGCTCGAACGGGAGCTGCCTGGACGCTGCAATCATGTTGCTGCAATCATGAGTGTGCTGACTTCTCGTACAATGTCCCGCTGTCTGGCTTCCTGCATAAAGTCAAGTGCTCAGCGCAGTTGTGTGGATAGGGCGCTCCTCTGTTTTCATTTAAACAGCTCTTTATATCCGTTAGCGCAGCTAGCTAGCACCAGATGCTAACAACAACAATAGCAGCGTTCACACTGCGGTACGGTAATGCACGTAAGGTCTCTCTCTCGCTCACTCGGGCCACACATACACACATCCTCCCGGTCCTCCCGATGGCCAGTCGGTGCCTGCCGGTGAGCGTGGAAGTGTGCCCTGCCACAAACGGGCGGCAGGAGCGGGGCTGTCAGCAGCATCAGCTTGTAGATGGTATTTTAAACTCGATGCGCTCTGAAACTACGGAGCGGCCGAGGAAAAAAATACACATGCGTTAATCGCGTTAAAATATTTAGTGGCGTTCATTTTTGTTTCCGTTAGCGCGTTATTAACGCGTTAACTTGACAGCCCTAGTTATTATGTATGACACCTCTATTAGGTTTTACCTTAAATTGTCCTTGGGCAGACACACACACCCCGCTAATATTGGGTATTTTATTGGGTTCGGGATTCCTTTGGATGACTGCCTAGGAGAGAGCGCAGAGAAGCGTGTAAGACTGCGACTCCGCCTCCTGGTCTCAACTCCAGTTTGTCATGGATTAAGTCCACAAAGCCCTGAAATGTTTGCCGAAATGAGATCTGCACCTTCCAAAGTAGGATGAATGCCGTCTCTCTTAATCAGACCAGTTTTTTCCCCTGTCCAATTATTTACGAAGCCCACATTGTTTGCTGGCCACCACCAAGACAACCAGCGCTGAAATGATGACATGCGGCTATTAGGGCTGTGCATCTTCACTGGTCTCACGATTCGATTCGATTACGATTATCCTGTCAACGATTCGATTCGGTTCGATATCCCGGTGCATCCCGGTGCATCACGATTCATACCAATGCGTTGCATCCTCAATTTTCTATATTACTGCACATGGCTTATTTTTCATCAATGCATACATGCAGTAAATACATATGAACTCTATTTTTATTACTTAGAAAGTGCTTCAGAAATCAAAAACATAAATGTCTTGACATTAATTTATAAACCAAAATAAATGAATTGTATAGGTCTAGCCTCCGTGTGTGAAGTTGTTCCATCCTCAAAAACAAAAAGCTAATGCTTCTGCAGTCGAGCTGCAGCTTCTAGCCACGGCCTGCTGTTAAGAAAGGACACTGAAGGTCCTGAGTGTGGCATCACACACCTTGAGTCTGAACACAGCAGACAACAGGAGTATTTACAACAGCATATACAAACTAAAATAGTGCATGTGGGTGCACACTTACATTCTCTGTCTTACTGTTACATAAATCCCATGAATGCATGAGGCTAAGTTAGCTTCATTATATCTCAGTGATTAAGTGAATAATAAAGTTTCTATCGGGTCACTGTCAGCCTGTCACTCATTATTTTCAGGGAGGGGGCGGGGCTTGGAGGAACGGAGAGGAGACGGTGATCGCGGGAGCTTTTTTCCTCCTGCCTTCACAAACTTTACACACATATATATTGTCTGAAAATTGCTAGAGGACATCCATACTTTGCAATCCAAGACTTAATGAAATCCACCAAAAACCTGACATGATTGTAACGCGATTATTTTTGAAAAACATAAATCCCTGTCACACTCCGTGTCGCTGCCGCTCAGAGACACAGCGTCTCTGAGCGGCAGCGACACGGAGTGATTGAGAGCGGGTCCTGCTGCTGTGGGTTCTGGACTGGTGTCCTTGTGTTGGTGGATAAAGCAGACTGCTCCGTGTTGCTGTGCCGCTGTCACGTCTGTTCCCTGATCTCTGCGTCACCGACCGATTTGATATTAAAGTGACAGAAAAAAGCCGCGGCCGGAAAATCAGGAAGCAACGTTACTACTCTATAACCGATTATCTTCCGTCACTGCATCGAGACCGAATCGTCCACATCCGCATCGCAATGCATCGTAGAAACGATTATTTTCAACACCCCTAGCGGCTATACATGTCATCATTGATCAGATTGGGGAGGGGACCAGAGAAGATTACAGTGTCCGACATTGTTTTAGCATAACTACACACCGACTCCACATTAAGTTTGGTGCATTCTGATTGGCGTAAACGAACATCATTACCACCGACGTGAATAACAATCCTACCGTATTTATGTTTATTTTTAGCCAGCAGTTTAAGATGCGCCTCAACGTCGCCCGCTCTGGCCCCCGGAATGCATGTGACTGTGGAGGCTTCGGTCTCTAGATTCACGTGTCTCATAATAGAGCTACCAATAACCAGAGTTGGCTTCTCAGCGGGTATCTCGCTGAGTGGGGAATATCTGTTAGATACGTGAACGGGTTGGTGGGGACCTGCGGGTTTCGCGCTATGCCCCTTCTGAACAGTCACACAGCCTCCTTGCTGCTCGGGAGTTGCCGGGGGACGGCTAAGAGGAGCTATCTTTTGCCGGTCCGCACATGCTAACATGGGCTTTACTTTAGCTGAGTTACTTTCTAAGATGCGGAGCCGGGCTTCTATGGCTATGATTCCCGCCTCCAACCTAACAACTATACTACATTTAACATATGTATCCTTACCAGTAAAGGAGACCGGGAAGTAACCAAACATGAGACAGGAAGAGCAGGAAATAGCACCAGAGGGTGGGGAAAGAGCCATGGCTAGCTATCAAGCTAAAGTAGCTACCATTTGCAAACCCAAAAAGAGTGTAGGCAACTGTGGAGTTACAGTTACAGTCGCTAAGAGAAGGAGAGTTGTGAGTGCTTAAGCTGTAGTAACGTGTGATTACAACGTCAGGCAGTTGCCGTGATCAAGAGTTTTAAAACGATCGATTAAGTTTAAGTTAATAAGCTATCAGCAACAGAACAGGCACACGGGATACCCGGAGATGACAACAACAACCGGAAGTTACGAAGTTACAACATGCTCACCGCAATAGGTTCCTCCTTCCGCTGCTACCACATACACACACACATTCACATGGCAGAGTCACAAGATACACAGTAACATATATTGGTGTTGGTCATCATCACATGATTGTCATGTTACTGTATTGTTGAAAATAAAAGAGTTGCACTGAGAGAAGGCGAGCGGAATTGGTTGAGAGTGGACATTTGCAGGTCGCTCGCCGATTCTCCTAGCAGCAAGCTAAATTGAAAACTCGAGTACTGTTATCTCTGTTCACTGGATTTGGTATATTGAACCGAACTCGGGTTTTACCCTTACAAAGTAATATTGAATACCCCATATTAATTGGTCCTTCGAGCTGGAATCCAACAACATCGTGACAGGAAGGAGGAAGGAGACAGCCGGGATCATCAGCCGACCCCGAGAAAGACCCGGGACGCAGAATTCGTGGCCGGGCCGGTGCCTATATGTCCAACCTCCCTCATCCTGGACACGATTGACGGAATCCAACCGGACCAGTGACCACAGATAACGGGTAAGACACGGTTACTCCACCATTAAGGAGGGTGATAGAGAAAGGTTACTCCGCCTAAAAGGAGGGTGATAAAACGTTGATAGAGAAAGGCTACTCCGCCAGTGGAATCAGCGCACAGAGTGGAAACCTAACGGTGCTAACACAAACTCTGTGGTCTGTTGAAGTACACACAGTGGTGAATTAGGGATTAGGTTCCGACCGAAACGTTGTCCAGTAGGAACACCAAGCTAGAATCATGGGGTCCGATGGGAGTAAGCCTGCCGCTACAGGGGACATGAGATATATGGAAATATATAGTCATGGCAGCACCATTTATTGTAGCAAATGGTATAAACAGTACGGCTTCCAAGGGAAGCTGGAGAAAACAGCAGTAAGAGAATTAGGCGAAAAATTGAGACCAGCAACAGCTGGAACAACGCAAGGCAAGAAAAGAAAGAAGTTAGAAGCTCAACTACGGGTTGCAGTTATATGGGCTGAACAAGCCCATAAAAGGACAGGTGGAGCAGAGGAAGGTATGATAGCAGCGGCTATTTCAGTGAAAGCAGACGAGGAGACAGGGACGTCAGGATCAATTGATGCTGCACGCACAGCGGCGATAATAGTCGAGCATAGAAGGGAAGAGCAAAGGATTAGAAAAGCGCAAGAGAAAGAGAAAAAGCAAAGAGAGAAACAGTCAAAACAACGCATAGAACAAGAATGGGCAGCAACAATAAGCCCTCCGCATACAAGAAGCAAGGAGGAAAGGAAAACCAAGTTATATCCCGTTGAAGAATTAAGAGAAGCAGAAAAATCCTTCGACGGAACAGCATATCAGGGTGACGCTTATCCATTAGTACAAGTGGCCAACCCGCACTATGGAGTTGGCGAAGACCTAGAAAGAATGTTAAAAGTGTTCCGCCCATGGACAATGGATGAGTGTAAAAAGGCTTGTGAGGGACTGACTCCATACAAACAGGACCCGGCGCAGTTTGTCCTTGACCATACTGCATTAAAAGCGTCATATGGTTTAAATGGACATGAAGTTTTAAGAACCCTTACGGTAATCCTTGGCCATGAGTAGACAAAGGTAAAAGGCATTTTCATGGGAACAGCAGCAGATGGAGGCCCAATGCCACCAGGTGACCAGGCTTTAACCAATGCTCTGGTTCCAGTGTACCAAGCAATTGAGAGGACTTTTGCCCCAAGACGTGATTTCACAAAAGTCTCGGGATGTAGGCAAGGGGAAAAAGAGTCAGTGCAGGACTTCAGAGTAAGAATGGAAGAGTGTTTCCGTGTTCACAGCGGCATCCCCTACAGCAATGTAGCTGACTCTGCATTCGTACAACAGCTAAAACAAAGCTTAATGAATGGGTTTCACCCAGGAGTCGCAGATTTCATCCGCAAGCACAATGTTAACAATAGAACATGCGACTTACATGCCTAAATTATGTAGAACACGCCACATCCCAAATCAAAGAAAAAAGACAAAAGAAAGCATCTGCATCAGCTTTGTTTGTCGGAGAAGGAGGAGAAACCAATGAGGTTTTCTTTGTAGGACCAGGACAGGGAAGAGGTGGGTTTAACAGAGGACGAGGGAATGGTAGAGGAACAGGCAGAGGCAGAGGACTAAACTCAGATGGGAAATTCCTATGCCACAGATGCGGAAAGGAGGGACATATGGCTAGGGACTGCAAGGAAGAGAGACCACAGAACAAAGAAGGGGGACAAAGAGGACAGTACAAAGACACAAATACATGCCCCCCCCCTTCACATAACCTACATAGTTATGACAACTGACTAGACGTAGAAAAGGAAGAAGAGGACATCCACACACATCACATTGACATTTTTGAAGTACTGAATCTGTCGGACAACAGTTTTAAACCTACCAGGACAATCGAAATCAATGGGGAAAAATTTGAATTTTTATGTGACAGGGATGCAGACTCATCAGTAGTGAACAAAGAGGTCCAAAGAATGTGGCCACCAACTGGCACTTTGTTTGTAAAATCAGCAAATGGACACATCAGAGGTCGATTTCAAAGCCTCTTGTTATGGAAGATAGAAGGTCAGGCCTCCAGGCAACCCTCAAATTTGTGTTCATCTCAAACTGCCCTGTCAATTTGCTAGGGAGAGACAGCATGGAAATGTTAAAAATCAGTATAGTACCAGTCAAAGGGGGAATGCGAGCAGTAGGGCCCGGAGAAAAAGTGGAAGACCAGGTCTTCCTTCAAAAATCCATAAACACCCCCAACTACAACTGGTCACTAGACATGCCACAACCTGACGTGACAAACACAGGTGAACACCTGTTAACGCTATTCACCCCACAACATGGCCAAGAAGTAATGAAACCTGACACATTGCACGTAGGGGCCCAGGGACTTCATGGAGAGACTTAGGTTTATTAGTGGCTAGAGGTAACAAGATAGTACTCCCTGTTAGTCTCTACAAAACAGCAGCTCATTTGAGTCATGGGCCGTGCCATGTCTCAACAGGAGGGATGGTGACAATAATAAATGAACACTTCCATACATACAGCTACATTACATTTTCTAAAAACTTTTGTAGAGCCTGTGTAGTATGTTGCAGACACAATGCTCAAGGCAATGAGCGACCACAGAGAGGAAAGTTTCCTCCACCAACATACCCGTTTCAACACATGCATATGGACTTCATCGAACTAACACAATGCCAAGGGTACAAATACTGTTTGGTAATGATATGTCCGTTTTCAAAGTGGGTTGAAATATTCCCAGCAAAACATGCAGACGCTATTACCGTAGCAAAAGCCATATGCAAGACAATAATACCAAACAGAGGTATTCCAGAGAAACTGTACAGTGATAATGGTTCTCATTTTGTAAATCAGGTTATTACCAAACTGTCTGAGCATATGAGGATAACATTAAAAAACCATTGTGCATATCATCCACAAAGTGCAGGCTTAGTGGAAAGAACAAACGGAACAGTAAAGTTAAGACTAAGGAAAACAATGGAGGAAACAGGAAGAAAGGCAAAAGGGTTGTCTCCCATAACAGGAAGGCAATTCAGACTACCAATCACAGACAAGGTGAGGGAGGAGGATGATGCTGAGGCAGAGACTACATTTGCTGAATGGATGAGCAGACTCTTCAGAAGCAATGAGATAGCTCGAACAAATAACCTGCCAGACATTTCTACTCCCTTACAGGATACTCGAGTGCAGACTGGTGACCAGGTCCTCGTGAAGGTGATTAAGAGGAAGCATTGGCACTGTCCACGGTGGGACGGTCCCTACACGGTACTGCTGACAACACCGACTGCACTAAAAATTGGCGAAAGCACTACGTGGATACATCAGAGCCACTGCAAAAAGAGAATACCTCCCCAACTTAACGACGGATAAGTGGTGGAAGTCCGGCTACAAAGGGCGGTGTTTCATTAGGAAATACTGGTCTCAACCCCGGTGAAGAAAACAACAGAACCACTATCACAAATAGACTATGTTGGGAAAGGTGTTGTTTGTAGTGGCCCTACTGGGTCTGACGCTAATGACTATAAGACAATTGAGTGAGGAATCCTCAACAAAAGAAGAAGTCCATCGAGAGAAAAAATGGTCACTACTTATAAGATGACCCATGGAACCACAATGACTATACTGACACAGACCCCTCTCAAAAGGACGAATATACTTACCTAACCTCCAATGTGTAAGACTTAAAGCTAGGTTACTGTCTGTCATATGACGAATGGTTCGAAAATGTCAAAAACAAGTGAATTAATTCTGAAAGTAATAAAGACACTGTAACCAGCTAGTAATTATGAAAAACAGGAGGGAATGTTAGAGTTTATTGAAGGATAAATATGTTTTCATAATGTGTTCTGATAAATGTATTGTCATAAATGTGTTTAAGAAGATTCTTAGTCAGGAAGGGAGGAACAGAGAACAGTCTGTTCAGGAGCACACATACACACACACACACACACACACACCACACACACACACACACACACACACACACATCCACATGACAGAGTCACAAGATACACAGTAACATATATTGGTGTTGGTCATCATCACATGATTGTCATGTTACTGTATTGTTGAAAATAAAAGAGTTGCACTGAGAGAAGGCGAGCGGAATTGGTTGAGAGTGGACATTTGCAGGTCGCTCGCCGATTCTCCTTGCAGCAAGCTAAATTGAAAACTCGAGTACTGTTATCTCTGTTCACTGGATTTGGTATATTGAACCGAACTGGGGTTTTACCCTTACAAAGTAATATTGGATACCCCACAGCAACGCTGCGCAAATGTGGGTCTGACGCTGCCTCACAGAGGGTGACTGGCTGTCTACATGATGTGGCCTGCCCACATGGCCACTTTCATACAGATCATACACTAATGCGCTCTATTGGTCTCTGTGTGTCATTCAAGCTCAGGAGGGGGTGTGTGTGTGTGGTGCGAGCGAGAGAAAGCGCGCGCACCGGTTACGTGTATTGTTGTTGTTAGCATCTGGTGCTAGCTAGCTGTGCTAACGGATATATAATGAGCTATCAACAAGGTGGAGGAGAGTCCTCTGCTGTCAGACTGAGAGACTGATAACTACAGCTCAGGTGAGGTAAAGGACTCTGAGTGTTTAGATAGTTAACTGAGTCTAAGTTCTCTGTGGGTCTCAAACGGTTTGGTCACCATTTATGTAAACACATATTTCCATTTGAGGGGGGAGTGATTAGTAAAATATGCATGAATAATAACAAAAAAATGTTAACTTGGTGAAAAAAGTGTTGTGGATATTTTAGACTCGTCAATACTGCAAAGATGTACAATGAGAGTAATCAATAATAAACTGGTGAAAGCAAACAGCGTTGTCTTGGTTATTTATTTGAAGCTTCAAAGGCACAGGTCTCACAGAGTATAGGATAGTGTGCACAGGGTATAATGTGTGTGTGTGTGTGTGTGTGTGTGTTTTATAGAGGACTGTTGCTGTGCAGAAAGGAAAAGAGATAAGACTTTCTCCTGACTGTTATCTTACAATGCTCTCATAGGGAGAGCCGCATTTTCCAGGTAAGACCTTGGCAGGAAGCTACCGTGTGGTACAACAGGTCGAGTTGACCAAACAGTTTCTAAGCATAATATCATCATTTGGTTTTACCATATAAAATAATATAATATTGGATGTAGAAGTGTCAGAATAAATATAGATTGTTCTGTGTGAGAGTAAATTCAGATGGAACATAGCAAAAAAATGTAAATTCCTGTCTCCGCCTAAAGAAAACCCATTACTTATAGTGAAGACCAACCTTGAATGATGGGTTAGTAGCCTAAAAGCTTTAGGAATCCAAAGTATAACATAATAAGTACCCTGTATCAAGATTTAGGCAAAACAAGTGACATTTGACCTTTTTAGAGAGGTTTATGAAAATAAAGTCCAGGCGGAATAAGCTTTGGGCACATTTGACCTTTTTCAGGTACCAGACTATACAAATCATTGTATTACATTAAATCATCACTATAGGTATCAGAGATGTTCACAAGTCTTTTTTTGCAAGTCCAAGTCAAGTCTCAAGTCTTTGGTCACAAGTCCAAGTCAAGTCTCTAGTCTTTGTGGGGTGAGACTTGATCAAGTCTCAAGTCTTTGGTCACGAGTCCAAGTCAAGTGTCAAGTCTCTAACGAATAAAAGTCTCATGTCTCTTCTGGTTGTAATAAGCCTTCTATTGTCTGCTGCTATCCAGTCTGTTAAGAATACTGCACGGCTATATCTAAGAAATTCAAAGCATTTACTGTGTTATTATCACTCCTATATCTAATAGCATACAGTATCAGTACTGATTAGTTGTTTGTTATATGATCACTTTAACCAGGCTATTGCAATGCAATATGAGGAAAAACATCACACTTTAGCTAAATGCAAACAACTTATAAGCAAAACACTTCAGAATCAGAAATCAGTATCACAAATACTTTATTAATCCCCCGCAGGGAAACTGTTAAAAAGTACTTAAAAGCGGGTAATGATTAACGTTACCGACCTTTTTTATGTCATGTCAAGAGTTGGATGTCAACGCCACTCAACTCAAACAAATGTGACAAGCAATTCACTAATCTTTTCAAATATTCAGTTACAAAGCAAGTAGCAAGCTAAATTAACATTACATAGCTGATGCTGAGCTAAACATGTTTGCTAACCGTCCATGCGTTAATGTGACTGACCTCTCCGGGTGAGTTTTCAAGTGCCTGATGAAATTTGACGTTGTTGCGCCAGCATCCTTGATTTTGATTGAAATTGATATGTGCAGTGTGCGCTCCTTTTGTTGGTGCCGCCGGCGTTTTGTTCGAAGTTGTTGTAGTTGAACCTAATTACAAGCGGTACAGCCGCAGGTGTGCCGCCGGTCGCTATTGTGTTACTACGAGGTAGTAACAGAGGCGCGCACGTCTGCTTAATGAGCCCGGCTAAAGTAAGTGGATGGCCTACCTGCCTGTCAGCCTCCCATCTGGGCACACATTTCTCTCGTGCCCTCATTGGTCATGTGTGAGTTCGTGTGTGTTGGAGGAGGCGGGCTCTATAAGGAAGTAGCAGCCTCTAGCAGATTATCTCCGGTTGTGTATTTTCAAATTCTAGCGATCTCGAGCCGGTTTCTCTCAAATGTACCTACCCCACCTTTAATACGGCAAAAATAGAAAACACAATGATTGTTCACGAGTCCCAACACACGAGTCCAAGTCGAGTCTGAAGTATTTTGGTCACGAGTCCAAGTCAAGTCTGAAGTCTCTGTGTGTGCGACTTAAGTGCGACTCGAGTCCGAGTCGCAGACTCGAGTCCCCATCTCTGATAGGTATTCATTCCACCCAGTGGAGTATCAGCTTTCAGGTGATATGTAGTTTGTGCAGAAAATATGAAGTTTTAAAGATCGTTTTTGCTAGTTAGCACCGGAAGTAGCATCTGCCCGTTTTAGCTAAGGGCTAATGTTAACGCTTCTTGTGACACTTTTGTTTTGTTTCGGTAGAAATGGTTCTTATCGTCAGTTAGCTGAGATTCTTCTCGCTAATCTGGTAAAACACATTGATAGGTTTTTAAATATTAAGATGCCCTGAGACAGTGTCGAGAAAAAAAAACAGGGTACCTTCGGGCTTAACCGTGGCGTGCGGTGCAGTGGGTTGTGCAGACGTTCTGCCCTTGACTGTTTTGCTCAATAAACTTATCTCCTCTGGATATTAGGCCATGTATGTTCCATACCAGTAGAGTTTGCTTTTTGTTGTTGTGTTTATTGATCAAAAAGCAAACCTTCAATTCAGCTGTTATGTGGTCAAGGTAAGTAAAATAATAATTGAAGCTGTGTATTGGTTAATATTAGCATATGACTTAAAATGAAAACACAACAGCATTTCACAAAACGCCACAGCATTTCACAAAACGCTACAGCATTTCAGAAAACACCGCAGCATTTCAGAAAACACCACAGCATTTCACATTGGACGGAAAGGGTATTCCTTTAGGGAGAACACTTCTTGTTTGTGATTGGACAGAGCCAGCCAGACAGCACTGCTGTAATTGGTTGTTTTTGCTGCCAGTGAAGAAATGACGCTTCGTGATTGGTCAACGTCCGACAGCGCAATATGTCCCAACCGGTCCCTCCCAACACATCAGCCGTTAGCACACACTCAGAGCTCACAGCTCCTCATATCTGTTCAGAAACTGGACAGAAGTTAAATATGTACAAACCACAGACTGTCTATGTCATGGCGAATACAGTCGCTGATTTATTTATGTCTGTATGACGTTGTTGTGAGTGTGGACGGAGCAGCTGCAGGTTAGTTTAGCCTGATGGATCCGATTCCATTCTGAAAACACGCATTTTAAAAGCTTTTCGCCTGCCGTTTTGTCTGCAGACTTGTCAAGCATTAATTCATGGTTTTAACTAACCGTTATCAGTATATAGTTACTTCGGCATCACTTTGAAACGTGTATTACAATTAAATCACTGTCAAATATGTTCATTTTGTTGTAGTTGGTATCTCCTATAGGATTTACATGGAGATACTTCCCGCCCCCTCTCCAGCGCGTCTTGTTTGAATGACAGGAGCAAACACAGCTGACAAACGCGGTGAAACTCAAGCGTTTAGAGCGATGCGAATATTGGGTAGTCTACCATAGTATTTACATGGAGATAAGCCCGTTAAAAACCATGAATTAATAAAGCATTCTGCATCTGTGTTTACTCCTGTGATTAAAAAAAGACGCTGGAGAGGGGGCGGGCCGGATCTCCATGTAAATCGGAATCGGATCGATCAGGCTAAACTAACCTGTAGCTGCTCCGTCCACACTCACAACAACATCATACAGACATAAATAAAGCAGCGACTGTCTGTGTTTTGCATATCTTTAACTTTTGTCCAGTTTCTGAACAGATATGAGGAGCTGTGAGCTCTGAGTGTGTGCTAACAGCTAACGGCTGATGTGTTGGGCCAATCACGAAGTCATTTCTTGATTGGCGGCAAAAACAACCAATCACAGCAGTGCTTTTCTGGCTGGCTCTGTCCAATCACAAACAATAAGTGTTCTCCCTAAGGAATACCCTTTCTGTCCAATGTGAAATGCTGCAGTGTTTTGTGAAATGCTGCGGTGTTTTGTGAAATGCTGCAGCGTTTTGTGAAATGATGTTGTGTTTTCTGAAATGCTGTGGCGTTTTGTGAAATGCTGTTGTGTTTTGTGAAATTCTATTGTGTTTTGTGAAATTATGTTGTGTTTTGTGAAATGCTGTGGTTTCTTGCACTTCAGGGCCACCGTACTATAGAGATGTTTTTATTTTAAAGTAAATTCAGATGGAACATAGTAAAAACATGTAAATTCTAATGTCCGCCTAAAAAAAAACATTACTTATAGTGAAAACCACCCTTGAATGATGAGTTTAGTAGAATAAAAGCTTTAGGAATCCAAACTATAACATATAATAAGTACCCTGTATCAAGATTGATGCAAAACAAGTGAAATTTGACCTTTTTAGAGAGGTTTAGAAAAATAAAGTCCACCTCACCTCTGGGTAATTTGGGAACCATCAGTTCCATTTGAACGTTTTCACTGTAAAAATCATTTTATTACTTTGAATTATCACTATAGGTATTCATTCCATCCAAATACAACTGTTGTGAAAAAATAAATAAAATAAAAATAAAACATACTCTGTTATCCTCTTAGGCCCCACGGTCATTTTCAGGAAACAACGTCTAAGGAAGCTTAATATTTAATAAACTATGAATGTTTTATATCCATAGAATGGGAAAAAAAACTAATTTATCTGATCTTTTTCATTTATTTGTTCACAAAAAACACACAATGCTAACAGTGAGCCTCTGAATTAGCCCCGAGCGAAAAATGCTAACCTATTACTGCACCGAAAATCACTCCTAGCTCCCTTATTACTTATCCTAGCTCTACATCCAACACATTGTTTATGACCGCAAGGAGACACAGAATCTAACGGTGCCCACCTCAACACTAAAAGATACAAACTAGCGAGGCTACCAACAAAAACGTACATCAAAACAAGTGGCGCTAGGTATTAGCATTAGCACTGCACACACCCACCGCGTGTTCCAATGAAAAGCATACATATATATAAATAAAGTATAAAGTATAGGTCAACACATTTCATTATAACACACCAATTGCGATATTACTCACGTTTGACACCGTGGAGCAGGGTTTCTATGTACCGAGAAGTGGGTAGTTTAATGAGTCTGTTGACGACAAAACCTCCGCGCACACAGACAGCCAAGGCAAGCTACCTGAATTAAGTCTCTCCCTAAACCGGCAATACCGGAAATGTGACATCCGGTTTGTCCTTCACAATAAAGTTTTTCAAAATAAAGGTACATTTAATATTGACGTATCAAATTGATTCAAATGTCTTACACAACACATGTATCGAGACAATAAATGAACTGTTTATATAGTCGATCAACACTGTGTATGTTACTCATGACAGGATAATCACATGGCACTAAATCAGACCGGCTGTTCCCTCTGTTTACATCCTGCTGGTTTAAATTATGTGTTCTATAGGCTCTGTGCACAAGATTGAGTTGAGTAGTGTGCCATTCGTTTTTTTTTCATGGTGAGATGTCTGCTGAGAGGTCCTTGTATACCTCGCTGACTTTTAGGACATCTGGGTCTGACAGCTCCCGCCGCAGGGCCTTGTAACGTGTACTCCTTTGAACACAGCTACATACAATTACTTAGGACAATATATATTACCTTACACCGTCAGCAACTGTAAACTGCTTTGGCATAGTGGAAATGAACACCATGTCACTCACTCTGCCTGGTTTCACACACTATTAATTACACAAAATAATTGTCAATTTAATTGAAAAGGTCGTTGATGCAATATACTAAATCAGATCTTGGCACAAAGGAAATACTCATTAAATCATGGATTGGCTGTGAACACATACTGTTCTATTGTATTGCATAAAAAGATGTGTTACTGTTCTGCTTGTAGTGGAAATACTGTTTGAAGTCGTAGATAGAAAAACAAAGATGGAAAACATTTCACCATACATTGTTTAGGAGTTTTATTTATTATTGGGTGTTTATGGTTAATGTGGGAAATTAATAAGCAGAGCTGTTGCTGGTAAATTTGTGTGCCATCATAATAGTAATGTGTATACAGCGTTTCGTGAATATCTGGAAAAATATGCGAGTAGCTTGGAGTCATTTGAGACTGTTACAGAAATGGTACATTCTCTGTTAGCCTACGTTCGCCCCGATTGAGCTAGCAACTATTTTATTCGCAATTTAACATCATATTGGATATGGGCTTAACTTGTCCTGGACTGGAATTTTTCCGATCTTTTCCCGAGGAGGTGTTTGCAAAAAAGCGCTTAAGAAGCAGGTGGGTCTTCTAGCTCCTGTGTGTTGTGTGAACAGTCCCGGCCCTGCCTGCAGGTGCACCAGAAGTGGACCAAATATTTTGAGAAGGCCAAAAGCATTGCATGTTACTCAGAATTACTGAAGATTGCACAGTTTGTCTTTGCACTTTCCTCTCACAATGCAAATGTTGAGAAGGTTTTCTCACTGATGCAGAGCCAGTGGACCAAGGAGAGGAACCAGCTGTCTGTGAGTCACTGAAGGGGATTCTATTTGTGCAATACCATTTGAAAGACATGTCTTGCAAAGACTTTCATGCTTATTTGTTGAGCAACCGAAAACTGCTGGGAAAGATCAGCTCCACCGCTAAATATCAATGGGCAGACAAGGAAGATGATGAAGAAAAGCAGGATGAAGAAGATTGAAGAATGCAGCTATGCAGTGAGAGAAAGCTATGTAGCTGTGGGAGAGAAACTTTAAACTTTTAATTTTAAATTGGGACCCTAGAAAACTGTTTGAAGCTAGAAATATGTGAAAAGTTGTCATTTCACTGCATGTGGTTGTTTACAATGACAGGGCCTGGAATTGTGTTTACAAACATTTAAAGTAGGCTTATATTTGGTTCATTGTGCCTCAAAATGTGTTTGGTTTGATTTAGGTAATCAAATGTTATGTTCACTAATGGCAATTATGCAAATGTAAAATCCAAAACTGCATAGTGCACTTTTAAAATAATTAGATTAGTATATTTGTGAGGTTACTGTTTTATTGTTTACATTGACAAGATACAAAGAGATTATTTGTTAAAGCTGGATTTTCTATTTTCTACTATTTCATATATTTTGTTATTTATTTTTGTCCAGTAAGACTTGAAAAGAGAGCTATTATTTTGTTACAGGTTGATGTTTAAGTTATTGTTCTGCATTTGAGATTTGTCAGAGATAATTCGAGGCATAATAATGCATGTTGATTGTTGAGTAACCTTGGTTTGGTGTGTCTTTGATTATAGAGAGATATTATTGTGTTATATACAGTAAAATAATATAAATAATAATGTTATATCCATACAGAGGAGGCATACTTTAAAACAATAAGGCATCTTTGAGTAAACGTTGAGTATCATTAAGTATCTCGAGGCTGGGAGCAGCATGTCCTCTTTTTTGGAAATCAAAATATGGTCACCCTAACTAACTTACTAGTAGGTTAGCTAGCTAATGAATGTTTCTTGTGCTTGGTGGTTTCATGACATTGTCTAATCAAATTAGGCCTAATCTAAATCGGTGTCAAAGTTGGTAACGTTAGTTGCTTTTACAATGTTCTTAATGAATTCGTCACAGACCCGATTGCACATTCGTGTCACCATGTGTCATCACTAGGGCTGCAACAAACGACTAATTTGATAATCAATTACTGTACTACTACTTATCGATCCGGTCCTTTTAACGATAGTATTAACGGTTCTTTTGACAATAAATAAGTTAAACTAACTAAACAAATTGTGAACAAAACAAACATTGCTTTTTATTTTAATTAAATGCATAATATTTCACATCAAAAGAAACAACAATGTTTTAACAAATCATATTAAATAATGTGATGACAGAACTGTAAACAGAATAGCTGAGACTTTAACAAAATAAATAACTCAGTGACCTCTAATCATTAACTTATGTCTGTATAACTGAGTTAACTCTGTGTGTTGCTGCTGGCATGCATAACACCTGACGTGGAAACGCTACTCGTGGATGGGGCTACTGAGCTGCTAGAAAGACAGTCGAAACCGGTGCATTCCTCCGTCTGAATGTGGAGCACTTTTGCTAAATGTTTAGACAAATTGCTCGTGTTACCTCTAGTGCTGGGGGGAAACGATTATTTTGAAAACGATTAATCGGGCGATTATTTTATCGATTAGTCGACTAATCTAACGATTATTTTTCTGTTGTTCGATTCATAAAAAACGTAATGTATCTCAAATAAATACCAAAAAATTCTTAATAATAGTTTTTGTTTTCAATGAGCGTCCCAAAAAACAACACAGCCGTTAGCTCTTAGCACTCAGAGCTCACAGCTCTTCATATCTGTTCAGAAACAAGACAAAAGTTAAACAAGTACAAACCACAGACTGCCTGTGTCATGGCGAATACAGTCGCTGGTTTGTTTATGTCTGTATTGGCCATTGTTGTGAGTGTGGACGGTCGGAGCATATATAACGTTAGCTTAGCCAAGCTCCATTTAGAAAACACGCATTTTAAAAGGGTTTTTCGCCTGCCGTCTGTCTGCAGACTTGTCAAAGCATTAATTCATGGTTTTTACTAACCGGTATCAGTATGTTGTTACTTCGGCATCATTTTGAAACCTGTATTACAATTAAATCACGGTCAAATATGTTCATCTTGTTGTAGTTGTAGCCGCCTTGCCAGCGATTCTCTCTCTAGTTTAGCATACTCAGCCCGACTCAGCCTGGTTGTTCCTGGCCCTAGAACCACGATTTAACGCCAAAACTAGGCCAAGTGGAAGCGCAACCAAAAACGGGCCCCGCACGGCTCGGCACGCTTAAAGCGAGTTACTCGCTGCAATGGAAACGCACCATAAGCTGACTAACGTTAGTCTAATGTTATGTTTGACTCATAAAGGACCACAACATGAGTTATCTCTCTGTGCAGTTAGTTCGTTCCGGGTTAGTAGTGGCTAGATAGCGGTGTTCTGCAGACGTAAACTAGCTACCATTCCAGCCAACATTAAATGCTGACAAACGTTAACTAACACACAGCTGGCGCCGCTAGCTAGGTAGCTAACATTAACTACTAACCCAACCAAGCACGAACAAACCGCACGGAGAGCTATAAGATAGTTAGCACTACCGAAGTGCACAGAACTCAAGCTGCACAACACACTACACAAACGTAGAATTAATTTAGCCAAAGTTAGTACTTACTTATCATTGTTCCCTCCACGAGAGACAAGGGGGTGCCTTCGCTTTAAATGCTCCAACATAGCTGTTGTGCTAGTGTGGTATGCCAACTCCACTTGGCAAAGACTGCAAATAACAATGCCTTTGCGTTTTGGACTCAATTTAAAGTATTCCCATGCTTTTGAAGACCTAGGGCGAGATGTTTTTGTTTGGGGGCTTTTTGCAGGGCTTCGTACGCAATCCTGTGAGGAGGAGGTGGTAGCCGTTTCAGTCTCCATTGTGTTTGAAGTGTGATTGCGAACTGCTTGTTGCTTTGGGTGACCCACGTGTGTGTGGCGATGCGTCGACGAGGAAATCTGTCGTCGACGAGATTTTGAAGTTGACGACTGTAAGGGCACTAGTTACCGCCCTTACATGATAAACTGTGATTGCACATTTGGTAACGAGCATTGTCCACATCGAGACGGCTAAAGTTTAACCACACCTCGGAGCGCGTTCTCTCCGCCATCTCCTCCGTGTGTGTGTGTGTGTGTGTGTGTGTTGCATGCATGTAGCAGCTGCGTGTGTGTAAACTGCCCCGCCCCCTCGCAAGCAGGCGGGGGAGAGATCTCTCGTCTGAATTGGGAAGATCGAAAATACATTATAGACGCATTTTGTAGTCATATTGCATATTATAAACGGAGTTGGCGACACTCAGACTGCGATATCATGTTTATGTAGCAATAATACATATGACATATGTTTTAAATGTCTCCTGTACATAGGGTTGCCAACTTCCAGAAATGGAGAAACGGGACACATGCATGTGTCCCCCGCGCGCGCGAAGATTTCCGGGTTTCTGGCGGATATAGTTACTTTTTTTTGTTACTTTATTTCGGTTTTAGGGTTAGGGTTATGTTATTTAATTATTTTGGGGGAGCCAGCCCCCTAGGGTTCGAGGGGTCAAACCCCCCAAAACCCTCAAAATGCATAGAAAACTCTGCATACCTATAACACAACACAAACACAATGATCTTACACCTGCATTAGGCTACTACATCACATTGTACATCAGCATGTTCAAATCGGATAGGTGGGCACTATAGGGACATCTGGGCACCTCGATATACAATTGGCTATGTTGTCCAAAATGTTAAAAAATAAATATTTGAAAAATGGTATGAAGTAATGCAAAGTATGATGTGAACATGCACGGTACATCATTATTAGACTTAATGTTAACCTTCAACCAACCATTTTCCCATCAATCAGCTGACTGACTCTCACACACACACACACACTGTTGCGAGATTGGGGTTTTTTCAACCCAACTCCTCACTGCGTGTTGTTTTGACGAGTCCTGCTTGAAATCATAACAGGGAGGGAATTTAGAAGACACCAGGATACCAGTTAAACAATAATCCATTTTAATTAAACAAAGTAGTAATAATGCAATACGATATACAATAATACATTACTATACAATTCAAAGAATCATATAAGCAACGTGTGGAGTACTCCCGCCCTTTATTCACGCACTGCGGACATCCTATCGTCTTGTCAGCGCATGAAGAGAGAGACCCAACAACCAGAAAACATTTCCCTAATACAAAGAAGGGGTGGCGTTTCATTGGGGAGATCCCAAAACGCTATCTCACAGGGAAATCAGCGTCTGGTAGCTTTTGAAAGCCACAGGTGGTGGAAAGGCACCTCATTAAATCTCAACGAAAATGTCCCTCCCCATTTGTAAAACCTCTCGATGGTTTAACCCAAAAAACATTATCAGGGATAATCTTTACACTCCAAACAGAAATCACCCTTAATTCTGCATCTTCCTTATTCACAAATAGCTTCAAACACTCTTTTGATAAACAGGTAAACAGTCAAAGAAAAAACTATTGTGCTCATCTATTCTAAGAAAAAGGGAACATTGTTTCAGAAATCTATAAAAAACCTCTCTATATTTGAGAGGAAAAATGTACCTTTTGTTCCTTCAACTATTAACACACAGGAATGTATAAACTCACACATATACTTATTCAAGATACATAGATTTCCTTAAAACATGGCCTGCCAGAGATCTCAAACAGAATTTCCTCTCCCCACACCACTGGGTTGCATACCTCGACCTCCCCCACTGCAATAAAACTTATTTTACAGCCCTTTGTCTCTCTCCATTTCAGTCCTCCCTTGTAGGAAAGGATAAAAACAGAGAAATCACTATAAAACACAAACACAGGTATTGTTTGAACAGTATTCACTTAACTGCTACTATTGAAACTCAAAGGACCTCTTTTAGTGTCTGGAAATTGCAACAAGACTTTGCCATTTTAAATGTAACACACTTCTTTGGTACAATATCTCACATCAATTTCCACAATTCCCTCTTTTGCACTCTTAAAAAAAGAGTGCAATTTACACAAGGCACTTGAAACATAACTTGTCATTCCTCTGTGTTCATTTCTCAACATTATATTTAGAGCCCTTTAAACATTTGGAAACAGTCCCTCATAGCAATTTCTTATGGCGGAAGGAGAGGGAGACCAAAACATGTCAAAAAGCTGAGTCCCCAAACTCCTCCTCTCCTTCCGAGACATAGGCCAACAGAGGCATTTGATACGGGGGAAGAAGCATCTTTTCCTTCAATGGTGGAACTGATTAGTCTGACACATAATGAGCGGATGCACGACACACAACAACAATCCACATGATAGTCTTTGTCCATGGATACAACTCGAATGGTTTCATCAGACCTCTCTGAGGGCAGGATGGGCTGGTTACCGCAGCACATTTAGGCACCAGGACCCTGTGGTAGTCTTTCAGACAGTAGATTTTATTCTCAGTGTCCACAGTGAAGCACACTCCGTCCAGGCTCTCGTTGCAGATGATGCAGCGGAACAACCGGGGCGGTACAACTTCCCCAGGGCCTGCAGGCCTGCATGTCCATGATCAGATGTCCACCTGCATTGCACTTGTCTGCAGACTACTGGAACCCAGAGTACAGAAAGTCCTCTTCACAGAAAACCCTTCCTGCGTCATAGTAGAACGCCTTCCCTCTCAGCCTTCGACTACAGGCGCTGCAGGTGAAGCAGCTGTCATGGTAGAGGCTGCCCATAGCTTGGCAGGCCTGGCTGGCTCCATACACCGTCTTGTTGCACTTAACACACATTCCTGTTTCCGCGGAGAGTGGAGTCCCCTGTGCTGTCCTGGCTTGCCGTGTCTTTGTCCCCT
Source organism: Champsocephalus esox (assembly GCA_036324585.1). Lineage (NCBI taxonomy): Eukaryota > Metazoa > Chordata > Actinopteri > Perciformes > Channichthyidae > Champsocephalus > Champsocephalus esox. The sequence goes on from CM070491.1 coordinate 5,057,244, forward strand.
CTGATCCGCTGACCGCGGCTTTTGGGCTGCCTGCTAGAGAGATGTCTTCCTTCTCCTCCAGCTCGCTGATGCGGCTTCTGAGTCGATGCTGAATAGATGTCTTCCCGATCTTCCTTCTCCGGTCCGATGATGATGCCTCCTGGGACGACTGCTGGATGATGTCCTCGAGGTCCTTCTCCTCCAGTCCGCTGATGACAGCATCCGAGTCGACCTCCATGACGAGAGCCAGATCCGTCCTGATGTCGTCTAGGGTCCTCGCAGGTGTTTTCCCGACCGCACACTGGCTCCAGTGGTACCAGTTGTCCCCCTTTCCTTGTAGGCGGACGGCATGGGATGTCCTCTGGGTCACTCGGTCGGGGCCGGAGAGCCTGGGGTTGACAGTCCGCCTCCTGCGTCTCGGGTCCCCCTTTTGGCGTCAACAACCTGTGTGGAGAAATCTGATACAAATCCCTCAAGCCTACGCTCCGGGCTCTGGGGCCCTCGGCTGTTTGACCCACCACTGCGTGGCCACTTGGAGCCTGTTGGTGGGGTGTCTTAAAACAACAGACGTCTGTGCACAGGTTTTCTAAATTAATTGTGCGGCTTCAGAATCTTAATACTTGGACTGTGCCAACTCAATAAGAACCCCAACATCTTTAGGTAAACTAAATAACATATTTCAATAGCTCTGAATTTCTGACAAGCATCTGTGTTTATTTTAAAATGAAATCCCTGAGATCCCATTAAAAATCTAAATATGATTTGAACTGCTAATGTTTCTGGTAAAGAAACACACTAATGTTATGGATTCAAAAACAACCCAAATCACGAAACTAACAAAGTGAATGGCTTCCTGGTGATACTGCTTTTACCCGTCAGTGCTTAGATATTATCCCGCTGAAAAAATGAATACAGAATTCCAACAAACTGTCATCAAATGTCTTTCTATTATGAATGTAGATGAAATGTATATCCCCATAATGACCTACACAATTAAGTCTGTGGCTTTTACTTCTTTACCAGGCTAGTTACATGATGTTGTCTGTTGAAACATTACTCACAGGTCAGCTTCTCCAGGATTCCATTCTGGACTAACATCTCTCCCAGCAGCCCCTTGGCCACTGATTCTTAATCTGTGTTACCTGCTATAATTCAATCAATATTAGAGACATGTCAACATTCATCAAACAGTGTGTTATCCCCAAATATGGAGCAGGTCAATTCTAAAACTGTCAATCAATGGTCAGATTGAACAATGGAGTTGGGCAGCAGGTCCCATTCAGTCCCTAAATGAAAAAAAAATGTACATTGTGACGTTTACACTCCCCCTTTTTTACACATTATCTCATGTGTAAACAAAATCCTGTATGGGAAGAAAACCTTCAGGCCATAATGGATTATAAGACAATACCAAACATTTTTCCCAAAGGTACATCCGTCATTTCCCACAGTAAACACTCCAGTAAGTGTTTCTCTCCCTCTTTCAGTCCTAAAAGAAACAGAATCTTCATGTTTTAGTTTGAGTTTCACATTCTGCAAACCGCCACCTCCTGTGGGAGTGAAATATCATCAAGCCGATTAGAAACGGTTTCCCCTTTTGTGGAATGTTAGGAAACCTCTCATTTCACACATTATTATCACACAAAAATAATGTGTTAGTCCAAAACATGCTTGATTAGTCATCGTTTTAAATCATGCAGTTGCACTGATCAGGTGCAGACATACACTCACTCACACTCACACTGTCAGGTTGTAAAGTCAGGTTTGGTCAGGTTTGGTCAGGTTCACCTCAGAGTCAGTCATTGACAGTGCCTTCCCAAGTTACCCTGTCGATCAGGGTCAAAGGTCAGTTGGTCTCAGTCTTTTTGGCCATGTGTCGTGCTCTGCAGAGACTCCGATCGTCCAGCACAGGCCAGCATCCTCCGTCTATAAAAATCTGTATATATGGAGCGCCATCATTTATTAATTCACAATTCCAACTATAATGTTCAAGATATCTCTAACTTTTCATTGGAACAGCGGTTTCCCAAATTCCCTGAAAAGTGTTAGCCAAAAAATGTCACTTCCTTATTGTATAATTACTGCAGTTCATTAACACCTAATCAATATCAACACGTCTAATAGATGTAATTCAGAAACTTGTGCACACAATTATTATCTTTAGTCAAACCTCTACTACGACCTGTGTAGCTCTTCATCTCTCACTATACCCATGTATCTTCAATTGTGGTATACCTAAAAAAACAATGTTAACATCTTTAACCGTGCGTGGAACTCTGGGTGTCCTGAACATGTAACAATCACTCCTTCCTCTATCAAGGACCTAAAACAGAAGTAATTTCATCAATGGTTTGTAGCTGAACTTAGGAATTATCCCTCATGGTAGGTATGTTTTTACTTTTTAACATCTCTAAATGTCAGTTAATTACTAACTAAATGAATGTACATTAGGAGGTGGTGCCGCTAGTCCTCTAAACTCCTAATCTAGTGCCGTGCGCTTCCTGTGAAGCTGCAAGTAAGATTTTAAAAACCACTGCAGGGTGGGTCGAGTGACCCCTCCTCCCTATTGGTCGTCAATAATATGCAACCTTACTTACGGTGATTGAAGGCCCCACATTATTTCCTATTTCAGCATCAGCCCTCTTTACTCTAAAATTACTTTTTAAATAGGAATATGTAGAAATGGAACAATTTTAAAATGTCAGATGTATAAAAATAAGCCTAAATACTCCCCTACCATCAAAGTCCAAATCTAGACACAAGGTGAACAGTTTTGGTCACGGACAATTCAATCTAAAAACCAAACAGGACTTGTGTCCTTGTTTTTTGTTCTTCAAAATACATTAGCAAATACCCTGCGAAGTATTCGCAACCTAACTAACCCTCCCTAGGATATGAAATCCATTAATCCCTTTACTCATAGTTAGTTTATATGTCTATATTATTATGTGTGACCTAATAATCAGATGTCTTGTTTGTCAACCAAGAATATTAAACTTTAATCTTTTCAGTATTCCAGACCATCGTTTAAACAATCAGTCTCCCTTCTCAAACACTAAACCTATTGTTGTACACCACCCTCTGGAAAACTCTTGCACAGTTATGCTGTCAAATCATCGCATCATTTCCTCAGAGTCTGAACCGTCTGAGACCAGCCTGTCTCCAGATCTTGTCACAATGTGAACAGTCAGTAATGCGTTGTCCTCTGCAGCTGTTTCCAATTGGATCAATGAAACTCTTGCACTGGGATGTCCTGAGGGGGAAGGCACCTCTGGATCAATGTGCTACAATCAGCAGACACACCTCTGCACAGCAGGAATCCCCAAAACTGCTGTTCCTCTTCACACCACTGTTGCCCCGGCAACGAGGTACACGCAAAATGTTAAACCCTCCTCAGATGCGTTCTTTGCACAGTTCTTCTGTTTCTGTAGTGAGCAACTCTTCACCAACACACTAATTCAGAGTACAACCCAAAGGTGGCGCACAACTTTCCAGTGCCGCTTGCAATCACAATAAATCAGCAACTGGAGATAAACTCAATTTAACTCTCTCCCCCAAAGGGTTACAAAATAAAACGGCTGAGTGTCTATCTGGTCAGGAATGCTGAAACATGTGAATGTTAAAACAAATCAATGGCAGTAGTCTACCCAGATTCTTTACTCCATTAACAGTAGTAAAACCACATTGTAAAATATCTTTTATCTAGTTGAAGTCCTGCTTACTTCATTATTTTGAAACCAAAAAAGGTCTCTCTTCTCCACCATGATCCTATCTCTACCCCCAAGTCCTTAGAAACTGATGATTAATCTTTAGAAACCATGAGGAATGACAGTTCTCATAAAACACTATTCTTCCTTACTCCAGTTCTAAATCAAATGAGCCAAAGAGGAAACCCCTTTAACCACTTGCTTATTCTATTCTTTTTGAAATTGTTTATCTAAGTTGTGTTACAAGCAGGTTACATCTGTAACAAAATACAAAACCAACTGTATTTAGCGCTATACTTGAAAAACAAGTAATCTGATCACAGTCAATGAATATATATCTTTGAACACTTATTATTGGTGGAAAGGTTTCCTCACAAAATGTAATCTCCATTACCAAAGCTCAAACCTAAAGAAATCATCACGGAACAGTTTTCTGTCCTTATCACTTAATTGTCTCAATACAAACTACAAAGCGTTGTGAAACCTCCCACTCTTGAGAACATCTCAACACTTTATTCCATCTGAGCACGAGTGTTTGACAGACACGCCCTATTAATCCAAAACGGTCTTTAATGGTATCAATTGTGAACTTCCTTAATATGAATTGTAAATGCAACATATGTTCTCTTTAGAACACAGATATGACAGGAGCTGCTGAAACTGGTCAATAGCAGTTTTCTGTCAACCTAGTTAAGCATGTTGTTGTTATATCTAGTAAATATATTTTTATTTCATGTTTACTCACAAAACAATATGAAAACACTAGGTGGAATAATCCACTATTATGTTCAATTTGAATCAAACTTTAACCTGCTTCATATACTCAGCAATAGCTATTATTACTTTCCCTCAACGATACTGTATGCAATAAATGCCTCTTGAAATATAAGTAAACTTCTCAGTAAATGACAAATACCACGAAATTCACAATGCAATGTTTCTTATTTATTTAAATATCTACGACACATTGATCTATCAATCTTCAATGTTATTCCCTCCTTTTTCAGAGGAAAGCTGTGAAGTGGGGGCTTTCTCAAACCCACGCCTCCAGCCTGCCTCCGGCCTGACTTCGCATATCTTTATCTGACTAGGTTGCTATGTGTTCAGTGTTATTTATTAATATAATGGACAATACTCGTCGTTACTCCTAACGTAGTTAATGTATTTATTTAACTGTCCTGCCCTTAATTCAAATGTGTAACTATTTTGAGTGTAAAAAACTGAAGTATTACACCCCCACTTTGAATGATGTATATTTATATATATATATATATATTATATTAATCAAGAAGTACTACCATAAGCACTTATAATGCTATTAACGGACTGGCTTATCGAAAGGCAGTTGAGTAGTACTTGAAATGTTTTGGCTCTATCAACCCAGATATATTTCAATTATCCTGTGTTCTTATTTTTTATTTTCCTAGTCTAACGCACTTATTGTGAGTCGCTTCGGATTAAAGGCGCCAGTCAAATGGAATGTAATAATGTAAGACGTACTACAAAATACCTCCACCAGATGGCGGCACCTCACCAGTTCCACCTCACTTGAGGGCAAAGATGCTTCTGAGAGCAACCAGCTTAAACTTTGCGTATTTGTCTGACCTTTTCTCCCTTATTTATTAGTAGTTATTCACATAAAATTATTCCCCGTACAGTCTATCGAGCTTTTTTTGTGCGATGTTTATTTCAACAGATAATGCGACCTTAGAATGCGCTTCGACACGGCTTTTCAGCTATGTGACATCCTCATGGAGCCGAAACCCAGGTCAACAGAATCCTTTATCGTCACGTTTAGCTTCTTAGATTAATAACCCCACAGAACAAGAGAACGAGATTCCGTTCGTTTCAAAATGACTTTTTGAAATTTGCGTATCTCCTCTTGGATTGGTTTACATATAATACACTCCAGCGTCCTATGAGGCTGAAGAAGTATTATTCAGTTTCGTCCTGGGTGGATATCATTTCTTATGAAACCCACTGGACTTCCCCGACTGGACTTGCCGACTTGATTTCCCTAAAACCAACGGGGCCTTTCACCTTAATCTTACACGTCTCCGTCGCTTCCCGCGTAGCATACCCCTAGGTCCTCAACCTGTGCTTTATCATCATGTAGTAGTCCAAAGTTACCTACTTTATTCTATATGTACTGCATAATTATACTACACTTATAGTCCTTCGTTACCTATCTATATTAATGTATGCATTACACTATCTTATGAGATCAGTAGCCAATTGTTACCTACCTATACTAATATATGTATCGCATTATTTTATTATAAAGTCTATGACACTGAGAAATATTCCTGACAACTCTAAAAAATTTGAATATATCCAAATCACAGATTTTGAGTGTAACGGGTATCCGTGCTTACCTGTATTTCTGTATAGAGCTCTGTTTTTAGTTGTCAGAAAGTATTTCGAGGTGCCGCCCTGGACTGCTTCGTCCGCTGGCTCCTGATGCGACTCCCTTTGAACTCCCACTCGCTAACGTCGGGGTCACCACTTGTTGCGAGATTGGGGGTTTTTTTCAACCCAACTCCTCCGTGTTGTTTTGACGAGTCCTGCTTGAAATCATAACAGGGAGGGAATTTAGAAGACACCAGGATACCAGTTAAACAATAATCCATTTTAATTAAACAAAGTAGTAATAATGCAATACGATATACAATAATACATTACTATACAATTCAAAGAATCATATAAGCAACGTGTGGAGTACTCCCGCCCTTTATTCACGCACTGCGGACATCCTATCATCTTGTCAGCGCATGAAGAGAGAGACCCAACAACCAGAAAACATTTCCCTAATACAAAGAAGGGGTGGCGTTTCATTGGGGAGATCCCAAAACGCTATCTCACAGGGAAATCAGCGTCTGGTAGCTTTTGAAAGCCACAGGTGGTGGAAAGGCACCTCATTAAATCTCAACGAAAATGTCCCTCCCCATTTGTAAAACCTCTCGATGGTTTAACCCAAAAAACATTATCAGGGATAATCTTTACACTCCAAACAGAAATCACCCTTAATTCTGCATCTTCCTTATTCACAAATAGCTTCAAACACTCTTTTGATAAACAGGTAAACAGTCAAAGAAAAAACTATTGTGCTCATCTATTCTAAGAAAAAGGGAACATTGTTTCAGAAATCTATAAAAAACCTCTCTATATTTGAGAGGAAAAATGTACCTTTTGTTCCTTCAACTATTAACACACAGGAATGTATAAACTCACACATATACTTATTCAAGATACATAGATTTCCTTAAAACATGGCCTGCCAGAGATCTCAAACAGAATTTCCTCCCCCCACACCACTGGGTTGCATACCTCGACCTCCCCCACTGCAATAAAACTTATTTTACAGCCCTTTGTCTCTCTCCATTTCAGTCCTCCCTTGTAGGAAAGGATAAAAACAGAGAAATCACTATAAAACACAAACACAGGTATTGTTTGAACAGTATTCACTTAACTGCTACTATTGAAACTCAAAGGACCTCTTTTAGTGTCTGGAAATTGCAACAAGACTTTGCCATTTTAAATGTAACACACTTCTTTGGTACAATATCTCACATCAATTTCCACAACACACACACACACACACAAACACACGCACACACACACACACACACACACACACACACGCACACACACATACCATGTATACATCACTTCAGGGGACATTACATTGACTTACATGCATTTCCTGAAGACTTATCCTAACCTTAACCCTAACCAACACATGCCTAACCCTAACCCTAAACCTTAACCTAAACCTAACCCTAATCCTAAACCTAACCAAGTCTTCACCCTAAAATTAATGTTCCCCCTCATGGGGACCTCCAATTTGTCCCCATAAGGGAGGCGAGTCCCCACACGTGACTGTGTAGACAAATGTAGGTCCCCACAAGTATAGTAATGCCAGGCCACACACACACACACACACACACACACACACACACACACACACACACACACACACACACACACGCACGCAGAAGACCCGAGACAGATCTCCACTCACGGGCTTTACCCAACTGTGTTGTTCTTCCACTATTTGTTGTAAGACACAAGTCTTTTCTTTTTAGAAGGGCCAGGGCCCAGAACCACATCCTCTCTCTCTTCTCCTCTTTCATTATCACCTCCTCCACTGGCAGGGCTCATTTTCCCACATGACTGAACAGGCTGACATGCCACACAAACAATGATGCAGCGCCCGCGGCCCACCGGAGAAAATCTCACACACACACGTGCGAGCATTGTGCCTGCCCTGTCAACTGAGCGGTCCTAGTGCCCTTCGCACACAGCACACAAACACACAGGCACGCAGCCAGACACACTGCATTGCGCGCAAACAGAAAAATATATTTTATTTTTCCCTTTACACGGGAGTCCGGGACAAACAAAGTCCCGTACGGGACACGCCCCTTTTGGCTCAAATACGGGGCGTCCCGGCTAATACGGGGCGTCCCGGCTAATACGGGACGGTTGGCAACCCCAGAGCCGTATAATAGAAGAGTTACGACATCTCCGTTCACTCCAATGGACCACTTTTTTACAGCAATGGCAGATCGTGGCATGGGAGCCTGCCTGCCGAAGAAAACAAGAAGGGGGTTAAAAAACAGTGACGATGACTTGGTAGGGCAAGTAAGTCTCACAGGAGCCTCTCCTTCTTCCGACAGGACAGTTCCGGTGCAGACCTCCACTCTCAGGAGACCTGCACTGTCAGTACAGGAAGTGACGATTCTGACACGTTTTTTTCCCGCCCACCGAAGGTCTCGTTTGATGGAAGTTTTCAAATCACAATGGAGACTCATCACGGAGGTGATGAGTCCAACCACCGTGCACTTTGGGTCGGCCTTGGTCAAGCCCTTTTGACCCCCCCAGCCTGGTTCTCGTAAAAGTTTTTCGCTCAAATGACACCATGGAGGAATGTAACGGGAGTTGACAGTGGACTCTGCCCGCCTCACTAGTGCCTATTTTCGGACACTTTTTTTCACTTTTCCCCGGTTTTATTATTTTTTAGGTTATTTCACCCGGTTTCTACCGGGGACATTGCCCGGTCTCGGGTGTCCCCCCACGGCCTGTGTCCAGCCCCCCCCCCACACTCATCCATATATTAACGGATTTTGACAATTGTTGTTTTATTTTTCTCCTCTCCTCTCACTGATCGAATGGCAAACGCGACCCACTGTCGGAGGGCCTCCGCGCCGGCCAATATGAAGCGTGACCAAGACGCACCTAGCGGCTGTAACTAAAATACAAGATGTCGTATTTATATTAGGGCTGTCAGTCGATTCAAATATTTAATCGCGATTAATCGCATGATTGTCTATAGTTAATTAATCCGTTAGCGCAGCTAGCTTGCACCAGATGCTAACAACAACAATGCACGTAAGGTCTCTCTCGCGCTCGGGCCACACACACACACACACACACACACACACACACACACACACACACACACACACACACACACACACACACACACACACACACACACACACACACACACACTCCCGGTCCTCCCGATGGCCAGTCGGTGCCTGCCGGTGAGCGTGGAAGTGTGGTCTGCCACAAGCGGGCGGCAGGAGCGGGACTGTCAGCAGATGGTATTTTAAACTCGATGCGCTCTGAAACTACGGGGCGGCCGAGGAAAAAAAATACACATGCGTTAATCGCGCTAAAATAAATAGTGGCGTTAATTTTTTTTTGCGTTAACGCGTTAATAACTTGACAGCCCTAATTTATATATATAAATAAATATATATATCTATATAGATAGATAATAAGTGTCAGTGCTATTTTATGTTGTATTAGCGTGCATTTCCTGTTCGGAAAGTGGTGCTGTACTGAGAGTAAACAATACAAGGTGTCCCTATTTTTATATCTATATTTACTTTATGTATATAATAAATGTCAGTTCGATTTTATTTTGTATTTGCGTGCATTTCCTGTTCTGAAAGTGGCGCTGCGGCTGTACTGATAGTAACTACAATACAAGATGTCCGTATATATCTACATCTATACATATGTATTATATTAAGTGTCACGATCCGATTTTATTTTGTATTTGCGTGCATTTCCTGTTTGGAAAGTGGCACTGTACTGATAGTGGTGATTTTATTTTGGAATTCTTAGCGTGCACTTCCTGTACTGACAGTGGAGGTGTCCTGAGAGTGGAGGACTGCACCGGAACTGTCCTGAGAGTGGAGGTCTGCAGGCAGACCCCTCTCGATCGTGGAGCCTCTCAATCGTTCCCCGGAAGGTAGCGCCAAGGCTAGCAGAGCTGTGGAGTTGCAGCATAATAGACCGTTCATGACGGACTTTTAAAGGTAAGAAGAAGTTTAAAGATTTATATTGCGGATATTATCAGTACATCTGATTCAAATTAACATGTGTATTAAAGCAGGGGTCCCCAAACCCCGGGCATTTGGTACCGGGCCGCAGAGAAAAAATAAATAACTTACATTATTTCCGTTTTATTTATTATCTGAGTTTGAACAATGTTGTATTTTGAAAACTGACCGGATTCCCTCCGTTACATCCGTCTATGCCGCTAATCCGTTGCTGCTAAAATGAAACCCACAAGCTAGCAAAATGAGTAAAAAACAAACATCTTTGGAAAGTTTATTTGCGAAGGGAAAAAGGCCCAGTGAGGAGACAGAAGAAGAGCCTACGACTTCCAAGAAAAAAAGCTGCATTTAACAGACAATACCAGGAGTCCTACTTAAAATATGGATTTATCGCGACAGGTGATGCCCACGCACCAAGTCCGCTCTGCATAATATGCGGCAACCGGCTCTCTAATGAGGCAATGAAGCCTTCAAAACTGCTTCGCCACTTGGAGACCAAGCACCCTGCATTAAAAGACAAGCCTTCGGAGTATTTTGAAAGAAAAAAGCATGAACAAGAAGGACAGAAGCAATTCCTGAGGGCAATTCATTCTCCCAGATGGTGCATGATCACCTGTGTTTGCTTTTAAAAGAGTTCGAGCGCTACTTCCCAACCACAAAAGACCCACGAACTTCCAAGGAATGGATCCGCGACCCATTTGTCAACAAACCAGGTGAATCAAGCATGTCTACGCAAGAAGAAGATCAACTGCTGAAGATCGCAAATGACGGCGGCCTTAAAAGTATGTTCGAGACAACAACTCTGCCGGTGTTCTGGATTAAAGTCACGGCAGAATACCCTGAGATCGCCACAACAGCACTGAAAACCCTGGCCCTTTCTCATTTCATCAAATCCCCCTTCTCGACTCCTCGACTCCTCGGTCCTCCGGTAGTGACCCGGAAATGAATTTTAGCGCGCCATGTTGAAGGACATCCCATTTCTCTAAATGCACTTCGAGGACCGAGGACCGAGCGTCGAGGAGGCTCTCTGGAGGAGGCTCTCTGGAGGAGGCTCTCTGGAGGAGGCTCTCTGGAGGAGGCTCTCTGGAGGAGCTATAACCGAGGATACACTGATGGGTCCTCCACGGTCCTCCACGGCTCCTTCATGGATGCATTTCCGGCAACAGAGATGTTTCAAAGAATCGTGACGCACGGCCGGATTTATCTCAGCCAATGACAGCTCTGCATGCATCCCCTGGATATTATTTTATTAACTGCTTTCATCGCGACGTGATGTTTACAGAGAGAACAGCTGTGAGGTCCGTGCAGAAAGCAGAGCAGTGTGTATAATATATATCACTCAGTATAACAGGCCTACAATACTCTCTGTATTTGCTGTAGTTTAGTAGATATCTACAGACAAAGAGTCGATATTTTTCTAAAACCATTTAGTGCTTCACAATAAAATACACAATGGCTGTAGCCTGTTTTAGGAGCTGTATGTGCGTGTGTGTGGTGTAGGTGTGTGTGGTACAGTGTGTGCATAGATGCAGCGGACAGACAGGTCTCAGTTGGTTTGGTGTCCTCTGCTTACTTTTAATACTTGTAAATACAACTTTTGGCCCATAATTTATTTCCCTCATTGTAGCGACCAGAGGGGAGGCGGATATATCCAGTCTCTGATAGTGTTACGTTATTATGAGTGCTTTGTTTGATTCTGAAATTGTATATATTTATATAAATATATGTGTGTGTCCGCATCTGTAGCCTGTTATTGTCTCATTATACCGCACTGTGAATGAATCAAAGTAAATATATAAGTCGTCATGAACACATCTGTCCATCAGACAGAGGGCTGCTGTGCCTCCTGTCATCATTAATAGACGTCTCTTTAAAATGACCGCTCAGATGAGAGGAGTTCTCATTTCTCTAACCGCCTGCTGCTTCCCCTCCTCTCTCCTCGGCTCCCCTCCTCATCTCCTGTGGGCGGGACTAAATATCGAGAATAGGAGTCGAGGAGGGGAGTCGAGGAGGGGAGTTCGAGAAATGAGAAAGGGCCCCTGTTGCCATTTCCGACATCCTATTTGTGTGAAGCTGGATTTTCTGCAGTGACAGCAACCAAAACAAAATTACGGAGTAGACTGGACATAAGCAACACACTTCGGGTGTCATTGTCTCCCATTACCCCCAGATGGGAACGTCTCGTTGCAGAGAAACAAGCTCAGGGCTCCCACTGATTTAGCGTTATGGTGAGCTGTATTTTTCATGCACTTTATATTTGTTTTTGTGTTGTATCTTATTTTGAAGGCATGTTTAAACGTTACCATAGCGACCAGAGAGTGTTAGGGGGCAGAGAGGATGTTTCTCATGTTATGTTGTTGGTGCGATGTTCCGAGGTCGCTGATAATAAAGTTGCATACGAGTACACAGTGGATTCAAGTTTAATATTATATTTATGAAAATACCACAGTTTTTATGCTGGTTGTATCATTTTATTTTGTGTATTTATCCGCCACACCTTAAAGGCCAGTCCGTGAAAATATTGTCTGACAATTTCCCATCCAATAGGTGTGCAATATAGGTGTGTATAACCCTTTCTCCTGTCTGTTACTCTCTCTTTCACCACAAGAACCAGAGGGGGATTCAATGGAGCCTGAATACCTGCACTGAGACCCTCACCCTGCACCCTGAGTCTCAACTCTCAGTGTTTTTCAAGCCTTTCCCTGTTTTTTTTTGTATTAAACAAAACATTAAGCTTACCCAATGGTGTGGTTTTCGTTTTGTGAAAAAGTGCAAATGCAGTGTTTGTATATAAATCACATATTTTGTTGCTGTTGGTCGTGAAATTGCTCCTGCTGACTTGAGCCAGACATTTTTTCCTCCGCTCTGTGTCAGTGGGGAAGCCGTACATTCGTACTCCTTTCTCGGAGCGATTTGAGCATCCCCAGGCAGCACAGCAAACCATGGTGGCGACTAGGAGGCAGCACAGCAAACCAGGACAACACGGGGGAAAAGGCACAGACAAACTGCATGATATGCTATTCAATGTTTATTGAATCCCATGTATTTGCAATGGATGTTCCTAAAACAACACATTTAACATCATCATCATCATCATCATCATCATCATCATCATATGCTGCTGCTGCTGCTGCTGCTGCTGCTGCTGCTGCTGCTGCTGCTGCTGCTGCTGCTGCTAGTCCTTTGATAGTCTGTCGACTGTCGGTCTCCTGTCCTTTCTGAAAGCCATAAAGATGACATTAGTCATTTAGATGCTTGTGTCCTCAATTACCAGGGGATTACTGAAACTACCATGAATTTAAGAAAATGGGAGAAATTAATCTAATTTGAATTTGAAAGCATTACTTTAGATCCCCTCCCTCTAAATGTATCAATAAACATTAGAAAGTGATGCTCCTGACTACCATACAAGTTTAGGAAGATAATATTGGTTTGAAAGAATTAAAAGCTGTAAATAAACAGCAACAGGCTCTTTAACCAAGGCACTGTTAGCCTAACATGTAAACTAGTTGTTCACACTAATCCTAATATTATCACTTAATATTAGCAAATTCGCAAGTTTAGTGGAACGCCATATCCTTTCAAGTTGTCTAGACTTTTGCTTTATTTTGCGGGTTTCGGCATTATGCCATGGAGCTAATCTATGTTGTTTTATTTTCTTCTTTTTCAAAGGAGCAACAGAGTCTAATTTTATTCGCAGCGCATCTATAGCACTATCAACAACATGATCAATTTGGGGTGGTGTACATTTTGTATAAGTTTCCTCCCCTACATGCAGACATGCTATCAAGTTAAGTATTGGTGGAATCTCTTCCTTAAATGTGGCTATAGCACTAACAGATAGGTTTCTGCTGCAAGAGCTTTTGACTAATGCTTTGTAGTCTCGTAATAGTACTTCAAAAGTTACTAAGAAATGGTCGGATAAAGCAGGATTATGCGGTTCGACTAATAGTTGCTCAATTTCAATACCATAAGTCAGAACAAGGTCGAGAGTGTGATTATAGCAGTGGGTTGGTTTATTTACACTCTGACAGAAACCAACAGAATCTAATATAGAGTTAAATGCAACAGGCTATTTTTATCATCGTCAACATGAATATTAAAGTCACCTACGATAATTACTTTGTCTGTTTTAAGAACCAAAGTTGATACCTGGTGCACGATACACTGTAACAAATAAGATTGGCTGCAAAGTTTTCCAGGTCGGATGCGTAAGACTAAAAACAAGGCTTTCAAAAGAGGTATAATTTAATTTTGGTTTAGTATTGATAAGTAAACTTGAGTCAAAGATTGCTGCAACTCCACCTCCTCGGCCCGTGCCTCGAGCAATATGAGTGTTGACATGGCTGGGTGGAGTGGCCTCATTTATGCTGACATATTCTTCATGTCTCAACCAAGTTTCATTGAGACAGCATATATCAATATTATAATCTGATATTTAATCATTTACCAATATTGCTTTAGATGCTAGAGATCTTATGTTTAAGAGACCACATTTAATCTTCCTGTTTTGTTGCACTGTAGTAGTTGTTACATTTACTTTTATTAGGTTATTATGTATGACACCTCTATTAGGTTTTACCTTAAATTGTCCTTGGGCAGACACACACACACCGCTAATATTGGGTATTTTATTGGGTTCGGGATTCCTATGGATGACTGCCTAGGAGAGAGCGCAGAGAAGGCACACCTTTTATATCATTATAGTTTGAAAAAAATAAGAGACTAAATGAAAAACAGGTATAAAATACTATATGACAGTAACAAAACAGTTGTTAAAAATAACAAGAATACAGTTTAAAAGGAGAGTGATTTGTAAGATATCCATAAAGAAAAATAAAACCTGTTTACAGTTCTGTTTCATATGGGTGTTGTGAGATGTATCCATAGATCTCTTAATGTTGCTCTGAGACACAGAGTTCAACATTTTATGTCTGAGCATGCTGCTCTCAAAACATGCTCAGACATAAAAAGTTGAACTCGCTAGGCGAGTTTAAGCCTCGCCTAGCAAGCAAAGTTTCAATCACTCAATACTTTCATCAACACTATCTGGATGATAAAGGATTACCAAACTCTCTCCCTTGGCTTTTCACAATGTTTACAGGTTCGCAATGTTTATAGGTTTGAAATGTTTATAGGTTATTGCAATGCGTAATGTTATTTCTCTGAAAACACAAACATTTGTTATCTTATTTTACTTCTATACTATTCTAGCCTAAATTAGCTTCTACTTTTACCTGCATTTTGTACACTGTCCTGTTTTGCACTTGTCCTGTCTTGTCCCTGCACCCTGTCCAATGTTGTCTTTATGTCAGTACTTACCAGCAACACATTTCTAGTATGTTGTAAAACTACATGGCGAATAAACAGATATTGTATCTTGTATCTTCCTCTAGGCCTACTGATTGCCTGCCTGGTGTTGACCGACGCGAGGACGTGTATTGCCTAAATCCTAAATCCAATCCACGGATTGCTTGCCTAGTATGCAACACAGACAGTAGTTTATAGACTGTGCATAACTGCAGTCCCCAGCTCCAGTGTTTCCCTCCATGAAGTACTGAAGCTCAGACATTTGTTACCTGTGCAGCACACCTGAGATTAATCACTTCATCCAATACTGTTTGACAGTATATTGATGTGAGTTTACCTCTCTTGCTTCGCTGTGGTGGTTTTTTACTGCCTCTATTCCAGATTTGACATCCTCGTGATCCTGGTGTGCGTGCGCCATCCTCGAGGAAATTGCTAGTGACTGTTCGAGTGTTGTTGCAGCTAAGGTAGTTAACATTTCGATATGATTGTGTGACTGCGGTCTCGTCTAAATGGGATGCTCGACTACCTGACTGAATGGCTACACCTTGAACACCTTTACAACATGCTCATGTTCATAATCTGCATGCAAACTGAAACATTCCTTTTGTTGGTTGCCTTTGTAATTTCTCCTTTCTCTGGTCTCCTTTTTTCTAGGTCATCAGAGAGGCCAACCATCCTCTTCAGTGTTAGGCAGCCAGGCCAACCATCCTCTTCAGTGTCAGGCAGCCAGGCCAACCATCCTCTTCAGTGTCAGGCAGCCAGGCTAACCATCCTCTTCAGTGTCAGGCAGCCAGGCTAACCATCCTCTTCAGTGTCAGGCAGCCAGGCCAACCATCCTCTTCAGTGTCAGGCAGCCAGGCTAACCATCCTCTTCAGTGTCAGGCAGCCAGGCTAACCATCCTCTTCAGCGTCAGGCAGCCAGGCCAACCATCCTGTTCAGTGTCAGGCAGCCAGGCCAACCATCCTGTTCAGTGTCAGGCAGATTGAATCATGTTTGGGTAGCAGGGGCGGTTCTAGGGGGGGGGCCGTGCCCCCCTAACAGTGATATCTCAGTGATTATATCTGTTGTGTGAAACGTTTTGACTTCATTACTGTAATTGAGTTGTTGGCATGTTGCAGACTGTAACTGTACACACATCCTGCACAATGTACTGTGGTAAACTCACTTTGATGCAACACAGACACTGACCGACCACTATGTCTTTGTTGTTTATCTGACGGACTGAGAAACAAAGAGGTGGAAGGCTAAGGGTTTCCAATGAGGCAGGAAGCAGCAGTTACAAACTGGGTTTTGGCAAACAATGCATCCCACTTAGAGAAATCTGAAGCAGAGTAACTGTGTGCTGAGATGCATGTTACACAATGTTATCTTTGAATACAATGTGATTTGTTTCAGCAACTCATTTGTATTTCTTCATTTACTGTATTTCTGTAAACTCAAGCAGTCTTTCTCTGCAGAACCCTCTCTGTACAGAGCACAGCCCAGAACAGATGAGAGTGCTTCAGAGTATGCTTAGCAGTGTGTGGTTGGGTGGTCAAACGATCTAGTGTTATGAATGAAGTTATATTTGGTGCTAAAGTTTTCATTTGGTAAGTGTTAATGTAGTTTTGAGGGCAGTTCTTAATTTAGCAGGAGAAATGAGGTGTTTTGCACTTTGGGTGTGTGGTTTTGTGAATTGTGTTTAGTGTTCTGAGAAACTCTGCAATTAAAAAAAAAGTGTGTTAGCAATCGAGAAAAACTGAAAATTAACTAAAATGGAAATACTCAACTAAAGTAGAAGTACCTCCACAGTCTTACTCCTTAATTACAGTAATACAGTACATGTACTTATTGCCACCACTGGGTATCTTTTAATGAAGTAAAAGATCAGAATAGCTCCACTTCTCCGTTTTACACAAGGTTTTCACAGCGTGCACAATACTCCTGTTGTCCGGTGTGGATGAACAGAAGCTGCAAGCAAATACTTTCATAACTGTTTATTCAAAGAGGGAGGCAGGGCGCGTGGGGTTATGGGATACATGGAGAGGGAGGTGAGACACAGATTATCTGAGGGGCGCGGCTCTCTTCCAGGATCTCGAGCTTTCTCCTGCGGGGCTCACTCCTCTCCTCCCTCTCTCCAAGCCCTGTGCCTAATGGAAAAGAAGAGGATGAACTCTTTAGTGAAATGGACGCTTATCCTCTTCGTCCTTGCCTCCATCATCCTCAACATCGTCCTGATCGGCATCCACTCCAGCAGGGCGCCCAAATGCTCCGCTCAGCGCGTGCACCCGCTGCGGCGCAAACACGACGAGCGCAGCGCCGTGTTCGCGGACCTCTCCCGGGAGGAGTACCTGCAGGTCCAGCAGTTCATGCTAAAGCAGAATAACTTGGAAATATCCACCAACCAGATCACCAAGCCGTCGGATAACTTCCTGTTTCTAATAGAGCTGTCTGTGCCAAAGAAAGCGGACGTGCTCGCGTATTTGGACCGGAATGGCGCTAAACCGACCAGAGAGGCCACAGTGGTGGTGTTTTACGGTGCCAAAGGATACATCAAGGAGTACGTAGTGGGCCGTCTTCCCAACCCAACATACGTCAACGATGTCACCATGGAGAGGTACCACGCGGAGCTGCCCATCAATGCGCGCACGGTCACCATCGGGGAATATAATCTGCTTTTCCAGTTTTTGGGAGACGTCTTCTCTAAACTGGGGAAGATCATGAAGGAGAGCTTCGATATGGGTCCGGACAAGCAGCTGAACGCGTTCGAGCAGATGCCCCGCGGAGTCCGGACCGGGGACAGGAAGACCTGGATCTCCTTCTTCAGGGACATGAGCGGCATGTACATCCACCCGGTGGGCTTCGAGGTGCTGGTCGACCACCAGAGCGTCAACGCGTCCGAGTGGAAGGTGGAGAAGCTGCTCTATAACGGACAATATTTCGACTCCATAGACGCACTGAAGGATAAATACGATAAGGATCTCGTAAAGAAGATCGTCTACAAAGAGTCCCCTGATTATGGCTCTCTGAAACCCAGGAACAAGCCCCTGCAGGTCGGTCCGCAGCTCTTTAACGCGGAGGGGAAGCGCTACAGTGTCAGCAACAATCACGTCGTGTACATGGACTGGAGCTTCGCCTTCGGGCTCAGCGCGCTCACGGGCATGAGGGTGTTCGACGTGCGCTTCAACGACGAGAGGATCTTGTACGAGCTGAGCGTGCAGGAGGCCATGTCCGTGTACGGGTCGGTCACTCCCGGGATGATCCTGACAAAGTTTCTGGACTCCAGCATCGGGATTGGCCGCTTTGCGCACGAACTGGTCCGCGGGGTGGATTGTCCCTACGAGGCGAGCTACGTGGACACATACCGCTACATTGATGTCCCCAAACCGATCCGCTTCAGGAATACCATCTGCATATTCGAGCACAACATGGGCCAGCCCCTGCGGAGGCACTTCTCCGATTTCTTCCACCACAGCTACGGGGGCATGGTGAACAGCGCTCTGGTGTTCAGGACCATCACTGCCATAGGGAACTATGACTACATTTGGGACTTCATCTTCTACCAGAGCGGGTCCGTGGAGGCCAAGGTGCACGCGACCGGATACATCTCCTCCTCCTACCTGGTGGACGGGGCTCTGCGGCACGGACACCAGGTGGCGGAGAAGGTGCTGGGGAACATCCACACACACTTCATCAACTTCAAGGTGGACCTGGATGTGTTGGGTGAGTGGCAGTGATGCAAATACAGTGCTGTGGTGTAGAGTACCTAATGACATGTAATCAAATACTGTACTTGAGAATTTAAATGTGTTGCTGCTTCTCCTCCACTATAATTAAACATTCCTCACGACGTTGACCTGTAAGGCAGATTGGTCCATTTCAGAATGATATGTTCATGAAAGTGTTCTCAAAGCTGGTGAAGGTGCAGCTAGTCTGAAGTACTTTGTAGACTGCAGGGTAGCTGGTGGATTTACTCCAGGTGGAACTAAAGTCTGATTCAACACTTGATTATAATGCACATCATTCATCCACATCTGTGAAGTAACTAAAGGTATTAAATACATGTAGTGGAGTAAAAGTACACCATTTACCTCTGAACCGTATAGTGGATTAGAAGTACAAAGTAGCAACAAATTGAAATACTCAATACTTGAGTGAATGTAGTTACTTTACACCACTGAGTGTCAGTGATGCGTTTAAAGACACAATTGCAAATACATTTACTCAAGTGCAGTGGTATAAAATAAAGAAGCTATTTTCAAACAATAGCTTTTGAGGAGTCATTCAAAATATGTTACTGATTACTCAGCCTCCAAGCCTCCTCTAACACCAAGAGAAGAATCTGTTATCATTTGTCAGTCTGTTAGTTATAACAAAAACAACTGACATCTCCATCATCCCCGGAGCTGTAGCCAGGACGGGGTCAAGAGTTCAAGCTCCAACACCCCCAAAACTGGTTACCTGACACCAGAAATGTGTGGTGGCTCAGAAGCAGGTTAGTGGTTCATGGTTAGTCAACAAAGTTCAAACCGGATGGAAAGCTAGTGTTCACTATAACTTGAAATTAATTAAATAACATTTTATTTGGCTGACACTTTAATCCAAAGCGACCTACAATAAGTGCAAAAATCATAAAGATTAAAATATTAGGAAACACATCAAGCACCTGGCAAGGATTGACATGTGGATCAGAATGACCTAAGCAGGTCAGTCGTGGCTTTCATGTTACAAGAGAAATTAATTATTGTGAAAAACATTTTTGCTTTCGTTCTTCTGCAGGAGTAAAGAATTTCTTTCAGACCAAAGACATGGAATATGTCAATGTTTCGCTGCCATGGATGCCTGATCACTATGCGATGGTGCCTCAGCTGGTGGAGAAGCAACTGAAAACAGAAAAGGTCGGGCTCCCTTTATGCCTTTAGTCACTTGCATTTAGGTTTCTTTTAACAACATGTAGAGGAGAGTGTGTAACAAAGACAGTGTGGAGACCGCATGAAGTGTCGTTTTGGTTCCAATTGATCACTGCCGCGAACAATGTAAGGTTTTTCCTAACTTTTCCTAAATATTAGGTTAGATTGCGTGGTGTGTTCCTCTCCTGTAGTGTTATAAAGGTTGTTGTGCTTGTAATTGGTCTGCAAAGGCTAAAATCCTCCCTACATCGTTTGTTATCTCCGCCCTCCCCTCACAGTCGAGGGCGGAGACAACAAACAGGAAGTAAATCTGTGGGTTAGCCCAAGAGAGGCTTCCACCACCGCTAAATCGTGATTTTTGAAGTGGCTTCCATTGTCACTGCAAATCTTTTTGGGGAACCCGTGTCTTGGAATGTAGGTTTGTTCTTTTGCGCAGGGGATGGCTTCTGGCCACCCTGTGTAGGCATCCACAACCATGAGTATGTACCTATTTCCCCTGTGTCTGTCTATTGTCTGTATAGTCAATGACTATCTCCTCCCCTGCCATTGTTACTGCAGGAAACTTTCCCTCATGTGGTTTGATGGTGGCCCTCACATTGTAGCGTCCACAAATACTGCATTCTTCAAGATGATTGGCTATTAAATCTGGTAGGTAAGGGTGCCACCAATGGGTCAGGGCCCTAACCGTTTGGTTCTTTCCTACGTGTGCAATTGAGTGTGATTCCTTCATCATAGCTCTTACCCACCCTGGTGGGATCACTGGCCTCCCGTCTGGGGAGTACCAAATGTAATTTGCTCCCTTTCTTGCCCCTTTGTTTCTCCAGGCCGTTAGTTCTTGCGGGGAAGCTTTAGATTGTTCTTTAGCCAACTCCTCATCTGTTCTGGCTTCTAGTATTCCTTCTTGGGGAGCCCGTACAACCATTTGTGAGAATGTGGCTTCGTTGCCTGCTTGGCGGCCAGATCGGCGGCATTGTTTCCATCGGTTAGGTACCCTGTGTCCTTTGCATTTGATTACAGCTACTCTGTTGGGTTTCATGATAGCCTCCTCTAACGCCTTGATTTCGTGATAGTGTTTCGCTGGTGTTCCTGTACTAGTTACGAATCCTGCCCTGAGCCATCTTTTTAGGTCGTGGTGCACTACCCCGTGTACGTATGCTGAGTCTGTGTACACATTGATGTCTTGATCTATTCCTTGGTTCAAAGCGGCGATTACGCCCTTTAGTTCAGCTATTTGAGCTGACACTTTTCCTTTGATGGGGGAGCAGTCAATGTTTTCAAAAAGTCCTGTCTCATTACTTCGTCCTACCACAGCGTAGGCCCCTTTTAGGCCGTCCTGTGGGTGTCTGTAACAACATCCGTCAGTGAACATGTCTCTTGCCCCTGTTACTGGCGTTTCCTGCATATCTGGGCGTATTTTTACATCCTGCACTACTTTTTCCTCACACCTGTGTGGGACTCCTTCTCCTGGTAAGTAGTCTGCCATGTTGGTGCCTTCATGTGTGTAGGTTATGTGTGGCTGTGTCAGAGACTTTTCTAACCTGGTCTGTCTTGCTGATGTCATGGTGAAGGCCACTGAGTTGACTAGGGCTACAATGCTATGGCTTGTGAGCACTGTGAGTGGGTGTCTCATCACTATGTGTTGGATTTTCCTTAGTACTCTAGCCACTCCAGCTGCATGTCTGATGCATGGAGGTTCTTTTGCCTCTGCTGCATATAGTGCTATGCTAGCATACAGCAAAAAATGTCTGCCTGGACTCTGATCCCCTTTTACTGGAAAAGTACACCGTTTACGGTGTTTTTCTTTTTCAGAAACATCCAAGAAGAAGGGGTGTTGATAGTCTGCTGATGACAGGGCGCAGACCGTTGACATGTCCTGTTTGCGAACCAAGAATATTAAACTTTAATCTTTTCAGCATTCCAGACCATCATTTAAACAAGCAGCCTCTTATCTAAACACTAAGCATTAAGGTTTCTACACCACCCCCTGGGAAACTCTTGCACAATTATGCTGTAAAATCATTGCATCATTCCTCCAGAACCATCTGAGACAAGCATGTCTCAAGATCTTGTCATAATGAGCACAGTCAGTGATGCAGCTGTAGTCAGTGGCAGGGTCCCCAAAAGGCTAGGACCGGCCCTGGTCAGTGGGCTCCAAGGAAACTCTCCCTGGCATTGGGATGAGGGAAGGAATCACTTGGCAGACACACATTGTCCTCTGCCCAGCAGAAATCCCCCAAAACCGCAGTACCTCTTCACACCACTGTTGCCTTGACAACGAGGCACAAGCATAATGTCAATATCTCCTATGCGTTCTTTGCATACTTCTTCTGTTTGCAGTGAGCAACTCTTCACCAACACACTGATTCAGAGAACCCAAAAGGTGGTGCAGAACTTTCCAATGCTGCTCTAATCACATTCAGCTTCTGAGAAAAACTCAATTTAAATCTCTCTCCCAACGGGTTGCAAAATAAAACGGCTGAGGTCAGGAATCCTGAAACATGTGAATGTTAAAACAAACTAATGATAGTAGTCTGCCTATTATTTATTACTTGAGTTCTAAGTAAATAGGCAAAACAAAGACACCCTCCTTAACCACGATACTAATCTTATATCTACTTGGCTAATTCTATTCATTTTCAAATTGTTTATCTAAGTTGTGTTACAAGCATGGTGAGGTTACAGAATACACAAATAACTGTATTCAATCCGCGCCGTATTTGAAAACTGTAATGAATTAAAATCAATATTTAAGGACGTAATCTAAGTTAAATATATTGTTAAGCTAATTACTGTTTTATTGTGAAGGCATCTCTGGTGAACAGCGGCCTGTGGCTTTTATTTTGAAAGGCCGTTCCGGAAATATACTCCGTAATATGAACAGTGAGTTTGACTTCTAGAAACACGGAAAGTTACGATAACAATCGTTCTAATGCATTAAATAAAGTCATGAAAGAGACAAGGAGGGGGAAAAGGCGTGTGGAAGCCAGCAATTAACTGAAAATGCCACCAATCCTCTGTTTTAACGTGAACCACTTTTTACTTTCCCTTAACGTTACTGTATGTAATATAATTTTTTCCTTGAAATATAATTAAGTACAATCCTTAGTTAATGACAAATACCATGAAATTCACAATGTAATGCAATGGTACCAATCAGTTCTCAAAACCTCTCATAAAACCACAAAGTGACGTAACTGTATCCTACAAAAACTATGCTAAAAACAGCAAATTATAGTTTCTTATTTATTTCAATATCTACCACTTCAACTCCCACATTGATTTATTAATTTTCAATGTATTTCAGTCCAACTTTAGATCACTCATTGATCTATTCATTATTTATTTTTATTTTTTAGGCATCAGAAAAAGAGCAAGCATGTACGCTGCTGCTCTCCCGGCTGATTGAAACAAAGGGTCTACTCTTCTACAGAATTAGAAAGAGGGGGGAGATTCTTTCACAGACAAATACTGACACCCCGGCTCCGGCTGGAGCTCTCAGCCTTTTCAAGAGAAGCGGGGCTTCTTTCAACAACTAACAACAAACAATTGGTATACCAAAACATTTACATTTATCAACAATGACAACCAACAGACAGAACCATCAACAAACAGATCAATACAACTCCTAAATAACATTACAATATATATTTCTTACAGTGAGTTTGTTATCTAATGTTTAACAAATTCTCATCTTTCTATGTGTAATCTAGGTGGAATAATCCACTAGTATATTCAATTTGAATCAAACTTTGACCTGCATCAATCAATCAATCAATCAATGTTTATTTATATAGCCCAATATCACAAATGTTACATTTGTCTCAGTGGTCTTCACAGTGTGTACAGAATATCAGTATGACAATACGACACCCTCTGTCCTTAGACCCTCACATAGTACAAGGAAAAACTTCCAAAGAAAACCCAGTTTAAAGGGAAAAATGGGAGAAACCTCAGGGAGAGCAACAGAGGAGGGATCCCTCTCCCAGGACGGACAGACGTGCAATAGATGCCGTGTGTAAATTGAAAAGATAATACATTTGCAACATAGGTAGTCCAAATGTTTGGAAATGCATGTGTGTATAATAGGAAGATGAATCCACGAGGATATCCATCCAGGACCGATGATCCAGGACCACAGCCACGACTCAAGATCCAGCGCTCGCGATCCAGGACACAAGACCGCAGGATCATCCATGACTCCGGATCCCAGCATATATAGACCCCAAAAAGAAAGACATTTGGGGAAGCTGGGTTAATCGGAACATGAGAGTACACGGGTATAGACAGAGAGAAGGAAGAAGTAAGATGTCCCCCGACAAACTAAGCCTATATCAGCAAAACTAGGGGCTGAATCTAATCAGCCCTAACTATAAGCCTTTATCAAAAAGGAAGTTCTTAAGCGCACTCTTAAAAACGGATAGGGTGTCTGCCGCCCGAACACAAACTGGAAGCTGATTCCACAAATGTGGAGCTTGATAAGAAAAGGCTCTGGCTCCCATTGTACTTTTAGAGACTCTAGGAACAACCAACAACCCTGCATTCTTGGAACGCAATACCCTAGTAGGACAGTAGGGTATAATGAGTTCTTTAAGGTAAGATGGCGCCTGCCCATTAAGGGCTTTGTAGGCGAGAAGAAGAATTTTAAATTCTATCCTGTGTTCTATAGGGAGCCAGTGTAAGGCAGCCAGAACAGGAGTAATGTGGTCCTTTTTCCTATCTCTGGTTAGTACACGAGCCGCAGCATTTTGAATCAGCTGAAGCGACTTGATTGACTTCTTGGTACTCCCTGATAGTAAAGAGTTACAATAATCCAGCCTCGAAGTCACAAATGCATGGACTAGTTTCTCTGCATCGTTTTGAGGCAAGATATGCCTGATTTTTGCAATGTTACGTAGATGGAAGTAGGCGGTCCTTGAAATTGATCTTATGTGGGCGTTAAAGGATAAATCTTGATCAAATATAACACCAAGATTCCTTACAGTCTCACTGGAGGCCAAATTAATGCCATCCATAATTAGTATATCTTTAGATAATTTGTTTCGTAGATTCTTCGGGCCAAGTACAATAACTTCAGTTTTGGTCGTGTTTAACATCAAAAAGTTTAAGGTCATCCACGTGCATGTACTTCATATATTCAGCAAACTACTTTCTACTTTTCCTTATCTTTCTTTATTAGATTCTCTGGTTGCTAGCGTCTTTTGCTAGTCTTCTACCTTTTCTTAGATACTAGGGTCTCCACTAGTTTTACACTGTGCTATGGCTACTGGTACGGCGACCAGTTTTACACCTTCCCTTAGATACTCGGGTCTCCCCTAGTTTTACACTGTGCTATGGCTACTGGTACGGCGACCAGTTTTACACCTTCCCTTAGATACTAAGGTCTCCCCTAGTTTTACACTGTGCTATGGCTACTGGTACGGCGACCAGTTTTACACCTTCCCTTTGGACCGCGGCGGATCCTCATAAATTACAGGTTTCACCCGCTTCTCATCACAGATTTGTTTATGCCCTTGTTGATCTATTTAGTGCACACAATTTTATTTACGTTTTATCTTTACTTTTTAGCTGAGACAATGATTTCTGCCATCTTCACACAATCCTAAAATGTAGTGGTATTTCAAACACATCTATTTGTTGTAACAGGCAGATGCTTACCTTGTTTCTGAATTACCCGGGTTTTTGATTGTGTGAGATGGTTTCTTGTAAAAGCCTTAAACTCAATGTTTTTTGGTGTCCTCTCAGAAGGTCATCGGTGTCCAGACTACCCGCTCTAGACCATCACGTCAGGGTCACCAAGCTGTTGGAATCTACCGGACCAGGTCCGTCCTCCGCGCAGATCATTTGGATATGGCCAGAGCGGGGTCGCCGTCCGGATCTGCCGATGACCGTTCTTAGTTCTGAGGGAAAAGGAATTGTGTCCTAGACACTATTCTCTGTTAGCTGTACAAAACTAGACGTTGCACTCCAATGGATTGTTTCTTCAAATAAGCACTTTATTACACAGTTCAACAAAGATATATCAATCTGATACTATACCACAAAGCGCCTTGGACTCCTTCTTGAGTTCTCACCGTGACAAGCTCGTCAGTGTAAGATCCCAGTTGAAGAGAGTGCCGAATTATAGAAACATTCTGTTCTTTATAGTATTTGCTGTGAAGCCCCCACCTTTGGTGCTCTCTCTTCTGTAATCTGCCTTTGCTGACCAGCAACCCTTAGGTTAGCCTTCGGCGTGCTTTTGTTACTTCCTTATTTGCTTTCACTCACAAGACTACCCTTGTGAACTGTTGCGCCTGCTTGGTGGGTGATTTAGTGTGAGAATAATGAGTTCTGCAACCTTGTGGCTTATCAGTTAGGACATAACAGGATGCCTCTGTTCTTAATCTGGTTGACCCAGCGTTTTTGTTGCACATAGTATTGACACAGTATATGTCCACTGAGACTTCTCAGCAGTTGGACTTTAACACCGTACTTTTCCACTCAGACAGCTCAATGTTTTATTGCCTTATCTTTATCCTTCAAACGCCATATCATGGATTATCAAGGTTTATTTCTGAAACAGTATGGAGCTCAAAGGCTTTCTCTCTTGCCGGTTAGACCACAAGGTGAGCTCCTTTTTATTTCCTGTTTCTTCACACACATGCTCTCCAGTACAGGTTAGCTCTGAGTGTTAGCGATGCTAATATCAACACCGACCATATGACGTCCAAAACAGGCGGGCATTGTTTCTGATAGCAACTTTTCTGATAGGCCCGTGGGTGTAAAGCCAGCCTACATTTCCGATATTACGTCATATCGGACGCAAATCTGGATCAGCTCCGTTGTTGCCCCGTTTTTAGAGATTTGGGTACAGAGGAAAAGAGAGAGGGTTTTATTTTCTGATGCTGTGTGAGTTCCCCGACACACCGGGGACACATGTATAAAAGACATCAAAAAGTGCATTTTACATGATAGGTCCCCTTTAATATGTATGTTCTTCTTAAGGGTTATATAGACATTATATAAACATCTAATCTAGCTCTCAGTAACGCAGTAACATGTCCCGCAAAAACGTCCTATTTATCCCACATGTGGCTTGTTGGCACCTGGGGCCTCATGTATAACGCCGTGCGTAGGATTCACGTGGGAAGGCTGCTTACGTAGTAGAAATCCAAAAAATAGGTACAGAAATGTTCCGACATTTTCCGATTCACCAAACATTGCGTACCGGCCAGGAAAGTGCGTACGGCACTTCCTATGCCGGTTTCCCTTTATAAATCACAATCGACTCGAAATGCGGTGCAGCTTTTGTGGGCTTCACGTAACGCCCATATTTGCCTATAAATAGAAGAAACACCCATTCATTCTAACTGACTGCATGAAGAACCAGAGTAGCAGCATGGAAGTCGGATCGTCACCAAAATAAATAAATAAGTGGTCCGAAAAAGGTTAATGACAAAAAGAATACACATAGCCTTCAACAGGCAGTGTGTTTGTACCGGGGACAGGAGACCCCCCTCCCCTTGATGAGAAACTGTAAGAAATGATCCGGGAATCCCTCCGGAGTGGAGTCATGACGACTGGATCTGAATTATGTTTTTGTATTTGGTGGTTTGTGTTCCAGCGTCTCCACTGCAGCCTGTGCATCTCAACCCCCCCCCGCAATATTAGCTAATATTATATTAGCTGTACAATTGACCACATATGGTGTTCTTAGCTTCCATACCTCCTGTGTTGTACGAGCGACTTTTCAAGTCTTGGCAAATGGCATAAAACACGATCAAACATGATAGTATTTAAAACCATGCTCGCATCTACAACCTATAGAAAAGCAAAACGGCGTCAGTTTAGATGTAATTCTGTCCTCCTGCTCACCGCATCATTTATGAGAAAACATTTCATAACATTAACACAA
Organism: Champsocephalus esox; assembly: GCA_036324585.1. Taxonomy (NCBI): domain Eukaryota; kingdom Metazoa; phylum Chordata; class Actinopteri; order Perciformes; family Channichthyidae; genus Champsocephalus; species Champsocephalus esox. Next base: position 5,085,374 of record CM070491.1, read on the forward strand.
TATATTCAAGGTGGTTTTTAATAACATATCCGTATTTATTTATTTCTCCAAGTTATGTTTTTGTGTCCACTGAGGAGTCTCAAACAGGCGTTTGTTAAATCATTTTAAGATTGGCTTTAATCAATGTTTGAAAATGAATTCTTCATATATGATAAATGAGAGGTAACATTGTGTTTATGGTATTATTTCCACATATTTCTCTCCATTCTTCCTTCTGCCAACGGTGTCGCAGTTTCTCGTCTCTCCCGTTTTTGTGCTTAGTGCGTACGCATGGCTTAGAGTTTGCGTGGAGGACCACACGTTTTCCCGTCAAGTTAGTATTTTATAAATCGCAAACATTGCGTAGAAACTGGCGTACGCTATTTTTTGAGCGTATATCCCTTTATAAATGAGGCCCCTGGTCACCCTAACTGTTGGAATAATGTGTACTGTGTCTCATAACAGGAGGCAGCTCTGCGTTACGACACCAAGACTCCGCGCTACCTCCACATCTCCAGCAACAAGACCAACCGCTGGGGCCACCAGCGCTCCTACAGGCTGCAGGTGTTCAGCTTCACAGGGGACCATCTCCCCGAGAGCCAGGCCGAGGAGAGGGCCATATCCTGGGCCAGGTGAGACCAGACACAACCACAAAGTGTATATTTAAACAGACATTTATTCCTAATAACACAATTAGGGTTATGCTCTTAATATAGCAATGTAAAAAGTATAGTTGTGGAAAACAGGATGTTGAATGGATACGTAGCATGTCATACTTGTATGCAGCATGTCCCATCATGTTAAATTAGTCTCTTCATTAACCGTAATCTTGATTTTTCCTTAATCTTAACAATGCTGTCGATGCCATGAACTCCACAATTTAGCATCAAACCTGACATTTCTTTCATAGAACTTAATCTGTGGATCTGGTCCATAGCAATGTATTGCGGTTGAAGCCCCCTATGATCCACAAGGCATGCTTCTGCTATCGAAAGCCTCTCCTGCTTGTCTGCACCTTTTTGTCAATCACCAGGTATAAGGTTGCCATCACCAAGCATAAGGATGGAGAGCAGACCAGCAGCAGTCTGTACAGTCAAAACAACATCTGGTCTCCAGCTGTCGACTTCAGCAAGTACATTGAAGACAACGAAAGCATCGAAGATGAGGTGTGTTGTGATGGAATTTGTATGTAATGATGCATTCACATGTAGGGTGATTACATGTAAAGTAGGGGTGTAACGGTTCACAAAAATGTCGGTTCGGTACGTACCTCGGTTTTTAGGTCACGGTTCGGTTCGGTACGTTTTCGGTACAGCAGAAACAATTATCACAAAACATAAACTATTAGTTTTGGGTTTTTAATTATTATTAAACTGTGAATAATGTATTCACTCAAATAAATAGAAAATATGATAAAATAAACATTAAGGTGCAGCATTTCGATGAACTGAAATAATCTGTATTTGAACTGTACTAGCACCTAAGCAGCCAGTTTGACATTATGACTTGCTTGTCATTGTATTTTCATGTTTGTTTAAAGAACAATGAACTTTTCCACATTGCTTGCCGAAAGAGCAGATCTGCTGGCACTAACAATGTCTCCTGCTGTGGAGAACACCCTCTCGCTAGGGACAGAGGTAGCAGATACAGCCAGGTAGCACTTTGCTAACATGGCAACATAAGGATATTTGGCGTTTGTAATAGCTTTGGCTCGGTCTGAACTTTTTGCGAGTGGTGGAGGCTTAAATGCTAGTGGGAGTTGGGTTTGCACTTCAGTCTTTTGGTACCGGTGATATTCACGTTCGGGTGATGCTTTTTCAAATGAGTGTGAAAGTTTGATGTATTGCCAGCCGCGTAACCAATTTTAGTTGAACAATGCCGACAAATTGCTTTGGTTCGGTCCACCTGTCTTTGTCCGTCATCCTTGTTCGTAACTGCGAAACCAAAATGTTCCCAAACCGGAGACTTCAATGATGCTGGAGGATTTTCGAGCTCAACTTTATCTATGTTCGCCATTTCGACAGTTCCTCAAATTACTGACTACATTTGAACGCATCCCTGTGACCAGGGGCCTATACTACGAACAGACTATGAATCAGGATTTTTGTTTAGCAAGCTAACTTCAGGGATTTCCGGTCCTACGAAGCTGGTTCACTTTTTATCGGGCTAGATAACTTATGCTGAGCGGCTAATCGGGTCTGGAGCAGGGGCCTATACTATGAATCTAGTTCAAAATATCCTGGATATGTTTTGAGTTATCCGGTTGACTTAATCCAAAACAAAGGCGCTCTCGCTAAACTGTCCTACAACGCTGGCTATCAACTCGTTCACTCAAGCCAGCCGTGTTATGGAGTCAGATTTGGGTCATTATTCTAGCGCGCAAAACAAGCTACTCACGAGCGGGAAATGTGCTTTTACAAGCGCATGAAATTACCCTCGCGCGTAGATTAAACCCCGCTAGAGACAGCCCTCTTGCTCGCTCCCGGGAGTGTCAGACTCACTCGCTCGCTGAGTCTGTCTGCGCGCGCGTGAAAAGTTGCTGACACTTTGGGGCGGAGCCACTGGACTTTGATTGACAGCTGCAAGGAAGCCCGGAGTTGCCAGGTTTGATAAATGCCTGAACTACCAAGAACACCCTCTCGCTAGGGACAGAGGTAGCAGATACAGTCAGGTAGCACTTTGCTAACATGGCAACATAAGGATATTTGGCGTTTGTAATAGCTTTTGACTCGGTCTGAACTTTTTGCGAGTGGTGGAGGCTTAAATGCTAGTGGGAGTTGGGTTTGCACTTCAGTCTTTTGGTACCGGTGATATTCACGTTCGGGTGATGCTTTTTCAAATGAGTGTGAAAGTTTGATGTATTGCCAGCCGCGTAACCAATTTTAGTTGAACAATGCCGACAAACTGCTTTGGTTCGGTCCACCTGTCTTTGTCCGTCATCCTTGTTCGTAACTGCGAAACCAAAATGTTCCCAAACCGGAGACTTCAATGATGCTGGAGGATTTTCGAGCTCAACTTTATCTGCGTTCGCCATTTCGACAGTTCCTCAAATTACTGACTAAATTTGAACGCATCCCTGTGACCAGGGGCCTATACTACGAACAGACTACGAATCAGGATTTTTGTTTAGCAAGCTAACTTCAGGGATTTCCGGTCCTACGAAGCTGGTTCACTTTTTATCGGGCTAGATAACTTATGCTGAGCGGCTAACCGGGTCTGGAGCAGGGGCCTATACTACGAATCTAGTTCAAAATATCCTGGATATGTTTTGAGTTATCCGGTTGACTTAATCCAAAACAAAGGCGCTCTCGCTAAACTGTCCTACAACGCTGGCTATCAACTCGTTCACTCAAGCCAGCCGTGTTATGGAGTCAGATTTGGGTCATTATTCTAGCGCGCAAAACAAGCTACTCACGAGCGGGAAATGTGCTTTTACACGTGCATGAAATTACCCTCGCGCGTAGATTAAACCCCCGCTAGAGACAGCCCTCTTGCCCGCTCCCGGGAGTGTCAGACTCACTCGCTCGCTGAGTCTGTCTGTGCGCGCGTGAAAAGTTGCTGACACTTTGGGGCGGAGCCACTGGACTTTGATTGACAGCTGCAAGGAAGCCTGGAGTTGCCAGGTTTGATAAATGCCTGAACTACCAAGAGCCGAGGAGTGACAGCTGCAAGCTCAGTTGGAGGAGATTGAATGGTAAAGTTGTCCATAAAAAACTATTATATTCGTAAAGTGTACAGCTAATATATATATATATATATAGTATCAATTAATTTGATATAAAACAAATGACACATTAATTCTAGGAGTGCAATACTTTTACAAACACTATAGTAATAATATGCATTAATTATGACAATATCATACTATTACTAGGAGTGTTCTATTGTGTGTTTAAAAAACAACTATGAAACACTATATATTATACTATAGTTATACTATTTAAAATAATATAGGAATACTACAAATATATAGATACATAGTATTACTTTTGAAATATTATGGGGCTACTATAGCCAGGCCCGGACTGGCCATCGGACTGGCCATCGACATGGCCACTTTCATACAGAGCATACTAATGCCCTCGATTGGTCTCTGTGTGTCATTCAAGCTCGAGAGGGTTTGTGTTAGTGTATGGGTGGCGCGAGCGAGTGAGATAAAGCGTGCGCACCGGTTACGTGTATTGTTGTTGTTAGCATCTGGTGCTAGCTAGCTGCGCTAATGGATATAAGGAGCTTTTTCAACAACAAGGTGGAGGAGAGTCCTCTCATGTCAGACCGAGAGACTGATAATTACAGCTCAGGTGAGGTAAAGGACTGAGTGTTTAGATCAGGGATGGGGAACTTTTTTCCTCTCAAGGGCCATTTCAATTTTTTCAACATCCTCCGAGGGCCGTACTAATTATTGACCTCTGCTTAAAAATCATAGCACATTCATTTGGCCTTTCTTTCATGCTGTGCAAAGAAAAATCAACCTCTTAATCCAGATGTCTTGCCATGACTCGCATGCACGAGAACGGTTGTGGCATGACCACTAAACAGAAATATATGGACACAAGATGTGTGCAAATGTATTTAGTTTCCTATCCATCGACATGATTTAAGTGGGGGGGGGACCTACAAAATATATATATTTTAAATATTGAAGTTGAAAGCATCAATCTGGTGCACTTTGAGAGCAAAATGAAGAGATCTATGGAAACATCTCTCAACACCCATATGAAACAGAACTGTAAGCAGATTTACTTTTTCTTTATGGATATTTTACAAATCACTCTCCTTTCAAACTGTATTCTTGTTTATTAATAACAATTTTTTTTTACTGTCATATAGTATTGTTACCTCACTGGTTGGAGAAAAAGCTTCTTATATTCGTTAGCATAGCTAGCTAACCAGATGCTAATAACAACAAAGGTATTGACTGTATGTTTAGAATGACAAATGAACAGAGCTTATAACTAAAGACACAGCCACGCAAAAACTGCAGCATGTGTAGCCTACAGATTTATGGGTACTGCCATTTTTTGAATTCCCAGAGCGGCGTTCTGGTGCTCTCCGTCAGAACTGCACCCCTGTCAGACGAGACATATACCACGTGATGACACGTTAGGCTCGTGTTGTGTTCAAGGACCATGATCGTTGCCAGGAAAAACAGGCACTCGCTTGTTTAAATATTTTGCGGTCTAGAATTTTTTTCTTTTTTGCGTGTGTTTAAAATTACCTCGAGGGCCAAACCAAATGGTCTCACGGGCCGTATCCCCACCCCTGGTTTAGATAGTTAACTTAGTCCAAGTTATCTCAGTGGGTCTCAAACGGTTTGGTCACCATTGGATGGGGGAGTGATTAGTAACATATGCATGAATAATATTTAAAAAATACGTTAACTAGGTGAAAAAAGGTAAGATAAACAATTAAAACTTGTTGAGAGCTAAAACTAGTCTTTGCTGCTGCATCAAAGAGAAGCAGGAGGGAGAGAGGGGAGACAGGTGAGGCTGGTTCAGGAGCACAGACACACTCACAACTATAAATGAACCAAAAACAAATAAATAAACAAGTTTCAATGTTTTTTCATATTGGATATGGTATGTTATTGGTTATGGCCATGTTTTCATGATTTTTTAAATGTATACAGTTATGTTTCATATGGGTCTAGTCCAGAGGCGGCGCTAGGGGGTGGCTACTTGGGCTCAAGCCCCGGATGTTTTCTGAAAAGCCCCGGATGTTTCACTTAAAAAAAACAAATGTTTGATGGCAGCCGCTGCGGGACATTAGCCTGCGTACTGCGTAGCCTTCCCTGCCCTGAAGAAGAAGTGATCCTTCCTAGTGCCTGACAAGTTTTAAGCTAATAGTCTATACAGTTATGGATATTAGAAAGTTATTTTCATCGAAGCAGGCACCACAAGCTGCAGCAGCAGCAGCAGCAGCAGTATCAGCAGCTGACAACAATGTCATCACCAGCAGTGAAGAAATGGATGATGTTTCAGGTTTGTGAATCTAATGGTGATATCTGCACTCTGGCTGACTGAGTAAGAAGTGAAAAAGAGTGATGTAACGTTAATATTATAGCTAGTAAACATGGAGTAACCAAGGCAAGGCAAGTTTATTTATATAGCACCTTTCAACACAAGGCAATTCAAGGTGCTTTACAAAAATGAAAGACATTCAGACAAAGGCATTTAAAAACAGTAAAAGATAATAAAAGAAACATTAAAAGAAAAAATACATGAATAAAAAGTTACAGTGCAGTTTAAGATATGAATAGTTCACACAGAAGTTCCACTTTACTGATGAACACAACAGCTCAGTTTAAATTAAAAGCAGCGACAAAAAGATAAACCACACTAAGTCAATACCCGTATATGTTAGTATGTATACAGAACATGACTAAAAATTATTCTAAGATGTAATGTTAACCCTTCATACCTCAGTCTACTTTTAAGACACTAAAATAACGTATTCCAATTTTTATTTTGTTTTTCGCGCGTGGAATTATACCAGCTCTCGTTTCAGTACACATAACAACGGAACCATAGCAACGGAACTGACAGGCAACACTCTTTTACAGCTTGATGAAACCTTTTTTTTGACATCAACCATCATAGATACTATGGCCATCTGAGTGTGTGTGTGTGGTGGTTGCATTCTCCAGCCACCTTCCTTGTGTGTGTGTTTTCCCTGTCTGTGTGGGCGTGGTGCCTGTCACTCCTGGCTCCCGGCTCAAATCTCCATCAGCTGCAAACAGTTGAGCACTCTCCTCTGCGACACACCTGATTCCCATCAGCCATTACGGATGGTATATCAGCGGAGGCTCCACAACCTGTCAGCGCCAGATCGTTGTTAAACCCCAGTGGATTACGCTTCAGTGGATTACGTTCCAGTGGATTAAAACTCCGGAGGATACTCTTCAGTGGATTACGTTCCAGTGGATACTCTCCAGCCGGATTATCTCCTCCAAATAAAACCTTTGTAACACACTGCCGTGTCCTGCGTTTGGGTTCTCTCAGATAACCGTAACAGAACGATCTGGCCAGTATGGACCCAGCGGACACCGGCTACCAGGCCAAAACTACGGACGGACTCTGCCAAGCCCTGGCCAGTCAAGGCGCTCTCGTGGGGCATCATGATACAGTTCTCCGTGAGGCATTGGAGACTCTCCGGAACCTCTCCGTTAATGTGCAAAGAATCGGCACGCAGGTAGAACTGCTCACTTCACAGGCTTTTCCTCCACAGCACGCTGCACAGCCGACAGCCCCTCCCCCCCTCCTGCTGCACTCCTCCATCAGCTACGAGAGGCTGTCATTCCCACACCTGAACGATACGCTGGAGATTTGGGTAATTGGAGAGCCTTTTTGTTCCAGTGTACCTTTGTTTTTGAGCAGCAGCCTAGTACTTATCACACAGATGAGGCTAGGGTAGCATATGTAATGAGCCTGTTGAGGGGGAGGGCTTTAGATTGGGCTACAGCTGTTAGGGAGAGCCAGCCACACATTTGCTGGTCATATGATACTTTCATTTCCGAAATGAAAAAAGTATTTGATCACCCGGTACGGGGGAGGGATGCTGCTAGGCGCCTTTTTTCTCTTCAGCAGGGCTCCCGTAATGTAGCCGAATTTTCAGTGGAGTTTAGAACAGTGGCTTCCGACTCACGCTGGAATAACGAGTCACGAGTCGAAGCAATTAAAGACGAGCTAGCGGCTAGGGATGATCCAGGTAGCTATTCCCCGATCTTTCCCGACTCCTTACTCAGCCTCATCCCATGGAGATGAACCCATGCAAGTGGGAAGGGCCCGCCTCTCACCATCTGAGCGTGCTAGAAGGATCCATGCTGGGGAATGTGTTTATTGCAGCCAAACCAGTCATCTCGTTTCCTCCTGTCCTAGTCTGCCAAAAGGTCAGGCTCGTCAGTAGCTGTGGGGATTCAACCCCCGACCCAGAATGCAGCTAGAAGCCATGCTTTGCTGCAACCAACAGTCCCTACCCCTGCTCGCCTTAGTGGACTCGGGGGCGGATGAGAATTTTTTGGACATTGACATTGCAGTCATGACCGAAAGAACGAGATCGCGGATACAAGCGGCCGAGATGGGTTTCCTCCGCCGGGTGGCTGGTGTCTCCCTTAGGGATAAGGTGAGAAGTTCGGTCATCAGGGAGGGACTCGGAGTTGAGCCGCTCCTCCTTCGCGTCGAAAGAAGCCAGTTGAGGTGTTTTGGGCACCTAGTTAGGATGCCACCTGGGCACTTCCCTAGGGAGGTGTTCCAGGCACGTCCAGCTGGGAAGAGACCAAGGGGTAGACCTAGGACCAGGTGGAGGGATTATATCTCTTCGCTGGCCTGGGAGCACCTTGGGATCCCCCAGTCAGAGCTGGTTGATGTCGCCAGGGAAAAGAAAGTTTGGGGCTCTCTGCTGGAACTGCTACCCCCGCGACCCGACCACGGATAAGCGGGAGAAGATGGATGGATGGACATTGCAGCTCAGGCAGGAATTTCCTGGGAAGTGTTAGATTCACCTCTGAAAATTCCTGGCCCAAGTCACTCACCGCACCAAGCCAGTAAACCTCATTCTGTCTGGAAACCATCGTGAGTTTATTCAGTTTCACCTAATTTCCTCACCCCAGGCCCCCATAGTGTTGGGCCATCCCTGGTTAAGAACTCACAACCCCCAGATTGATTGGGTAACTGGCAAGATCATTCGTTGGAGTTCTTTTTGCTTATCCTCATGCCTGCAGTCTGCCCTACCGCCAGCAGAGGCCGCCTCTCCACCACTCAAGATCGAGCCGCCTGACCTGTCATCTGTTCCCACTGAATATCATAACCTAGGAGAGGTGTTCAGTAAACAGCGAGCTCTTTCTCTTCCTCCTCATCGACCCTATGACTGTCCCATTGACCTCCTTCCCGGGGCCCCTCTGCCTTCCTCACGTCTGTTCAACCTATCTCGCCCTGAGAGAAAATCCATGGGAAATTACATCCATGACTCCCTGGCTGCTGGTGTCATTCGGCCATCCTCCTCCCCGGTCGGTGCTGGGTTTTTCTTCCTCTCCAAGAAGGACCGCTCACTGCGGCCCTGCATTGATTACAGGGGTCTCAATGCCATTACTGTAAAAAACAAATACCCACTACCCCTCATTAACTCCGCCTTTGAACCCCTCCAGGAAGCCACAATTTTTTCCAAACTGGACCTCCGCAATGCCTACCACCTCGTCAGAATCCGAGAAGGGGACGAGTGGAAGACGGCCTTTAACACACCACTCGGTCACTTTGAGTATCTGGTGATGCCTTTTGGACTGACGAATGCCCCTGCAGTCTTTCAGTCAATGGTGAACGATGTGCTCCGTGACCTCCTCAACCGATCAGTCTTTGTCTACCTGGATGACATCCTCATATTCTCTCGTAACAAGGAGGAGCACATTATCCATGTCAGGCAGGTGCTGCAGAGACTCCGGGAGAACAGACTCTTTGTAAAGGCGGAGAAATGCGAATTCCATGTCAACACAGTCTCATTCCTGGGCTACATCGTTGAGGAAGGAAAGCTTAGGTCCGACCCTGAGAAGATCCAAGCGCTGGTGGGGTGGCCCAAACCAACCTCAGTCAAACTGCTTCAACAGTTTCTTGGTTTCGCCAATTTCTATCGGCGCTTCATCAGGGACTACAGCAGAGTGGCGGGTCCTTTAACCAGACTCACTTCCCCCACAACTGGCTTTTCCTGGACCCCAGAGTGCGATGCAGCCTTTTCAGAGCTAAAGAGACTCTTCACCACTGCCCCTGTGCTCATCCACCCTGATTCCTCTCGCCAGTTCGTTGTGGAGGTCGATGCCTCCAACACCGGGGTAGGAGCAGTTCTTTCCCAGCGCTTGGAACGAGACCAAAAATTGCATCCTTGTGCATTTTTCTCTCGCCCCCTCACCCCAGCTGAGAAGAACTATGACGTGGGTAACAGAGAGCTGCTGGCTGTAAAACTTGCCCTAGAGGAGTGGAGGCACTGGCTGGAGGGAGCTGAACTCCCTTTTATTGTATGGACGGACCACAAGAACCTGGCGTACATCCAATCTGCCAAGCGCCTTAACTCCCGTCAGGATCGATGGGCCCTGTATTTCGGCCGCTTCTCATTCACCCTCACCTACCGTCCAGGGTCACGGAACCTCAAGCCTGACGCCGTCTCTCGCCAGTTCACTTCCGATGGACCAGCTGCCAGTCCAGACACTATCCTGCCTGCCTCCTGCGTGGTGGGGGCTGTTACCTTGGAGATTGAGTCATTGGTCAGGGAGGCCTAGCGAGCGCAGCCTAGCCCAGGTAACTGCCCAGCTAATTGTCTTTTTGTGCCTACCCCTGTTCGCTCCAAGGTCCTGCAGTGGGCACACACCTCTCGTTTCTCATGTCATCCTGGTGTCCATCGCACACTGTTCGTTCTCAAACAATGCTTCTGGTGGCCTTCCATGGCTCAAGACACCAGGGCCTTTGTTGCTGCCTGTACAGTGTGTGCCCGCGCCAAGTCCTCCCACCAGCCTCCCGCTGGCCTCCTTCGCCCACTGCCAGTACCTAGTCGCCCTTGGCATGTGGCATTGGATTTTGTTACTGGACTTCCACTTTCACAAGGAAATACCATCATCCTAACTATTGTGGACAGATTCTCAAAGATGGTACACTTTGTGGGTCTTTCCAAACTTCCCACTGCCCGAGAGACTGCTCACTCTTCTGGTCAACCATGTAGTTCGACTTCATGGGATCCCCACCGACATCGTCTCTGACCAGGGCCCCCAGTTAATTTCCCACGTTTGGAAGGCCTTCTGTCAGGCTCTGGGAGCATCGGTGAGCCTGTCATCTGGCGATCATCCTCAGACGAACGGGCAAACAGAACGGGCCAACCAGGATCTGGGGTCGGCCCTTCGTTGTGTGGCTTTCAAGAACCCTTCGTCATGGGTCCCACATCTGCCATGGATCCCACATCTGCCATGGATCAAGTATGCCCACAACTCCCTGCCAAGTGCAGCCACAGGTATTTCACCTTTTCATTGTGCCATGGGTTTCCAACCGAAGAAGGGGGATTCCAATATCTGGTGGATTGGGAGGGCTATGGTCTAGAGGAGAGGTGTTGGGTTTCCCGGCGAGACATCGTGGGCACATCTCTGATACAGGACTTCCACCGGGATAACCCTGGAAGACCTGGTAAACCTGGTAGACCACCTGGAGGCGTCCCTTAAGGGGGGGGGGATACTGTGGTGGTTGCATTCTCCAGCCACCTTCCTTGTGTGTGTGTTTTCCCTTTCCCTGTCTGTGTGGGCGTGGTGCCTGTCACTCCTGGCTCCCGGCTCAAATCTCCATCAGCTGCAAACAGTTGAGCACTCTCCTCTGCGACACACCTGATCCCCATCAGCCATTACGGATGGTATTTCAGCGGAGGCTCCACAACCTGTCAGCGCCAGATCGTTGTTAAACCCCAGTGGATTACGCTTCAGTGGATTACGTTCCAGTGGATTAAAACTCCGGAGGATACTCTTCAGTGGATTACGTTCCAGTGGATACCCTCCAGCCGGATTATCTCCTCCAAATAAAACCTTTGTAACACACTGCCGTGTCCTGCGTTTGGGTTCTCTCAGATAACCGTAACAGTGTGGTACTGTTTGTGGTTTGTTTTTAACTGTTTAATACAGTTAATTATTCAAAATGTCAGAGTTCCTTATTTTTAAACTGAAACTTGCACTACTGTTCAAAAGTAAATAACAACAAACCTGGAATTATGCATTTGGGACTTTTTTTTGCTTTTTCTTGTTGTACCGAACCGTGACCCCCAAACCGAGGTACGAACCGAACCGTGACTTCTGTGAACCGTTACACCCCTAGTCCCCGGTGTTCCAGGGAACTCACCAAGTGTCAGAAAACACAACCCTCTCTCTTTTCCTCCATACCCCCAACATCTCTAAAAACGGGGCTGCAACGGATCTGATACAGACTGATCTTGAATTATTTTCTACGTCACAGAAGTGGTGCTCCGCTTATTGGTCAATTATCCACATATCAGGGGAATGTGGGGTTGGGCTACGGCCGGCCATTGCGCTGGAGACGCTGTAGTACATATGCCAGGCCTGGAAGTGGCGCTGTAGTCTGCCACAAAAGCAGCGAAGAAGACTTCCCGCGCATGGTTGCCCTTCTGTTTATACTCTGCTCTGGCTCTTTCTCTCCCTCCCCGAGGCAAGCGTTTGCTCCCTCGCTGTAATTCTGTCCGGTAGTCCACCAGCAGATGACAAACACCCTCCTCTCCGGCTCTTCCAAGGAACGAGGGGACCGTGCGGCAGAGTTTCAGTTAGATTTTTATTTCGCCGGTCAACATGTCCGTTAAAGTTTAAATCTTCCGGCCAAAATTAGAAAAGTGCCCGTCAAAGGTCTTCTTTGTTATTTATTGAGCTTTAAAGCAAATGAATAACGACTCTATATAATAATAATAATAATATAAGAATAAAACACGGAGGACGGAGATCTCTTTTTCTCCCCCTCTTCTCCCCGCTGCAGCCCAGCAGCTGATCTCAGAGCATGCGCCGCTCTCCTGCAGGGGGGCGTGGTGTGCAGCTCACAGAATCAGCCCCCTGCAAAAACAGCGCTGGAAAGAGCAAATAGAGCGAAATGAGGCATGGCTAAAATGCAGGATCTGTTTGGTATTTTGAAAGAAAAACTATTTATATACTTTATATAGTATATAGGTATGGCCCTACAATATATTGTTCAAATATAGCATGATATGTCCCCTTTAAGGTATTATTAAGGTAGGGTTAATGTTGCTCTCAAAGTGCACCAGCTTGATGCTTTTAACTTCAATATTTAAAAACAATTCTTCCCGGGGGGAGCATGCCCCCGGACCCCCCTAGAGGAGGCGACGACCCCCTAAAGGATGTTTGGTCCACCCCCACTTGTAAAAAAAAATAGCACTTACAGTAAGTACATTCAACCAGGAAGATACAACCTTGAAGAAAACAGAATCATATCAGTACATCAGGTTTCATAGAGCCAACAAGTGCTACTCAACTGGCTATAGATAAGCCAGTCCTTTATTAGTATATAAGTGCTCTGTTAGCAGTTCTTTGTTAGTAATTCTATCGCTCAAAGTGGAGTCGAAAGAGATGAGTTTTCAGTCTGCGCCGGAAGATGTGTAAGCTTTCTGCTGTCCTGATTTCAATGGGGAGCTCATTCCACCATTTTGGAGCCAGGATAGCAAACCCACGTGTTTTTGCTGATGGGAACGTGGGTCCCCCTCGCAGCGAGGGTGCAGAGAGCCGTTTGGCTGATGCAGAGCTGAGTGCATGTGCTGGGGTGTACAGTTTAACCATGTCCTGAAAAGCAGTTCAGTCTTGTCAAGGTTGAGCTTGAGGTGATGAGCAGACATCCACTGAGAGATGTCAGCTAGACAAGCAGAGATGCGTGCGACGACCTGGGTGTCTGAGCGGGGAAAGGACAGAATTAGTTGGGTGTCATCAGCGGTATGAAAAACCATGCGGGCTAATGACTGATCCGTGCGAGTTTGTGTACAAGGAGAAGAGGAGGGGACCAAGAACAGAGCCCTGAGGGACCCCTGTAGTTAATTGACAAGGGTCGGACTCGGACCCTCTCCAAGTTACCCTGTAGGTACGGTCTTTGAGGTATGAGGTGAGGAGGGAAAGTGCAGAGCCTGAAACTCCAAGTTCTTGGAGAGTGCGAAGCAGGATCTGATGGTTCACCGTGTTGAATGCAGCAGACAGGTCCAAAAGAGGAGAGGGAGGCTGCTTTAGCAGTGTGCAGTTCCTCAGAGACAGCTAGGAGGGCAGTTTCTGTTGAGTGACCTGCCTTGAAACAAGACTGGTGCGGATCTAGAAGGTTGTTCTGTTGGAGATAACAGGAGAGTTGTTTAAAGACAGCGCATTCAAGTGTTAGAACAGGAGGAGAGAGACATGCCTGTAGTTTATAACATCAGACGGGTTGAGAGTGAGTTTCTTTAGGAGAGGGTATACTCTTGCCTCCTTGAGACTGTTTGGAAAGTGACCAGAAGTTAGAGAAGTGTTGATGAAATGGGTGAGAAATGGTAGAATATCAGGAGCGATAGTCTGAAGGAGGTTTGAGGGGATAGGGTCCAGAGGACAGGTGGTAGGGCGGGCAGAGGTAATGAGGGTAAGAACCTCACTTGGCAAGAGAGGGGAAAAGGAGGTTAGTGTGCGGGTGGAAGGAGGGTCTGGTGACCCAGTGGTGAGTAAAGGTGAGTCAGAAAAAGAAGAGCGAATATCATCAACCTTTTTTTCAAAGTGGTTAACAAAGTCGCTTGACAGAAGGGAGGAGGGGGAAGGGGCTTTGGGGGGGTCCAAGAGGATGGAGAAGATGGAAAATAGTTTTTGGGATTGGAATAGGAAGATTGGATCTTATCTTGAAAGAAAGTGCTTTTTGCCTGAGAGATCGAAGCAGAGAAAGAGGAGAGGAGAGCCTGATAGGTTAGGAGGTCGTCGCGGTGTTTGGATTTCCACCGTTTCCGCTCTGCTGCCCTAAGGACGGTTCTATTAGCACGCAGTGCGTCATTTAGCCAGGGAGCAGGAGGGGACTGACGAGGCTGCCTGCCGAGATGTGAGAGGACAGAGAGAGTCCAGAGAGGATGAGAGAGTAGAGAGGAGAGTTTCTGCAGCAGAGTTCGGAGGCAGAAGTTGGAACGAGTCAGAGGAAGGGAGGGCTGAGAGCACCGATGAGGCAAAGGTAGAAAACAAATGTATTTTTTTATATAAAATTAATTAATATATATATATATATATATGAGCTGTACACTTTACGAATAGTTTTTTATGGACAACTTTACCATTCAATCTCGTCCAATTGATCTTGCAGCTGTCACTCCTCGGCTCTTGGTAGTTCAGGCATTTATCAAACCTGGCAACTCCGGACTTCCTGGCAGCTGTCAATCAAAGTCCAGTGGCTCCGCCCCAAAGTGTCAGAAACTTTTCACGCACACGCAGACAGACTTAGCGAGCGAGTGAGGCTGACACTCCCGCGAGCGAGCAAGAGGGCTGTCTCGCATAGACGCTCACGGGGGTTTAATCTGCGTGCGAGGGTCATGTCATGCGTGTGTAAAAGCACATTTTCCGCTCGTGAGTAGCTTTTTTATGGAGTCCAATCTGACTCCATATGTGTCCTATCTAGTTAGGTGCGCGTTCACATAAAAGGGGTGGTATCTGGAGCATTCGACCAATCACAAACAGAAGCGTACTGACAGCGCAGCGTCATACTTCCTGAATGAAAAGTCAACTATAATATTATGAAGAAGTTAAACTTTAAACATCCATGACTTAAACACTTTATCCAGGATAAAAGCCACATAGCTGCACCTGCAAGGTGAATACAGCTGGTAAATGCGTACATTAACAGGTTTATGATATCACTGCCCCGTCTAAAACACGAGTGGATCTGATTTTAATTAGGCTACATTTGACTCGAGTGTTTCGTCAATTTAATGTGTTGCTTAAAACAATACTTCTGCATAGAGTCTGTGACACTGAGTGTTGCACGGCCAGATATGGCTCAGCTGACTCAGATAAGGAGATATGATACAATATGATGTGATATGAATGATAATGGGACACATCGACATCTGCACTCACAGTGCCACAGACTGTACGTATTGTTACTCTGATCCGGTTACTTATGTTGTGGCAGATATTTAAGTAAGCTTTCTTAACGCTAATGTTATAATAGTCAGATTGCTCTGGAGGTGATATTCTATTCATGTTCACACAGTCGGTGATTTGAACTGCAACGGCAGTTTAAACTGTATTTCCTTTATCCTGTAATATGATTTGATCGCTTTAAACTCTGCACACTGTTGTTATCAGCTGTTCCACCATGGTTTCTACCTCAACCTGTAATAGATTTATCCTTATTGAAATGGTTACATTCGGTGGGTGGTGGTGGCGAAGTCCATAGGGACTTGGCTTGGCAACCAGTTCAAGTCCCGGAAAGACCAAGTGCTACCGAGGTGTCCCTGAGCAAGGCACCGTTCCCTACACTGCTCCCCGGGCGCCGTACATAATGGCAGCCCACTGCTCCTAACACTAAGATGGGTCAAATGCAGAGAAACTGTTTTGTTACATGGTACCTGTACTGTGTGATGACAATAAGTTGAATCTATCTATCTATCTACATTCAATGAAAAATAAAATCAATGTGCAGGCTTACATGAACAAAATGGGCAGTTTATACATTAAATAAATCAACAGTATAGTGGCGATATGCTCCAAGTGGAAGCGATTCGCCATTAAAGCAAATAAGTTGATCTCTTATCCTGGAACCTATCCTGCTCTGGCGCAGGCTAGCCGCTCAGCACAAGTTATCTAGCCCGCTAAAAAGTGAACCAGCTTCGTAGGACCGGAAATCCCAGAAGTTATCTTGCTAAACGAAAATCTTGATTCGTAGTATAGGCCCCTGCTCCGGAGCAGGATAGGTTCCAGGATAAGAGATCAACTCAGTGAAAGCACCGCCTGCAGACCAATCAGAGTTCAGTGTGCAGAGGAAATAAAGTTTAAACTGCCAGGAAAGACGGCCGGCCAAAATCACCGACTGTGTGAACGTGAAAATTAATATAATTTCACCTCCCATCTTCAGAGCAATCTGACTATTATAACTATTATACTATTATTATTCTATTATGTTAAGAAAGCTTAATTAAATATCTGCCACAACATAAGTAACTGGATCAGAGTAACATTAAGTACAGGCTGCGGCATATCACATCATAATGTATCATATATCTCCTGATCTGAGTCAGCTGAGCCGTATCTGGTCGTGCAACACTCACAGTGTCACATACTGGATGCAGAAGTATTATTTTAAGCAACACATTAAGTTGACGAAACACTTGAGTCAAATGTAATGAAAGTCAGATCGTGTGTTAGACGGGGCAGTGATATCATAAACCTGTTAATGTACGCATTCAAACACTTGTTCTGTTCCCAGCTGTATTCACCTTGCAGGTGCAGCTATGTGGCTTTTATCCTGGATAAAGTGTTTAAGTTTAACTTCTTCATATTTGACTAATATTATAGTTGACTTTTCATTCAGGAAGTATGACGCTGCGCTGTCAGTACGCTTCTCAATGTTTGTGATTGGTTGAATGCTCCAGATACCACCCCTTTCATGTGAACGTGCAACTAGATAGGACATGGCTGGCTTGAGTGATCCATTTGAAAACCAGCGTCGTAGGACAGTTTAGCGAGAGCGGCTTTGTTTTGGATTAAGTCAACCGGATAACTCAAAACATATCCAGGATATGTTGAACTAGATTCGTAGTATAGGCCCCTGCTCTCATAGTATGCCTCTCGTCCAATTAAATGACTTGCTCGCTCTATGACGCGTTGAACCCAATGTGAGCAAATTACTCTGA
This sequence comes from Champsocephalus esox, assembly GCA_036324585.1. Taxonomy (NCBI): domain Eukaryota; kingdom Metazoa; phylum Chordata; class Actinopteri; order Perciformes; family Channichthyidae; genus Champsocephalus; species Champsocephalus esox. The sequence goes on from CM070491.1 coordinate 5,102,720, forward strand.
ATGCTGCGACGCAGCACCTGAGATTACTTCCAAAAAGTTGTTCACATTCTCAATTTTTTACGTTTAACGTTATATTCATTCGGTACACTTCGGTACACACGTGTACCGAACCGAAAGGCGATACATTTGCGTGATGCTGTCCCGATAAATCTCAGCCTGTCACTGACGTTGTTGAATCAGACTATACATGTGAAACCCAAACACTGTCTACGGCATGGAGAATACAGTCGCTACTTTATTTATGTCAGCATGACGTTATTTTGAGTTTGGACGGAGCAGCTACAACGGTAGCTTAGCCGAGCCCGATTGATTAGATCTCCATTCAGAAAACATGCATTTGAAAAGTGTTTTGTCTGCCTTGTTGTAAACACACTTGTCAAAGCATTAATTCATGGTTTTTACTAACGAGTATCAGTATGTAGTTATAACGGCATCTTTTGAATACGTGTGTAACAATTGAATCACGGCATATTATGTTAGTTTGTTGTTGTTGGGATCTACATGGAGATAAGTCCCGCCTCTGTGCTAGCGCGTCTAGTTTGAGTGACCCAAGTAAACACAAATGATGCCACGGTCCAACTCGCTCAAGTTGCGAATCTTCACTTTGTGTCCGGTGTCAACGCACTTTAAGAAGCGTGATGATACAATCACGTATTACATGTTTACTGAAACTAATATAATGTGTTCGAAACTGTCCTGCAGGACCTGGTTGCCTGGGTGACCACCGGCTTCCTTCACATCCCCCACTCAGAGGACATCCCCAACACGGTAACCGTAGGCAACGGGGGCGGAGTCCTGCTGCGGCCACACAACTATTTTGACATGGACCCGTCGATCCACTCTGCTGATTCGGTGTACCTCTCCCCGGGCAGCGAGGACAGCTGCGACAGCAACAGGATGGCCTGCCTTGCTCAAGAGACCTGCAGCCCCGTCCTGGAACCCTTCACCTATGAAGGCTTCGATGGAGTCATAAAGTTTGAGGATTGGGTCTAATGTGTTTTTAGCCCTGATTAACTCTATTTGTTGACCTATCAGGAAGCTTTTGTCCATGTTACCATGTTTATAGAGGCAGTATGGGACGTCACATTATGTGTGCTAAATATGGGTCAGGGTTAAGGCTAGCAAGGAGCTCACCAGGCAAGATGAAAGAAATATTTTAACTTTAAGAAAATATGCAAACTTCCTTTGTTGTGGAGAGTATGATGAGTAGATCCATACCACTCTCAGGACATGGTAAGTTGGGGAACATTTAGGGGGAAACAGCTGTCCTAAGTAAAATAAAAACACCTATTTTGGTTTACGAACAGAATAGACCATCTTTCCCAGGGACAAAATGTAGGAGGCCAATGACCCCATCGTCCTTCATGCTCGGATAATGCCTAACTTTGAACTCAAACTTTGTTTTTAACTCAACTTTAAATCTGTTACATTTCTTATCTTCACCTTACACGTGATGAAATCTTGAAACACTGACTCCATAACAAACAATACCATCTTGGCTGTAAATAAACGCCAACTCATGATTTCAGGTGAAGTTTCATGCTGGAACTATTTATTTTTGGACAACATCCAGACTCAGTAGCTGCAGCTTCACAGTTTGTTTTCACACTAAGGTTGCCAAGTCTGGCATCAGTTTGTCTGTAATGACTAAAAACATAGCTTTGCTGACATATAAACTACATTTAAATATGTAACGAGGTAAAAACAGTGTGTAACCCATAAAACCATTATTTAAATAATGCAATTTCTGTTGTGTATCTAACAAACAACATCATGTCAGTGAGCTTTATAAGTGCTTTTTGATTTCAGAAATAGCCAGACAGGCTAACTGTTTCTCCTTACTTCTAGCCTGTATGCTAAACTACGCTAACCTACTGATTCCAGAGATGAATACACTCAATCTTCTCCCTTCCCTTTTGGTAAAAAGGAGAATGAGGGTATTCCCCAAAATGCTGAATATGAAAATAAAAGTCAGAGATCAAATCAAAACTTAACATTGTATTTAACTTTTGGTCACACCCTCGTTTTCTTTCTCATGTGGCCCTAATTGTTGTCTGTAGATGTCCATGTCCGCAGATAATGACATTTTAAACTTGTTGATTATCTGACTTTTTGTCTTGCGTTTCTAACATTCGCATCAGCTGCATATTGTGTTTGCTTCAAGTTGGCAAATGTTAGAATATGAATTAGCTTAAATGCGGTGGATAACATAGTAAACATTAGACCTTAGACTGCGTGGTTCTTATCATGTTAGCAATGTAATTGCGAGCAATATAGCTTGCTGATGTTAGCATTTAGCAAAAAGAAACACAGTGCAGCCTCAGAGTCACTAACAAAGCTTCATTTTATTAGTGGAATTACCTAATTTAGCAACAGGTTCTGTTTATTGGTTCTGTTTTCCTTTTTTCCCTTTAATAATTATATCTGCCACACAAATAGTAAGGAGCATATCACCAGTCAAATGTTATGAGTGGGAGATTTCCTTATTTACTAACAAGCCTATTATTTTTTAAATGACATCCTTAATGTGAGCAAGCAAATAGGCTATGTGTAAATTTTGTTGTGGTGTTGCACTTACCTTGCTTCTATGTAATCAAACACTTTTAAACATGGGGTCAAATGTTTGCCTATTACATTCAGAGAGACACAATGCTTTGTCTATCTGCGTTTCCTAATTACACTGTGATGTAATCACGGTAAAGTGACACTGTAGAGCCAGCCGTGTGTAAAGCGTGCACTGAATAATATGAGCATCCAGTCGGAGTCACAGCCCGCTCTGATGCGACTCAGGGCGGGGACCACCAAACAGCTGACTGGTGTCTTTTTTATATTTTTTCTACAGGTCAACGTTGTGAGGAATGTTTTTGTTGTTTTTCCAAACAAAATAAAAGAAGAGATTATTTGTCAAAGAGTGGGGTCTTCTGCCTTCGGTCTACACACATACAGATGTGCAACATGGGGAAGGGAGGACATTGAAACCAGATCAGCATTGTAAGGGTTAAACAGGCTCTCTCTTTCTCTCACACACACATATATGCAAACATACACAGTGACAGGATGTGACAAAAAAAGAACGCAGAGCCCCCATTGGGATTCCAAGAACAATGTGAAGTAAAAGGCCATATGAGGCTACGCTGAGACAGACTGTTGCTGACCTCACAGCTCACATCTGCACTGAGCCCATATCAAGCCCCACATACCAGTAAGGAACACTTACCAACACAAGTGCCAACACAATCAAATTCTCTATTACAAGTCCTGCATTGAAATCCTATTAACAGTAAGTAAACAAACTGATAATTTAAAAGAACCAATTCCAAACTCACCCCCACCCTACCCACGTATTGCTCATGTGCATGTTTGTGTGAGTAGATTTGGGTGGTCTGTAGATTGACATGTTACTTGTTAGACGCTTTTCTCCAAAGCGACGTACATACTCAATACTGTGGGCAATCCCCAGGAGCAATTTGAGGTGAAGTGTCTCAGGGACACAACGACATGCTGACTGCAGTGGGGTTTGAATATGGGCTCTATCCACTGCGCCACACGCCTATCCCAGTAGAGTAGTGGGTAAACACTTCAACAGGAAGTTATTAAACTAATCTTAAAGGAAGTTATTATACCCTTCAACAGGAAGTTATTAAACCAGGGGTGGGGAACCGGAGCGGCGTTCTGGTGCTCTCCGTCAGAACTGCACCCCTGTCAGACGAGACATACACCACGTGATGACACGTTAGGCTCATGTTGTGTTCAAGGACCATGACCGTTGCCAGGAAAAACAGGCACTCGCTTGTTTAATTATTTTGCGGTCGAGATTTCTTTAATTTTTTTCTTTTTTGCGTGTGTTTATAAATTACCTCGAGGGCCAAACCAAATGGTCTCGCGGGCCGTGTACGGCCCGGGGGCCGGAGGTTCCCCACCCCTGTATTAAACCCTCCAACAGGAAGTTATTAAACCCTTCAACAGGAAGTTATTAAACCCTCCAACAGGAAGTTATTAAACCCTCCAACAGGAAGTTATTAAACCCTTCCACAGGAAGTTATTAAACCCTCAAACAGGAGGTTATTAAACCCTTCAACAGGAAGTTATTAAACCCTTCAACAGGAGGTTATTAAACCCTTCAACAGGAAGTTATTAAACCCTTTAACAGGAAGTTATTAAACCCTTCCACAGGAAGTTATTAAACCCTCAAACAGGAGGTTATTAAACCCTTCAACAGGAAGTTATTAAACCCTTCAACAGGAGGTTATTAAACCCTTCAACAGGAAGTTATTAAACCCTTCAACAGGAAGTTATTAAACCCTTCAACAGGAGGTTATTAAACCCTTCAACAGGAAGTTATTAAACCCTTCAACAGGAGGTTATTAAACCCTCAAACAGGAAGTTATTAAACCCTCCAACAGGAAGCTATTAAACCCTCAAACAGGAAGTCTGAATCTGTTCTGACTTAACTTATCCGTGTGTTAACAACGCAGTGTACAATTCGTTTCGTGAATACATTTGCTGGTAAAGTGCGCAAAATATGACAAATATTTCATATTTTCACACAGTTTCAATAAATGTGTGAAGTCTAGAAAACTATAGAAATGTTCATTTGATTCAATCAATCAAAGTTTATCTATATAGCCCAATATCACACATCATTTTTCTCAGTGGACTTTACAGTTTATACAGAATATGAATACGACACCCTCTGTCCGTGGACCCTCACATGATCGGACAAGGAACAACTCCCAAAGAAACCGCCCAGTTAATGGGGGGGGGGATGAAATAAACCTCAGGGAGAGCAACAGAGGAGGGATCCCTCTCCGAGGACGGACAGACGTGCAATGGATGTCGATAGATATTAATCAATGTTGATTGTAAAGTGTTGCATGTTTACAGTGACTATCGGTCAAGCAAGAAGCTCATATCTGCCCTTCTGCCTAAAGATTTCTTTGTATTATACATGTGGTTTGATATGTTTTACCCAAGAGATGCTGATTCTAAACTATGCCTACCAAACGTTACCATTTCCTGAGAGGGGTTGGTCCTGAAGTTTTCTGCTGTAAACTAACAAAACTGAAACGTTGATTTTAAGGAAATGTAATATGTCGATTAGGTTAGTTGAAAGCAATAATAATCAGTTTAAATATTAAGTTCAACTTAATAGTATTGCTTTTTACTAACCTAATACAGTTATGTGAAATGTGTTGACATATTACATTTAAATAAATTCAACGTTTCAGTTTGTTCAGTGTATTTACACTTAAGAAGGAGCCCCATTCAGCTGAGAGGGAACGGGGTGGGTTTGGAATTGGGCCTTGCTTCCATGGTATTCCCAGTGGTATTTTGAGCTTTACTTCTTTGTTAGTCAAGTGTTTGTTTTGTTACTTTGTTCTGTCTGATTTTCTGGCAGCGACTGTAAAACAAGCAGAGATGGGAGAAGTACTCAGATTTGGACTTTAGTAAAAGTAGAAATACCAAAGTGTAGGAATACTCTGTAACAAGGAAAAGTCGTGTATTCAAAATGTAACTCAAGTAAAAGTACAAAAGTATTGGCCTTCAGATATAAGTACTCATTATGCAAATTGGCTCATTCGATTGATGTGTTTATCAAAGCTGGTAAAGGTGGAACTCGTTTACTGCTTGGTATAATGTGAATTTAATCGAGATACAGTACAACTAAAGTATTATTCAAATGTGGATCATACTTTGTTATCATTAATCTATATCTGCAAAGTAACTAAAGGTACTACACAAATGTAGTGGAGTAAAAGTACAATATTTACCTCTGAATTGTAGTGGGGTATAGTACAAAGTAACAAAAGATGTAATTAAGTACAGTACTTGAGTAATAGTACTGAGTTACTTTAGAACACTGAAAACATGTTTGCTTTCATTTAAGTAAAGACTGTTTCTCAAACCTTTTTGTCTGGGTTATGCAGTTGAGTCCCTTTCCTGCTGGTGTCAGAGTAACACAGTGATAATATGAGCCTAATATAGTTTCATTATTAACGTTGATGATAATAATGTGATAGCGTGATAGCCACGTTGACGTGGCTGGCTTCACATTCCTGGGAGTACACATCCCAGCCGGCCTCACATGATCTGTAAACACTTCTTGCCAAGTAAAGAACGCCCACAGAGACTGTACTTCCTCAAGTAGTTCACGTTCACACTGCGGCAGCCTGCACAGAGAAGTGCAAGAGAAGCAAGCTCCAGTAACTAAATAAAATATGTTAAAGCTTCTAGAAGTGAGTCTTGATATTATTCTTGACAATAAGTATAAATGTCAAGTTTAAATGCATTTGTATTAAGCGTGAGTTATAAAAGTGACTTTCATCTAAGGAGCAGTCGGCTTAAAGGTCCCATGTCATGCTGTTATCACCAGGGGGCAGGAGCTTTTGGAAGATTGCACAATATAAATCTATTTGTGTATACTTTAACAATGGAATTATGATCAGTAATCAGTTGCTCTTAGTGCCCAAGACCAGGCTCAAAACACTCTGCCCCTCCATGTGAGGTCGGCCCAGACCCTAGGGGTTTTTAAATCCTCACTAAAAACACACTTCTTCTCCCTGGCCTTCTAGTCAGACATGACACCTGACTATTCCCTGTGCTTTTGTTTTTTATATTTCTGTTGTAAATTATTGTCTTTTATTGTGATTGTAGTAAAGTGTTTTTATTACATGTACAGCACTTTGGCTCGACCAAGAATCGCTTTTAAATGTGCTATATAAATAAAACTTGATTTGATTTGGTAGAAATGGCCATGACGTGGGACCTTTAAATACCATTACAAAGGGATTCATACAAGGAAACATGCAGACTTATCATCACAGATGGGTGAGGGCGTACTTATAGAATGGAGACCAGCTCCAAGGGTATACAAGAAAAAAAAGGTTGGAGCCACTTGACTACATAAATACAGAAGCAGTTAGGGTTAAATGTCTTGCCCAAGAACACTTGACATGTGAACTGCAGGGGATCGAACCACTGACACAAGGATTGGTAGACGCCCATTTACCCCGAGCTTCACCTCGTATGTGTGATAAGAAGACAAAATGCAGTTGAAGATCCTCGTTGCAGAATACTTGTACCGACACTGGACAATGACATAAAGCTTTGTAGTATTGCAGCCCATTCTTTTGTTTTATGATCCGTCATATACACAGTTTTTGAAACAGCAGCTAGTAAAACTACAAGCCACTCCTCACTGGAAGCAGCCACACTACACGTTATCCAGAACATTATTTTTTGTGCATTTATTTATCACAAAACAATACATAGTTTCATACACTTTCTGTTCAATTCTTGCCACACAATTCCATTACACAATACTTTCTACCTGCTCTATCCTTTCCATTGTGTCTTATAGTAATTTATTTTTATTATTCCTGAGGAAATCTGTGAATAATGTTTTTTATATCCCTTCAAAATCCCCAAATTAGCATGAGGACAAACAAAAAGCCAATTTTTTGTGATGGGGGTTACAAAACATTCAGTTACTTAAATGGCCGCCATCAGACGGTATGTGGGTTTAACAGAGAGAGGCACTTAAAGCAGCATACTGTGAAACAGCAGCTCAATGACCCCACAGCATTTCTCACACCAGTCCAAGCAGAAAACCCACATTTGCACAGTGAAGACTTTCGACAGGAGTTTAACAGCTTCAGCACATCTGGAACCTGTCAGCAAGGAGAGGGCCCTTGGGAGCCGATCTGGATCCGTTCTCATAACAAATATTCAACACATGTTGCAAAATTGAATACATACTGTTTTATGTAAGCTGAAAATATTAGGGAGAAAATATAATTGTTCTTATTACGGTGGCTCTTTAACTCTAGCTGTATTGTGAGTGTTGTGATTTTGTTTTGCAGCGTATTAAAATACAAATAAAATGTATTATAAACATCCAATATTAGATGTTTGATCCAGCCACATCTGTCAACTGAGACCCGTCTGTCCGCCACATCTATGCACTGTACAACACACACACCTACACACTGTACCACATACACACCTACACACTGTACAACACACACACCTACACACTGTACCACACACACAACCACACACACCTACACACTGTACAACAAACACACCTACACACTGTACAACACGCACCTACACACTGTACAACACGCACCTACACACTGTACCACACACACCTACACACTGTACAACACGCACCTACACACTGTACAACACACACCTACACACTGTACCACACACACCTACACACTGTACAACACGCACCTACACCCTGTACAACATGCACCTACACACTGTACAACACGCACCTATACACTGTACAACACACACATACACACTGTCCAACACGCACCTACACACTGTACAACACACACCTACACACTGTACCACACCACACCTACACACTGTACCATACACACACCTACACGCTGTACAACACGCACTTACACACTGTACCACACACACCTACACACTGTACCACACACACCTACACACTGTACAACATGCACCTACACACTGTGCAACACACACCTACACACTGTACCACACACACCTACATACTGTACAACACGCACCTACACACTGTACAACACGCACCTACACACTGTACAACACGCACCTACACACTGTACCACTTCTACTAAAAATGGGACATCATTATAGGAACATTTAATATAAAAAAACCTCTCTATATTTAAGAGGAAAAAATTGACTTGTCCATCCAAGTTTTAACACACATGAATATATATAAAAACACACATATATTAGATGACATTAAAAATGAATATACCAGAAATACGCTATACAAAACTTTCTGCTTAATACGTTATTTTAATACTTCAAGATGCAGAAAGTATAAATTGTCTATCCTTCGGATAGAGTTTGGACACGTCCATGTTTGTCCGTGTTATGAGGACAGAGAAAACACATGGTTTCCTTTGTCCCTGCCTGCATTGTGTTTTGCATGTGAGCTGGCTGTAAACCTATTACATCTAAGGTAATATAAGGATACTATCACCAAAGTACCAGGTTAACTAAAACACTTTAATGTGTTGCTCTTTTATTCTAAAATGTCTATTTATTTCATTGAAACACACTGCTCTGCTTTCTGCACGGACCTCACAGCTGTTCTCGTACATTAGGGTGCCAGTAGGAAACAGTATTTTAGCATTATCCGGTTTCTTACATGAAATTACACTGAAAACATTAGAGAAACCAATAGAAAACTAAAAAGGACCAACAGAGGTTTTAAAATGTATCTTCAAGGGAGCCTGAATATCTGTAGCAAATGCACGGCACTCCATCCTCTACTGGTAAAGCTTATATATCGAAACCAAAAAGTTGCCTGCTCCAATGCGTGGAAATGCGCAATGCGTGGAAATGCGTACCTTTTGGTGGCATTAATGGAGCCATAAAGAGATTTTAAATATATGTATCAAAAGTACGAAAGGTCAGGGGATGCAGAAGTCAGTGAAATGCATCCACAATTGATTATAATTTTATTAACAAATGTAAAGCAGTCTATTCATATATTTCAGTACACATAAAACATGCTGAATATACTAAGCAACCATCATTGCAATTCCAGGTAAGCATGACTTAAAATCGCAGAAAATGGCCGTCATACGGAAGGGAAATTATACAAACAGGTAAAACGATCATACAGCATCTCTGTAAAGTATGTGTATTCACCAGGTATTCACTCTCTGTCCCAAACGGCTTGTTGGAGCTCCTGCTTCTTGTGAGCCCAGTGTGGTCTGATTGGTCAAGACGCTGAGAGGCTCGTTGCTGCTCGTTGCTGCTCGCAACTGCTGCGAGGAACGGACAGGCTTCCGGGTCGGCGATACAGCGAGAACAAGCTAAACTCATCCTGAGCACACACACACTCACAGCCGAAGTAAAAACAATAAGTGTGGCTTGATATTGAGTAAGAAAAAGGTTTATAACGCTGTGAGAATGGGTCTGCGGAGAGCATTTCTCCGCGATCCCAACGTAGCACCAAAAAACGTTTAACCATTTAAACAGTCGTGGTAGATACCTTGTTTGTTTTAAACATCATAAATACACAAACAACAATGAATAATTACAGAGGCCTGTACTACGAATCTAGTTCAACCTATCTTGGATATGTTTGAGTTATCCGGTTGACTTAATCCAAAACAAACGCGCTCTCGCTAAACTGTCCTACGACGCTGGCTATCAACTCGTTCGCTCAAACCAGCCGTGTCCTACCTAGTTAGGTGCGCGTTCACATGAGAGGGGTGGTATCTGGAGCATTTGACCAATCACTAACATGGAGAAGCACACTGACAGCGCAGCGTCATACTTCCTGAATGAAAAGTCAACTATAATATTAGACATATGAAGAAGTTAAACTTTAAACATCCATGACTTAAACACTTGATCAAAGCCACATAGGGCGGCTTGCGGCTGCAAGGTGAATACAGCTGGGAACAGAACAAGTGTTTGAATGCGTACATTAACAGCTTTATGATATCACTGCCCCGTCTAACACACCATCTGACTTTCATTACATTTGACTCGAGTGTTTCGTCAACTTAATGTGTTGCTTAAAATAATACTTCTGCATCCAGTCTGTGACACTGTGAGTGTTGCACGGCCAGATACGGCTCAGCTGACTCAGATAAGGAGATATATGATGTGATATGCCGCGGACTGTACTCAACACAACAAACTTGTTATTTTCAAAAGCTTTTTTTGTCTGATGCTGCAATTAATTTTAAACAGACAGTTCAACAGAAGGATACCCACAAAATGTAATTTTATCATTTAAATATTGAATTGTTCTCTCTAAGTAAGATCCCATTTTCAATAAAATTGCAGTCTTACCTTGACTTGAAGATGAAGTCCATTTGTCTATCCTTCTGGACAAAAATCTCTACTTTTTTATAAAAGTCCTCCTTATGTTCTTGTAGTTTCAAAAGTCTATCATAAATCTAATCGATAGATTTATGATACGAAAATGATAAAAGTGCATTTATCCCACAGATCTTATTTGGAGCTATTTTCTAAAATCCTATGGAGAAATCTCGTTGCTTTTTTGTGGAGGGAACCCATGCGCAGCTTACTTCCGGGTTTTAGGATGCGTCACTGCAGCTCTCTCGTCTCCTCTTCACACACCACACTTTTCGCAGCACGCGTACTTACAGCCAATCAGCTCTGAATGATGTGAGATGACGTATGGCGGGGATGGCAGCACTATGCCCCTATGGTCATTATTTTTTTGCCACACACATTAAATAGGAAAATATTCTGAGTATACGCAGTATAGTTTTTACAGTCACCATTGACTTAGACCAGGGGTCTGCAACCTTTTTGACCAAAAGAGCCATTTTGCTCCTTTTTCCCAAAACATTTTTTGTCTGGAGCCGCAAAACAAATTTCATAGTTTTTTATTGTTATATCAGACAAAAACTTCAGTTTTTTTTTGCATTTATTAGGCTATTTATTACATGATATACAACTGTTAACCTCGAATAAGAAACAAAGAACTCTTATAAAGAGAATTAAAAATAATACACAGCCCTACTTTAAAATAAATTAAACACAGCACTTGGGGAGTCCTCTGCACATTTGAAGGGAAAAAAAATATGATTAAAATGGTCCCACTTTGAAATAAATAAAACATATAGCTGCACCCTAAAAAGAGTTAAAGGCACATGACCAATGAGGGCACGAAATACATTTGTGGAAGGCTGACAGGCAGGCAGGCCATCCAGTTACTTTAGCCGGGCCAGCTCAGATGATTGGTCGTGCTTTTTACAGCGCTACGGGTTCCAGAGATACATTTTTGTATGTATTTATTGTCAAAGCATTTAATATATTCATTGCTATCGGGACGTTAAGAGCATTCCATGGAATATAACACAAAGTGTTTTCTGAAATAAATTACATACCCCATTGAATGATGACTGAAGTTCGTCAGCGGTCTTCCTCTCCCTTGTTGTTCCTCGATACGTAAAGGCTGCACCACCGTTGACAACTTCTCTCTACATATCAAACATACCGGTAAACCAACATCGTGTGCTGTGAAAGCAGATAACTCTGTCCACACAGAATTAAATCCTGTGTTCCTCCTACTTTTCTTTGATTTATCCATAGTTCGCTCATCGAGCCCGGGGTCAGGTTATTCGCCTCCAAGAAAAGGCGCTCGCGCGGGACCGTAGCAGGATGTGACGCATATTTTAGTTGACCTAATTTAAACCATTTTATTTATGTGTCACAGTATCACCTCAAAGTACAACATACGAAACATTTTCAACCATGCAACAAAATATAAATAGTCCTACAAATACTTTTATTTTATTTCCTTCTTATTTGTGTCTAAGCTCAAGGGAGCCAGAGCAGAGGGCTTAAAGGGCCTGACTTAGACAGAGAGAGGGAGGGGCAGGATCGGGTTTTGTCCCACATGGCTCTAAACAGCTCAATACGCACACACTGTAGACACTAATTAGAAGAACACAGACTAAAACAGCAATGTACAGACGAATCAGATGATTAACCATGATCTTAAAATATATTTCATATATATATATTTTTTTGCATTTTGTTGTAATCATTATTTTTAATACTTTCTGCTGACACTAGGTGGGGCTGTGCCCCACCTGCCCCTAATGACCAGTCGCCACTGACTGTACTTAATGTTACTTTGATCCGGTTACTTATGTTGTGGCAGATATTTAAAGGTGGGGTAGGTAAGTTTGAGAAACCAGCTCGAGATCGCTAGAATTTGAAAATACACAACCGGAGAAAATCTGCCACTTCCTTACAGAGCCCCTCCTCCAACACACACGAACGCGCACATGACCAATGAGGGCACGAGATAAGTTTGTGCCCTGACAGGCAGGTAGGCCATCCAATCCGTTTAGCCGGGCCGGCTAAATGGATTGGTTGTACTTTTTACAGTATTACGGCTTCTACAGATGAACATTTTTTATGGATTTTTTGTCAAAGCACTTCAGATATTAATTGCTATCGGGATGTTAAGAGCATTCCGTGGAATATAACAAAAAGTGTATCTCGAGCCGGTTTCTGAAACTTACCTACCCCACCTTTAAGTAAGCTTTCTTAACGCTAATGTTATAATAGTCAGATTGCTCTGAAGATGGAGGTGATATTCTATTCATGTTCACACAGTCGGTGATTTGAACTGCAACGGCAGTTTAAACTGTATTTCCTTTCTCCTGTAAAATGACTTGCTCGCTTTAAACTCTGCACACTGTTGTTATCAGCTGTTCCACCATGGTTTCTACATCAACCTGTAATATATTTATCCTTATTGAAACGGTTACATTCAATGAAAAATAAAATCAATGTGCAGGATTACGTGAACACTGTTCTACATGAACAATATGGGTAGTTTATACATTAAATAAATCAACAGTATAGTGGCGATATGCTCCAAGTGGAAGCAATTCGCCATTAAAGCAAAGAAGAAGAAGTTGATCTCTTATCCTGGAACCTATCCTGCTCCAGGCTAGCCGTTCAGAATAAGTTATCTAGCCCGCTAAAAAGTGAACCAGCTTCGTCGGACCGGAAATCTAGAGTTTTCCCTGAAGTTAGCCGGCTAAGCGAAAACCCGGCTTCGTCGTACAGGCCTCAGGTCTTAGCGACAGATTCTTACTGCTTATCAGAAGAAAATAGATAGAAAACCTTATTATTGTAGTAAAATACGTATCGAAAAATGTTTATCTTTTCTAATGCATTCTCAAATTATATCACAAAATATGAACAACCAGCAAATGAATGAGTGTTTTCAATGTTTTATTTAATACTTCATATTAAGTCAGACATTATGGATTTACCGTAAAAAATGAAATGTTGTATTTTGTATCGAAACTGCAACGTAAGGCAAGGCAAGTTTATTTATATAGCACTTTTCAACGTACATTAATTCAATAATAATTTCCTGTGTTCATATCATTCGTAAATCGGTAAATGAACCAAAACAAACCAGAATTCATCAGTGGCCTCACAGGGAAGCAGCTCCTGGTTGTATTTCACAAACTCTCAATAATTTACTTATTTTTTAGAGAAGCAGAGACTTCTGGACACTCAATTCCACTCCTTTACAAGAAAGGAAATACAAAAAAAGTGTTATCAATAAAGGATTGGCCCAGAACATTTCTCCAAGAAGTTGCAAGTTATTGACTATTTATAACATAGGTTAAAGTTAGATTTTATGTAGAGGGTTTTACTCTAAAACAACGAAAGCTAACAAATGTCTAAATGAGACAACTAAACGTCATTGTATCGAACATTAGCCAACTTTAGGTTAGCGGTTGTGCAACCGTAAACAAATATTTAATTTATAGCCTAATGTTAGCCTTCACTTCTAACATTTATGCTTCATAAAATGTGTGTTAATGTGTTGAGATTATCTAACTGAAAAAACATGTAAGTATCATAAATGTATGATTGCCACAGAGCAATAATCCAAAATCCATTGGAAAGTCCCCATTGCTTTTAGTCGAGGGAGCCCTTGCTGCTCGCTTCTGGGTCGGCCTGAAATACGTCCTCACTGCACCACTCTATTTACAACCTGTCATTGCAATCCATAGAGCCACACAAATATATACACCATCATCATCCTTACTGAAAGAGCCTGTGACACGGTTTTCCCCCATCATCCAAACCGATCAATTTGAGTACATATTGTCCCCTTGAAAACCGTTACTGAACTGATTTTGGATATTTGTACTTTGATAACCATTAATCTGCCCTTCAATGTTGACAATTTTTTGGATCTTCTCGCGGATTCTTCAAGTCCCGCCAAATGATGGGTGACGTCATTGCGGGCACAGCGCTCCAGCTGCACTGTTCAGGATCCCAGCTTCTGCATGTAAACCTTTATATATATACAGTCAGATGTAAATGCACGACGGCGCACACAGCAGCAAGCTCAGACAGCGATGACAGTTTACTTTTGAACGTGTCTGAGAGCTCATATGAGGCTGAAGGATCGGTTTATGTTGAATCTGTTAGAAGTTTAGAAATGAGGTGCGTCAATATGGGCGATCATATGGTCATGTAGCCAGTGGTGGAATGGGACTACAAATCATCCCGGGACTCTCGACCGGCCCACTTCGGTACCGCTAGTAAATTGTCAACGGGGGGAGTGGGGATCTCAGGGGCGGCGGCTGCTGTAGATAGTAAATGTAAATATGTAAATATTTGTGTCACTGCATCCTGGTAAAATACAAATATAATGTATAATGTCTCTGTCTTTGACATTAGCGCTGCTAGCCACCTGTGCCCTGTACTACGAAGCCAGTTCAACAGACCCTGGATATGTTTGAGTAACAAACAAACTAACAACAACAAACTAACAAACGAGATCTCGCTAAGCGGTCCGACGACGCTGGTTATCAACTCGGTAAATCAAGCCAGGGTTTCTCTCTCCAGCTGAGAGCGCGTTCACGTCTACGACATGAGTGGATCTGACTTTAATTACATTTGTCTCGAGTGTTTCGTCAACATAATGTGTTAAATAATACTTCTGCATCCAGTCTGTGACGCTGTGAGTGTTGCACGGCCAGATGAGGCTGGAGAAGCTGACTCAGATCAGGAAATATATGATATATTATGATATTATATGATCGATGATCTGATTGATGATGTAATATGAATGATAAGTGCGACACGTCGGCGTCTTCTCTGCATACGGCAGTTTAAACTGTATTTCCTTGATCCTGTAATATGACTTGAGAGATTTAAACTCCGCACACTGAGTTGATCTCTTTTCTATAGACGCCGGAGGCGGGCAGCGTCAGGTAAAAGAAGTTATTTAGCCTTCTCAAACCTGAGCCTCACGTGCCGCCTATGGGGGATGTGCTAGTGACTTATCCGACCGGCCCACTTCGGTACCGGCCCATCGGGATTCGTCCCGATGGCCAGTCCCCAACATTGTGGTAAAAAAAACACACGTTTAATCCATGTTATTGGTGTACTACAACTACAAAAAGCATCGGTTTGTTTTCTCATCAGGAAATGCAGACCGGCTCAAACAAACGATCATTTGATGTATCATATGTTCGCCGAATTGACATGAAAGCACTAATAAATGTAGTTTCATCCACTTGAGTTTACAACCACAAAAATAATCGATTTGTTTTTATATCACATCCGACGGGAGGAAATTCAGCAGCTCTCACTCCCGATTTTTAATCCTAATGTAATCATCATCTTCACCACGATCATTTATGTTTATGTCGCCAAATTGACATGAAAGCACTGACAAATATGAATATACTGTAGTCAACTTCATTAAAACGTTATTAACGTGCCTAATCTCAGTAATTCACCATTTCTACGCATGACAACACACTTTGTCCGTGTTTGGCTCTCGAAGCGTTCCCGCATTGACGTCACTTCCGGCTTCGCCCAAAACTTCAAAATGAGTCGAAGGAATTTCCCCGAAATTATTGATATTTAACGGAACGGTATCGCTTTTTCTTTTTTAAACTGACGGTTCGAGATTACTAGTAGCCCAATATTTCATTGCACAACAGTTGTTGGGATGGTGTCACAGGCTCTTTAAGTGTATGTTGAAATATAATTACAAATGTATTAATCAACATTATTATGACGTAATTTTCCAAAATCCAAATGATGATCCTTTGAATCACATGTTAATTCTTCCCTCTCGTCTCTACTTTAAAGCCGTGGTAGGTGAAGGGTTCCAGGATGGGGCTGCAGGTCTCTTGAGCAAGGCAGGCCATCCTGTTGCTGTCACAGCTGTCCTCGCTGCCGGGGGCCAGGTACACCGAATCAGCAGAGTGGATGGACGGGTCCTCGTCAAAGTAGTTGTGGGGCCGCAGCAGGACTCCGCCCCCGTTGCCTACGGTTACCGTGTTGGGGATGTCCTCGGCGTGAGGGATGTGAAGGAAGCCGGTGGTCACCCAGGCAACTAGGTCCTAGGGAAAATGAAAAAAAGTGGTTGGATTAGGCAAGGACATTCTTTTTAAATGTGAGGAAGGTTTTCAAATGAGAAGCCCACCCCAAACACTCGCCTGGTTTTCAATGCTTTCGTTGTCTTCAATGTACTTGCTGAAGTCCACAGCTGGATTCCAGATGTCATGCTGGTTGTACAGACTGCCGCAGCTCTGCTCCGCGTCCTTCTGCTTTGTGATGGCCACCTTATACCTGGGGAGGTAAAGATGAATGAGATTCCGGTGAACAAACACTCCTTTTCCACCCAGATGGTTCCAAGAGGTGGTGCCTGATTGCCAACCAGTTGTTTGTGTTTCCACTGCAGTGCTACTGGATCTTGTCCCTGAAAACATGTTCAACTTCAGAACTTCCAATCTGCTAGAGATAGACCATCAGGAAGCGGCATACGTCAGAGGCTGAGGCGGAGCTACAGCAGATCTTTGAGAGTAGAAACATTTCAGAAGAAGTAATATAGCCCGGATCGCAAAATGTCTAGAACATGACCACACACATACATCTAAACATTGCACAACATTAACAAGACATACATGTTATTTTTACCAGACTTGTAATTAAAACATCCTTTGCTATAATTTTGTACTTACTCATTCAAAGCATTTTTGGTAAATAATGAATATGCCATATGTCTGCCCAAGTGCAATTTGGATTTTCTGCCCTAAATCCTGTTATTGTTTATTCAGATCTGGTTGATTGGCTAGGCTAAAATCATCTATGCCATATGAAGGTAAATTCACATTATACAATCCTTATTTATGGCATTATATTGCCAAACACTAGCATTGGTGGAGCTAGAGCGCTGTACGACTCCTGCAGTTGTCAAGTGCCGCTGAACTGTACTGAATACTAACGTCACCCTGGAGACCATCAAGCTCAAAAAGCTGAGCTTTTAATAACATCTGGCTTCTTAAGTTTAAAGCAACATGAGCACAGCTCCAATGTTGTCCGCCATTGTTGTTATTGTGAGGAGTATTCACACTGGCTTTGCAGCATTGTAAGCTGTGACATCATGACGTGGCTCATCTGGGGCTCTGCTCTGTGGAAAGCAAACTGGTTCTTTAATGGTTTAAAGTAAGTTTAACCAACAGAACCAAACTAGCCCCAGCACTGGAACTAGGACGGAACTCATTTCTGTAAAAATAAAAGGGTAAAAATGAAGAGGAATCACTTCTGGCCTGAGCTATGTTGTGTAGCTGCTGTGGCCTCAGGTCTATCATTCCCTCAGGGAGACTGGTTCCTCACCTGGCCCAGGACATGGCCCTCTCCTCGGCCTGGCTCTCGGGGAGATGGTCCCCTGTGTAACTGAACACCTGCAGCCTGTAGGAGCGCTGCTGGCCCCAGCGGTTGGTCTTGTTGCTGGCGATGTGGAGGTAGCGCGGAGTCTTGGTGTCCTGACGCAGAGCTGCCTCCTGTGGGAAACCAAATATATAAAACATGTAAGATACTTTGGCTGGAAGTGACCATATAGACTTTACTCGTCTTCTTCTTCTTCTTCTTCTTCTTCTTCTTCTTCTTCTTCTTCTTCTTCTTCTTCTTCTTCTTCTTCTTCTTCAGAGTGCAGACAAACATGTACCTGTGACACCTGGTGTTTCATTCATTCTCTATAAATCTGAGATTGTGGTCATAAATGGAGATAAGGATCATAAATATTCTGAGCTTGTGAGATGATGTTCACAAAAAAGTCACATAATGTCATTGTGTGTGCATGTGGACACCAGAGTCACTGAGAAAACAGACTAACAATGGTCTTTCAATTTTTTTTGAAACGTCATAGTTAAGCAAGAGCATCAACAGCTAACATATTAATCTGGGCAGAATCTGTTACTCTAGGGCAGGGGTCGGCAACATATTTACATTTTATTTTTGGATCCTGAACGAGACCGCCGCCAGGGGTAGTACCACTCAATGCAGTGCGCAATACCTCAACATGGGCGGGAGCTTAACATGGGCGGAGCCTCAACGCCCCTCCTTCTCAACCTTTAAGGCATGTGACGGGAGCTCAACATGGGCGGAGCCTCAACGCCCCTCCTTCTCAACCTTTGAGGCACGTGACGGGAGCTCAACATGGGCGGAGCCTCAACGCCCCTCCTTCTCAACCTTTGAGGCACGTGACGGGAGCTCAACATGGGCGGAGCCTCAACGCCCCTCTTTCTCAACCTTTTAGGCATGTGACGGGAGCTCAACGTGGGCGGAGCTTCACAGATGACCCGTTGCATATGGTTGCATCCTGTTTCCGGGGTAGCAGTTCTGTTCTGTTAATCATGTCGTCAGAGTACGATGGAGGTAAGTAATCCCTGAACAAATGAACTATTTGTTTTTGCTGCCGTTTAAAATGTGTTGATTTTAAGTCTCACTTATTTGCTGTCTAATGTGCGCTGTCGCTACTAGGACGTGCATGTCGTAGTGATGCAGTAAGTAGAACTACATTTGTGTTGCTTCAAAATAGTAGGATTGCTGTATAAGCAAAGTCCTGAAAACTTGAGAAATACTAATAACTATACTATGCATAACCTATATTTCAATTCGATTTTTACAAAATAAATGTATATGCAGCTTATTTTATTCCTGCCTATTGCCTAACCTGACTTTACTGACTGTGTGTTTGTATTCTGCCAGATCCTGAACAGCTGTCTTACAGTTATTGAGAAGGTATTGAAGCTGTTCTAAAATATGTAAATATATGTATAAAACATACTATATTATATTAAACAAGTATAAGATATTACATTATGAAACTACATCTGTTACAGAGAGGAGATGGCGTTGTGCTGCCAACAGCCATGTTATCGCTGCCTGGTTTCCACCATCTTCCACCATCAATCCGATGCAACCTCCAACGGCTTCTCCTTCCAGTGTGGGAACCTGGACACGGGACACTCTGTGTGAGTACGTGTAGTCTTTGCTTTTGTTTGTTTACTTTACAATGAAGTGTGCCATGCTGCAAATAGTGTTTCTATCTTTAAATTCAGCGCTTCATTTAGTTGTATAATACAGATCCTACATATTTATAATATAATGTTTGTATGTCAAAGTATACCTGTTGATATTGGAACGTGTGATATTAACAGATACTGAGGCCACAAGCTAGGGAGATTTTCTTTCTAGATCCCCTCCGTGGCGCTGGCTGGAGAGATGATAGTCGCACCAAACCATCCAGGTCTGTTGGCGCACAGTTCCATCACATCCGGACAGTGCCGTTCTGTTTCAGACCACTTGTCTATCTTTTTTTAATCTATGGCTCTGTTTTATTTGAGCTAACATGGGATGCATTGTATTAAATAAAAGGCATTGAACAGAACCGTAGATGCCACTTGACAGCGGGGCTGTTCCGTTTTACCCCTAAATGGCTTTTTTTTTGGAGGTTCAAGTTTGTTCCTGTTCCAACAGTGTTCAAAGATTTTCTGCATAATTTTCGAGTACTTATAAAGTTGAATTCAATTGTACTTATTCTTATCTTTCACATGCGTTGTGTTCACAGACACCTTGCTCAGATCTTGTGCCCTTGTGCCCTCCCCAGATTAGATTTGTTAAAATTATTCTACTGAAGAGTATGATGTAATTGTCATTTTTTACTTTTCACACTACAGGGCCTACCAAGACAAGGGTCCTCGAACAACTGTGGGGTGTTTGTCTTGATGGTAAGATACTGGATATACAGTATACATATAGTAGTCCTATGTTTCTGTTTATAATAATGTATACAAATGTATAATGCTTTCAGCATGCTATGCACTCCATCATTGCTCATAGTTTGAGACATGCTGTGATTTATTCATATCCAAAACAACATTCATGGAGGAATATTATTTGTCAACATAATATACTATTTCTTTATTTACAGTACGCATTTTACATTGTGGCAAGAGCCCAATTTGATTTCAATGAGGTATGTAGAAATAAGGGTTTCATATTTCAGTTTTTCATTGATGTCACTTGTGGATACAAGACTTTTCAGGACATGAGTTGTTGACCCATCTGGTTGTGTGCTTTTTATATTCCAAGACAAACATGCAGCAAATTAGCCACTGGTGGTGCCTAGTTCTCCTCAAAAACGTTCCCATGCCGTATGTTTCTTTAATTTTACAATTTACATTTGCATTCTTGAGACTATTTGTTACCCTGTAACCTGACTATATCATTTTTAATGAATGTTTTTAATATTTGTCTTTCATTCACGTCTGAACAAGAGAGGTCGCAAGACTGCAAGAGGCGACGGGAGGAAAAGGCAATGCAGGTAGAAGTTGTTGAATCACAGAAGTTGTTGGGTTTTAAATCAACACTTCAAACTCACTTTTTCTCTCTGGCTTTTGTTTAATTATCTATTTATTCATTTATTTAGTTATTTATTTATTCATTTAGTTCTTTATTTTAATATTTATAACATAACATAGGATTTCATAAAGTCTTTTTAAAATAGTGTATACATTATTCGAATATAGGACTCGTAAATAGGATTACTTAAAATATAGTACCTTATATTACATGTTTTTTCCCTTTAGACCCTTGCGGTTTATTCTTAAAAACCCTTACCCGAAGTAACGGGGTGCAGAGTCGCTTAGATAAACGTGGGAGTGCATCTGAAGAAGAGATAGGTTGTTGTGCTCCCTATCTCTGTTTCTTATCCTATATCTAATAGAACTGCTCGGGTCTTGATAGATTGAGTGGGAAGTTCATGAGATCTTTCTAGAGGGTTATCAAGAATAACTTTTATCCAGTGACCTTTTCCCTCTCTGTCTGTGTCTGTGTATTCTCTTGTTCCGATTAACCCAGCCAAATCTTTGTTCTTGTTTTGTATCTATATCTACGCCGGGATCCGGAGTCGAGGCTGATCCTCTTGCTGTAGTCCTGTGTCTTGGATCCTCTATCCTGAGTTCTGGATGAAGTCGTGGACTTCGGGTCGTGGCTGAACCGGTCTCTGCGGTCCTGCCTTGGGTCTCGTCATGCTACTTCCCTGATGGCTTCCACAGGATTGTAGCTGACATCCTTGTGGATTCATCTTCTCATTACAGACACATGCATTTCCGAACATTCGGTCTATATGCTGTAAAATGTATTATCTCTTTGATTTCCACACGGCATCTATTGCACATCTGTCCGTCCAGAGAGAGGGACCCCTCCTCTGCTGCTCTCCCTGAGGTTTCTCCCATGTTCCCCTTAAACTGTGGGTTTTCTCTGGAAGTGTTTCCTTGTACGATGTGAGGGTCTAAGGATAGAGGGTGTCGTTTTTCTCATTCTGGTATTCTGAACAATCTGTGCTGTTGTATTTGCTGTAAAGTGTCTCTACTGTAGGCTAATTTTATTTTATGTACAGAACTTTGGCTCGACCAAAAATCGTTTATAAATGTGCTATATAAATAAAACTTGATTTGAAATGATAAAGTCTTGAACCAGTGTGAGTGTTAAACATTTAACCTCTCTTTGCCAAATATATTTCAGGATGAAGAGGTTGTGAGGTTCCACAAAAGAAGCAGGCCATCATTTGAGATGGGATCATGAGTGACCGCTGCTGGGGGGGAGCTGTAACAATCAGCTGCATTAGGTTCACTCATGCCTCAAAAAGTATTAGTTGTCACGATCTGTCTGTGTTTTATTTTGTCCTGTCTTGTATGTTGCTTCCTGTCTCTGTGTTCAATACAATTGAAAGTCCTGAATTCAAAGTGTTTCTTAAGTAAAATAGTACAAGTATTATCAGCTAAATGTACTCGAAAATATCAAAAGTAGAAGTACAGTATGCGGAATGGCTCTGTTCACATGTATTATATTACCATTGATATTATCCTGTCAATTCTATCAATTTGTCAATACGATGGCACTTTTTTAATATATTTTTTAAAATGGAAATACAGTACTATATGATTTCATTTATATCACATGTTTTTTATCAGTAAAAAGTGAGTAAATATACAATATTGCCTCTGAAATGCAGTTATTATATTGAAATTAAAAAGGTATACGTTAAAAAATAAATGAAGGACCTTTCTTGAAGTCATAACTGAAATAATTGATGCAATTAACATGCAAATAGACATTAAAATATTATTTGAAGGCTGTTAATGTATTTAATTTGAGTTGATGCTCCGCCCATGTTGAGGTATTGCGCACTGCATTGAGGGGCTTCTCTGCCAGGGCCATGCACGCAACGCAGCCCCGCTCTCTCTCTTTAACTCCAGGCGACTTTCTGCCGCTTTCCTCCGTGGTGCTGATCGTTTCACCACAGAGGAAAGCACTTCACAAATTGCAGTACCCAAGGAGCTGTACAAATGCCGCAGTTTTTGCGTGGCTGTGTCTTTAGTTGAAAGCCCAGTGGTGATCTGCTCATCTCTCATAGAAATAACATGCTACACAGGGGCGGACTGGCCATCTGTGTGTTCTGGAGAATCACAGAACGGACGATCATTCTTATTATTATGCTGTTTAAACCAATTATTTAAATGTGTTTGTTAAATTCGGCATCATGTAAGTTAGGGATGTTCCGATTGTTATCGGCCGATATTCACTCTCTGCCGATCGATTGGTGCTCTCTAAAAATGCCGATCAGGAGAGCCGATCGCATGATGTAAAATACATGACACATTTCTCTGTGCGCGGCAAAACAAGCTCGCCAAAATGGCTTCACCTGTCTGGCAGTATTTTAAGGTGTCCGAAAATGATAATAAAATAGCGGTATGCAACGTGTGTGAAGCAGAAATCCTGTGACGCTGTGACGGACCCACACACTAAGAGTTAGACCTAACACAGCTATTTTATCTACCTCTGGAACAAGCTAAACTAGTTATACATATATTTATTCTTCACTCTCGGGTCACTCATTACTGGATCAGTGAGCTGCATGAGATATTGACTGGCTGTCAGCAGAGAGAGAGAGAGAGAGAGAGAGAGAGAGAGAGAGAGAGAGGAGAGAGAGAGAGAGAGAGAGAGAGAGAGAGAGAGAGAGAGAGAGAGAGAGAGAGAGAGAGAGAGAGAGAGAGGAAAAGAGAGCGCTTCCGCTCATTTCTCCCATGTTACTTGAATAATGTACTTAATTTGAATGTAATAATTGTTGTTGTGGAAGTGCCAGTGAATGAGCATTAACTGAGTTTTAAACATCACTTTAAATGGAAGATCCCCATCGGCCCCGCCCACTCGATCGGATCGGTCCACACACTGCTTCCCCTCAGCGAGGCTCCCTCCACCCTCCTGTTGACAGTTCACGAGCGTCAAGCTCTTCATGAAAAAAAAATCCTTTTTGAAACTCAGAAATTAGGTTTGATTTTGTGTAAATGAGTTCTGATGACCACACATTCCCAAAACAAGAGTACAACTTGTTGTAATAATTAGGAATAAAGTTGTCTTAAAGGGTGTAACATAGATTTTGGTGATTATTTATACTATATGTGAGGGATTAATTTTGTCTTTACTCCTAAATGTCAAAGAATAATTCTCCTTACTGCTAAGATATTTGACCTTTCCGCCTGTTGATGTTTTGATGTTTTGTTGACCAAGCCAAAGTCTGTTATCTGTCTTAAGGAATGGGAACGGTCAGCTGTGGCTGACCTTGCGAGAGTTGAAACCTTGAGAGTTTCAACTCTCGGTCATAGGAGCCATAGAGTCAAATAATGTGATTCAGTGCCCCCCAGGTGTTCACAGATGCTTTCCCCAATATGGGGGTTGACTGTGAGTATAGCTAATTAAAGTTCTGCCAAGATGGGAAGAGATTCAGATTTGACATGGCAACCCACCCGTGCAGTCAGAACCTTTGACTGTGTGATTTGTGATGTGAATTTCTCCGGCCGATGCTTGTATTAAATCTCAGTGTTTGACATCAGAACTCCTGCTCGTCCTGTGTCTCATTCATGAGTTGGTGACTCCCACTGCATTGCTACACAGAAGTTTCCTCCACACTATATGCTTTATAAATAATCCAACCGGGAGGACAAAAGTTGATAGGAAGACAACACAAGGGTTAAATACCTGCTCTGTTTGAAGCTGCTTCTCCACCACCTTAGGGATCATGGTATAGCGTTCAGGCATCCAGGGCATTGAGACATTCACAAACTCCATGTCCTTGGTCTGGAATACATTCTCCACTCCTGGAGAAGAGACACATTCCATTGACTACACCTTATTTTCATTTGACTTTCTCCAATGATGCTTGTTTACAGTTTTTTTAAATTGCATTCTGACATGCTCAAGTTCCTAAAAAAAATCCTATTACACTCACCTAAAACATCAAGGTCCACTTTGAAGTTGATAAAATGGGTGTGGATATTTCCTGTGACATTTTCGGCCACTTGGTGACCAAACGGAAAGTTGTCCTTCAACGCGAATGAAGAGGCGATGTAGCCGGTGGCGTGGACCTTGGCCTCCACTGACCCACTCTGGTAGAAGATGAAGTCCCACATGTAGTCATAGTTTCCGATAGCTGTGATGGTCCTGAACACTAACGCGCTATTTGCCAGCCCTCCGTAACTGTTGAAGACAATCTCAGAGAAGTGCCTCCGCAGAGGATAGCCCATGTCATGCTCAAAGACGCAGATTGAATTTCGGAGTCTTCGTGGTACACCAGTGTCCAACAAGTGGAATGTGTCTATGAAGGTGGCTGAATAAGGGCAGTCGACCCCCCTGACCAACTCATAGGCACACCGACCAATACCCAAGCTGCCGTCGAGGTACTTGGTGAGCATGAGATTTGGGGTGACAGACCCATAAACTGACATGGCCTCCTGAACGCTTAGCTCATAGATGATCCTCTCTCCTCTAAAACGAACATCAAAAACTCTCATGCCTTGGAGAGGGCTCAGACCAAAGGCAAAGCTCCAGTCAAGGAATACGATGTGGTTATTCTTAATACTGAATCGCTCTCCTTGGGCGTAAAACTGCTGGGGCCCAACGCCCGTGGGCTTGTTCCTGGGTTTGAGCGAGGCGTAATTCGGCACAGCTTTGTAGATGATTTTCGGAACAGTTCCTGCCTCGTATTGCTTCTTCAGATCCAATATGCTGTCGAAGTACTGACCATTATAAAGCACCTTAATCACAAGCCAGGACATGTTATCAGTGCTTTTGTGGTCGCACAATATCTCAAAACCTACAGGGTGGATGTAGAAGCCCTCTTCATTTCGACAAAGGGAAAACCAGGTCTGTCTGTCACCGGACTTGACTCCACTGGGCATGTTTTGGTAGTAAGCAGGGTTTGCAGATGCGTCTATACCAAAACTGTCTAACAGTAGAGTACTGATTGGTTTAAGAACATGTTGCAGAAACTTTATTATCAGAATGTATTCCCCAGCACTTACCGGGCGAGCAGTCAAAGGGATCTCCCTTCCATATCTTTCCAAGGTGACATCGTAGTGGTAGGTTGGGTTGGGGAGCGGGCCTACTACATATTCACTTATGTTATTGTTCATGCCATGAAAAACCACAGCGGTTGCCTCTCTTGCCGGTTTTGGGCCGTTAGTATCCAGATGGTTTAAAACATCCAGCTTTTTAGGCAGGGAGAGATCGATCATGTAGAGGTAGTCAACTGAAGGAGGCGACAATGGGTCAGTTGAGATGCTCATCCCTGGGATCTTGGTCATGTAGTCACTCACCTGATGAAACTCTTCCACTGAAAGGTCAGCGAAGACGGCGCTACGCTCATCGTGCACCACAGGTTGTCCTAGGTTTACCTGTCGGGCAGGGCACTTCGGAGTCCGTCGGGTGTTGAGCCATATCAAGACACAGTTACCTATCAATGAGGCAACAACTACAAGAACCAGAATGCCTTTTAAAACATTGGAAATAGTTTTAGAGACCATTTCTCTGCAGCTGTAGAACAGTTTGAGTCAAGGAGAGGAAATGGTTGCTTTTAAGCAGCCTATGTAAAGGGGTGGCCAGTGGATTTATGGTTTTATGGTTTTATTTTTCACACAATCACCACATTCAAGATCCTACTCAAAACACACCTGTTCAGATCAGCACTGTAGTGCTCCCTATCATATGTTTCCCCTGAATAACCTGTCCCTGTCATTTGTGTCCACTTTAATTGTCTTCTCCATGATGGTATGTTTGTGTTTTTATCATGTTATGAATATTTAACAAATTGTACGGTGTCCTTGGGTGTCGTGAAAGGTGCAACCTGAGAAGTGTTTCTTTTGATAAGAGCAATGGAACCTTTGATAAGATAACGCATTAACCATGTACAGTGGCGAATTTAAGGTTGTGTCAAGGGCAGGAGCGGACAAAGAAAGGGAGCAGCTGCATGGGTGTAGCATTTTCTATCTAAATATTCTTTGGGCCATTTTGCCTTTGTTTAAGATAGGATGGATTTACTTTAACATGTCTAAATCCTAACAACTTGTATTGACCCGCTGACTATTCATCTTGAGCCATCATCAGCTCAAAAATGGTTTTGTTATCCAAACTAATAACCCTGCATCTAATTCATGGGCTGGCATTTGGTTCCTTTGCATCCCCACTGCATTTCAATATGTGCAATTATTTTGTTTATGACCTAATATGCCAACTAAGGATGTTTCCACCAACCTCAGCAGTGTTTGTGTTTAATGATAGCCCAAATAGGATAAATAAATAAAGTGACCAACATTTACTGATACAGTACATTCACATGACTATCAGAAACAATAGGTTACAAAGGTACACTGACCTGAGCTGGCTCTTCACTTTTCATGCAGAGGAAACAGTTGATCTCAGCTGTAAAGCTAATGTTTAATGAATTTACAACCAAGGTCAGATCAATACTGAAAGGCTTCCACTGTGACTGCTGTGACACCATGATGTGAGCACATTGTATTTAATGTAGATTAGATAAACCATCATAAAGTGTTACAATATCATTGCTGTTGAAGAAACCTGTACACCATACCTAACTTCAAAAGATGAATAGACTAATTGACCTTTGTGCTAATATCCATTATGAAAGCTCAAGATACAAGGACATAGACATTAGACTCCCAGAATCTACAAATCATAATGATTTTATTATGAAAAATAATGATTCTCAAAAAAATGACACTTACCAAAGAACACAAAAATGTGTGTCACAAAAATGATGTTAGCTTCAAGCATAGGTGACAGGTGAGGCTCAGGCTAAGGATCGCTGATATTTGACCAACTATGATACCAGTTTTTAACACACAGTAAGTATGTTAATAGAAGCTACTCCATGCAGTTCATTACCCGCCGCCGCAGCATTCAAGGCTGTTTTACCTGGAGAGCAAAGCATGCAACTGCCCTGGGACCCTCAACTCACACCAAAAACCCTAGGTCCACCACACACACACATTAAAAATTGAACTGGAAAATACCAGGCTTTGGCTTTGGCATTTTTAAGTTTAAACACCTTTTAATTATTTGAGTTGATGTAACAGTGCTTTTTCCCAGTGTAGATGTACTAAATGATAACAGCGGTAATAACTGAAACAATTTAATGAAACTCCTTGACAAAATACCAGAACCACAGGAAAATAATGTGAATTCATGGGTTACTATTTTGTTTTTTGTATGTGTTTAAATAATCAATTTATAACATCGAGCCCCGATATATATATTTATATTAACAAAGGTAGTTAAAGTAAAAATTCCATCACTGTATATATTGTTATATTTAGCATAATGTGCACATCTTTACTTTACATTTTTAGCTTTTTAGCTATTTTATTGGACTTTTTTAAAATGTAATTTCTTATATTTCAACCCTGTCTCCTAAAAATTACGTTCCCACAGAACTAAACTGCATTCTCAATTACATTTAGCTAGAAACGTATTTTCTCCCACGTTACGTTTGTTATGAACGTATCTCAAATACGTTTATTTTCTACATATCTTTGCCATTTATTGTCTTGCTTATAATAATGATGATAGTTATTTATAAATATCATTTTAGAAATCGAGAATCGGGCTCGATATATGGTTAAATTAAAATCAGTAGGCGAGGCTGTAATTTCGCCAGCTGTTACTCTCATGAGCGAGGCAGAATATAATAGTTTTAATGACAACAAGCTGCTGTGTCGTTTATTGCCCCTCAAACATTAAAACAAATCCAGAGTTACGTGTTTCTGTACTTCCTCTATGAAGAAAGGACAGTAACAGAAGAGCTCTGTGGCTTCAGGCTTGATCGCTGTTCAAATGACAGCGTTGGTTTCCCCAAAAGTGGGCGAAAGTGAGTAGATTTTACTCTCATCTATTGTTCAAAACCATTCTATTTATTCTAACGTAAATTACATGCCAGTGTTTTATCTTTTTTTGATTTATTTGTTTTTATTTTAAATCGTATAATGTCGGACTTTTTTTCCGTCTGTGAGGAAAATAAATGGGGTTTAGGGTGCGTTCACACCTAATAGTCCGCTCTCTGGTGCGCACCAGACAACAGTTTGTTACATTGTTTCATTTTTCAGAAGGTTCGGTTTGCGTTCACACGGGCAAAACTCAAACGGACTATAAACTTTAAACACAAGTCATGTGCTCGGAAATGCTGTTCAACCATTGGTCAGACATTAAGGGGGTACAAACGCAAATCCCGGCAATTTCTAGCGGAACCTCCACCATGGAGCATCGGCACCTTCGGCAGGTTATTCTCATGCTGCTGTTAGTCTGGAGATCAACAGACATATGATTATATAATCAGACAACGTCCGTTAAAAAACATTATTCCATGGCTTTGTTGAATACTCGATTCTGATTGGTCAATTCAAAACACGTGACACGTTTTTAATCCAGAACAGACAGACCGCTGTCAAGGATTTATTGACCGTTGTTAAAGACGCACACATCTGCACAAAGAAATCCGTTCGATTTAACTGTATACAGTTTGGCTGTGTAGGAGCAGACACAGTTGTGGTGGCTTAAAGCCCAGCTCTGCTCCGCGCCGTCCGTTAGATGAGCCTGGTCAGATTAATGAGAAAAGGAGTTCAAAACACCGGCATAAAAGTTATAACAATAATCTGATTTTAATGGTAAAAAGACACAATACGAAAATACAGAGTGCCCTGTAACAGAGCACTCCGGGCTCCCCGCTCCTGCGATACAGGTATCGGGACCAGCCAGTCAGCAACAGGTTGCACCGTGCATGAATAAACAACAGTATATATGGACATTTTTAGGGCGGAGAGTCACTTCTTATCTTCCACTGGACTGTACTCCTTTAATTTCCCAGGGAAGGTTTGACACAAACTATTAATTTCCCAGGGAAGGTTTCACACAAACTATTCTTTCTCAAACAATCAAACATTTTACACATATATCATCATATTTGCCCCAAAAAGAACCTTGAAAAGGACATGTGTGTGCGTTTGGTAAAGAGGAAGTGTATGTGTCAGGGTTTCCGTTAGCCGGTAATTACCGGTTTTTAGCTGGTAAAATTCATAAAAAACCGGTAAATTCAAAACCTGACGGTCAAAATGTCTGGTAATAATTAGGGAGGCTCCGATCGATCGGCCGCCGGTCATTATCGGTCGATATTCATTCTTAATAGTTTGATCGGTGCTCTCTATAAAGGCCGATCAGGAGAGCTGGATCTGAGCGATATGGACATAAACGCGAGTGAAGTGTAACCGGAGCGAGAGAGAGATCAGATCAGCTGCTGAGTCAGACCGAGACACGCAGCTCTGCATATTCACCTGAAGCCCCGCCCTCTGTTTAGCAAGCTGCAGGAGCTGCTTGAGAAACTGACAGTTGATGTAAACTTCTGAATAATGTACGTTATCTACTACAAGTAGTTTGTTTGAATGTAATAATTATGTTGTTTGTTGTTTGTGGAATCATTTATTGAAAAATGAATCTGAATTTTTCGATCTGTTACGATTATAAACTGAAGCAATATAAAAATGAGCCCCGTGAACTGAGTTTTAAACTGAAGCATATCTGCTCATAGTCCGGTAATTACCTGCTAACGGAAACTCTGCTACACAACTCTTATTATTATTATTGAAATATGACCGGTAAGTTTCAAATTAGTCCGGTAAAATAAATTCTGCCCGGACATTTGACCGGCGAGAAAAAATCCTAGCGGAAACCCTGGTATGTGTGTGTGTGTGTGTTGATATCTTGGTCAGGGAATGTATTGTGTGTGTGTGTGTGTGTGTCAGGGTGTCTGGGAAAGTGTATGTGTGTGTGTGTTGGTATCTTGGTCAGGGAGTGTATTGTGTGTGTGTGTCAGGGTGTCTGGGAAAGTGTATGTAAGAAGGTTTGTATATATAGGATTACTTAAAAACAGTCCCAAATAAGACATGCTCACTTCAATACAGTTCAAGATAATACCTGTTTACTTTAATACAGTTTAGAACAATATCTGTTTGCTTTAGCTGAAACTACCTGACAAGACAAGAGCGACAAGAAAACAGTGGAGAAGTAACGGGCAGAAACCCTCCTTTTTACGCAGCGGTCCAGACATAGGTCAGACGGCGACACGTGTGCAGTTACTTTGGCATTAGGGCAGGGATATATAGATACTTCCCAAGGTTTGACATCATGAATTGTGCTACTTTTAAAGCAAGCAACGATTTTTTCAAATCTGTAATCAAAAAGCTCCTCAAAAACGCTATCGAAGCAGTTCCTGCCGTTGCTACATTAGTTCAAACAGTAACAACGGACTATTTTTCTTAGCGGATGCATGTACAATTAAATACATGTACTATTTTTTAAATCAATAAAATAATTTTCTAAATCCACAAAAGCATTTCAATTAATATTGGGAGTCATGTCGTTACTTTGTTGAGAATGTGGCCATGTAATAAGCGGCATAATGTGCAGCAGCGCGGTCATTATGGGGAAAAGAACACCTTCATGCCGATCTAGATCCCTCTGCTTCGCGTCGGGCTCCTGATCAGCCTGTCGGTGTTCTTTTCCTGCTTATCCACGAGAGACATTCTGCAGAGGAGGGGCGTTTCACCGACGACAGGTGTTCTCATTCATAACACTCCGTTCGATGTCTCACTATGGGATGCGCCTCATCGCGGAGCAAACAGAAGCATCAATCACATTACACCAATCCTGATTGGCCGGTGATTCTTGACGTCAACGTCAGGGGAAATCACCCCCTATAAGTAGCCTGCGCCACGACGCATGCGTCATTCAAACACCTCTTCTCGCTTCAGAGCACATCTCGAACGGTAGCCGGGCTAGCTAAACAGTCCACAGACTGAACCCAACTAATTTTCGGTCGACGGGCGTTAGCCGGCTACCCGATTCTCTTACAGAAGAATATTATAGTCAACCTCGCCATTCTTCCTCTGGAGTAAGGTAAGGTTTTGACTTCAAGTTAGCAACACACCAGTTGCTAACTTGTGTTTTTTCCCTCACTACCGACACCACGATAGCGAGGACGCTTTTTATTCTTTTTTCTTCCCCGGAGGATAAAAGGATTTAAAAAGGAATATTGCCACACCAGGTAATATTCTTTGAGAGGAAAAGACCCACACTACCTTTTTCTCCGGATAAAGGACAGTTTGGGACACTTTTTTTCGACATACCTGTTAAGAGCGGGTCCTCTCCATGGACGCCTCTCTCCCTCACACCAGAGGAGCAGGCACAGACTCACACCAGGTCTGCTCGTCCTGCCTCGGGCTGGAACACGCCCAGGAGGCTATCTTCATGTCACCAGCTCAGGCTGCAAAGCCTGGAGCGATGGCTGCTCTCTCGGGCGATAGCACACCAGCTTCGCCCTGTCTCAGCATGGACCTACAAGCCGTGTGTCAACGTGCTGCGGCCAGACTAGACATCCCATGGCCCGAAGTGGCCAAGGAGACCTCCAGGTCCCGTTATGAAGTAAAACTGTTTTTCCAAACAACGAGGACGAAGAGACAACTCCTCCCGGTCTTCCCGGAGATGTTGGATGAGGTGTCGGTCTCGTGGAGAGACCGGCCCTTTCGCAACAAGGCCCCAATCCAGGGTGCCTCCTCCCTTGACTGTGATGGTATGGAGAGGCTCGGCCTGCTCCACATACCGCCTATGGAACCGCTGGTGGCAGCCCACCTCCTACCGAGGATGGGCCCGTCACCAAGCAGGAACCCCACACTGCCAGCAAAAACAGACCGATTCCAGTCGACCATGACGGAACGGGCCTACAAGGCTGCAGCATTGTCCGCCAGAGCTCTGAACGTTTCCTCGATGCTAACCGCGTACCAAGCGGAGCTCTGTGAGGATCTGTCGAGCGATTCTGGACCGGCCACTCTGGACGAGATAGCCGCGGTCACAGACATTTGTCTCCATGTCCAACGCTGCGCCGTCCAGGCCACGGGCAAAGTGATGGGGATCATGGTGGTGCAGGAAAGAGCTAGATGGCTCAACCTCACCAACCTCCCAGACCGGGAAAAAGAAGATGTGCTGGATATGCCCATCGTTCCCGAGGGAATTTTCGGCTCCGCTCTCGCTTCCATGCAGAGGAGGTGCGAGTCGAAAAAGAAGGAAGACGAGGCCCTCCACCTCTGTCTCCCTCGAAGGGTCCAGCCGCTGCCTCCGCAACAGCGACCCTTCGCCCAAGCTGCTCCGAACCCTGCTGGATCTGGAGTACCAGATCAGCAGAGGTCGCGGTCCGCCCCGAGTCCCCAGCCCAGGCAGGAGACGAGGGCCAGTTGGTCTAGAAAATCTCCGGTCCCGGCTGCAGCCCAGGCACAGCCAACCCAGAATTTCGGCCAGCAATCAAGGAGGAAGAAGCGAGCGGCATGACAGCCCCTCCTTCTCCCCTCTGTGACAGAGCTGGAAGTTCCTTCTCCGGCTCGAATTGTGTTCCCGCTGCCTCGAGAGATGCCTCAACGCCATCCTCAAGTCTGCACAAAACACATGTCACATAATTATTGTTTAAATAAACCATTTTTCGCTGACGCATCCAGGCCTCGGCCAAGGGCGCAGCTCAAAAAAATGAAAAGAAAAACAATAAACAGTCCGTTAACCATAAATCCCCTTCTGAGAGCAGCCACGGCCTCTCTCAAAAGGCGGATAATAAACGGGTCTGTGAAGGCACCACCGCCACGCGCATGCGCAGTGCCGGTTGGGGCTTTAAGGGCACTACCGCCACATGCGTACGCAGTCCCGGCTAGAGCTGTAAAGAACGGCCCGTCAATCCTTCCCCTTTCAAGAGCAGCTGCGGCATCTCTCAAAGGACGGATTATTGACGGGTCCGTGAAGCCACCGCCACACACATACGCAGTGCCGGCTAGAGCTGTAAAGAACGGCCCGTCAATCCTTCCCCTTTCAAGAGCAGCTGCGGCATCTCTCAAAGGACGGATTATTGACGGGTCCGTGAAGCCACCGCCACACACATGCGCAGTGCCGGTCAGGGCTTTAAGGGCACCAGCGGTACGCGCAGGCGTAGTGCCGACTGGAGCCGTGAGGGCACCACCGGCACACACATGCGCAGTACCGGCTGGAGCCAAAAAGGCACCTCCGTCACGCACATGCGCAGTGCCGGTCGGAGCCATAAGAGTGACATCCCAGCTGGCTCTAAGGAGCATACAGCAGGAGATACTCACGATGTCTGCCTGGGCTTCTCAAGACAGTTATAATTTATCTGTTTTCACAAACCCAGTGAGAGTCAACCCACATTCTGGAGAGAAGAGTTCTCTCTCCCAGAAAGAAGGGTTTTATCTATAAAGCCCACCGAGCGGAGTCAGATTACGGAGGAGAATGTCCTCGTAAAGCACCCGCTCAACATGGGCCTCATAATAAAACGAAACCCCGAACGCCACGGCTTACGGAGAGTTTTGGTGATTATGAAATGCGTAGTGGCACTACACCCGACTTTTCCAGTGCGGGACGCGCCTACGGGTGCAGTCCTTTCACGGAAGGTGGTCACCACGGACGCAGGTCAGACGGGCTGACAGGGGACTTACGAAGGTTGCCCGGTGAGAGGTCTCTAGAACAGAGATTTCCAGCGGGCACGTGTAAATTACCCGGAGCTTTTAGCGGTGTTCCCCACCCAAAAATGCTTCCTGCCCTCTCTCAGAGGACTTCATGTCCCCGTGAGGATAGACAACACGATATCGTGGATGAACCGCCAGGGGAGTTTACGTTGTCTCCAGTCACCACTGGCACACAAACTGATCCCTTAGAGCGGCAGACGTCTCCTCTCTCTGAGAACGACACGAGTACCGGGTGTTATGCACCTAGGGACAGAATTACTGTCAAAAGGTGCACCACTCTATTCAGACTGGACTCCTCATCCAAGGATCGAGAGTCCGCTGTGGGTGCGTTACGGCGGAGCCGCGTTAAATCTGTTCGCAAGGGGAGAAAATGCTCAATGACAGCTGTTCTCTTTAATGCACGATTTAAACGCACCGTTAGGCGGGGACGCACTCGTACACGATTGACCTCCGGGTCCTCTGTACACGTTCCCACCCCTGGTTCTGTTCCCCTTAACTCCGGCCAGAGTGAAAGAGCAACGCCACACACGTACTCTGATGTTTCCACCCTAGCCCGCAATGTACGGGCTGGCGGGGATATATCAGCTGTTGTGCGGGCAGCCGTGGCAGCCCCCACCACGCAGGGACAGATTGTCTCAGGCGGGGGGGGCGATCCTTCACCCACGCCCAGAGCGCGGGGCACTATGGGCCTGACCCGTGAGTGGTACAATCTGAATACAGTGGGACTCCCTCAGAAGGTGATAAACACGATTCAGAGTGCGAGAGCTTCCTCCACCAGGTCTCTTTACGACTGTAAGTGGAGGGTGTTTGAGGAGTGGTGCCTTCAAGAAGGACACATCTCTTTTCAATGTCCTGTCGGGGTGATTTTATCATTCCTACAGGACTTGATCGATAAACACAGAGCTTTTTCCACGATCAAGGTGTACCTGGCTGCTATTGCTGCATGCCATGTGGGCTTTGAGGGTAAGACGGCTAGCCAACATCCTTTGGTTTGCCGTTTTATGAAGGGAGCGCGCAGGCTCCTCCCTGTCTCCAGGTCGCTGGTGCCCTTATGGGACCTGGCAGTGGTCTTAAATGGGCTCAAAATGACCCCATTTGAACCCCTGGAGGGAGCTGACATGAAACATCTGTCACTCAAGACAGTGCTGTTACTGGCCCTGGCATCCGCCAACGGGTCAGTGATATCCATGCACTGTCTGTTCATCCCTCATGCACTCAGTTCGCCCCAGGGCAAACAAGAGTGTTGTTGAAACCCAACCCTGCCTTTACACCAAAGGTGGTTGGTTCGTGTACCCCGATTGACATTGAGGCATTTCCTCCGCAGCTGGTTTCCTCCGGGGAGCAGCAGCAGGATCTGTTGTGTCCAGTCCGGGCTTTGCACACATATATGGACAGATCAAAAGAGCTTCGTCTTAATGACCAACTCTTCGTGTCCTGGGCTAAACCTCACAAGGGTAAGCCTGTTACTAAGCAACGACTATCCCACTGGATCGTGGAGGCGATTGCTTTGGCCTATACGAGTCAGAATCTGCAAGCACCTATGGGTCTGCGGGCTCACTCGACTCGGGGCCTGGCTACATCCTGGGCTTTGTTCAAGGGTGTTTCCATCCAGGATATCTGTGCGGCGGCAAGCTGGTCTTCGCCACTCACTTTTGTCCGCTTTTACAGACTGGACGTCTCCGCTCCAAGCGTGGCCCGAGCAGTGCTGGGCACCTTGTTGAGTCGGGACTCCACCTGTTAAATTCTGGTTGATCGGTGATCTTCGAGATAAGCTCGTCTGGCAATACGGGAGCTACAATATCCCATAGTGAGACATCGAACGGAGTGTTATGAATGAGAACTATAGGTTACTTACGTAACCCCAGTCCCTCAGAGTAACATGAAGTGAGATGTCTCACCAGACGGCCCTCCTTGCTATGGTGAAGCGAGAAGAGGTGCTTATTTTGAATGACGCATGCGTCGTGGCGCAGGCTACTTATAGGGGGTGATTTCCCCTGACGTTGACGTCAAGAATCACCGGCCAATCAGGATTGGCGTAATGAGATTGATGCTTCTGTTTGCTCCGCGATGAGGCGCATCCCATAGTGAGACATCTCACTTCATGTTACTCTGAGAACTGGGGTTACGGTAACCTATAGTTCTTACTTTTATGTCGCTGACGGAGAATTTTTACTTTACACGACACAACACTGTTCAACACTTAATTCTGCTTTACTCTTTAACTAAACAACCGCGGATGTCTTGAAAGACTCTTTCGCTCAAGATTTTTGAAGATATCCGCGTTCTTGTGACACGTAAATACTGCGCTTCCTATGTTTTGGTGCGGACTGCGTTCACACCAGCGATGAACCGCTCCAGAGTTCGCAAGCAAGCGCTCCGAGACCACCTATTTTAGCGGACCAGAGTCCGGTTGTTTAGTTCACTTAAGAGGTCTCGGACTGCGTTCACACCGACCCAAATTAACCGCACCAAGCGACTAAACGCACCAGGGTTCGATTCAACCGGACTATACAAGGCAGGTGTGAACGCACCCTTAGAGCCTCAAAATACTGAAATCTGTATTTTTTTAAATCTTTTCCTTCTAATTTGTTATTCTTTTCTAAATAACACACTGTTATTTACTCAACAATAACACACAATCATCCTTGTTTTTATTTATTAATTTAATTCTATAATCTTGGGCTTTTTAGCCGTAAATAAAGTCACCGGAAACAGACGGGACATTTCGAGCGAAACACACCATAAACCCACCAAACTGATTACCCAAGATCCTCAGCTTGAAGCTCGTTGATTGAATGTTTTAGCCGCAATGCACGCTGGGATATGGTGTTAATAAGATATGATATCCGACAACGAAATCATAAAATAATTCCTAATTCAGAGTGTTCTTGCTTTTCTCTTTGGAAGTCATCACATAACGGCAATGTAATACACGGTTCGGCTGCATTAAATATTACACATCTGCCGTAGTTCTTTATTTATAGAGCCCTGATGAGAAGACCTTTGGACAAACAGGAGAACTGCTGCCAAAACTGAATACTTGACGTGGATCATAAATATATCAACAATTAAACAACATCTTCAATTTCTTTTCACAAAATACGTCTCCTTGCAGTATCAATAGTAATTCGGCTGACTTTTATATTTGATCCAATTGGTATATCGGCTGTATTTACACCATAACGGTGCACAGCTGATAGAAAAGGACTTGTAGTTTTTAAAGATATTACTGATTTTCTTTGAATATCAGAATGTAAATACTGAGTTGAGAGAATAGTCAGGGGATTTGTGTGATGGGAGACACATCTATGGAATCACAATTTCAATACCTTACCATTAAATGACAGATATGCCTTTCTGTCTGTGATGTTTTACAAATCAGATATTAATGTGTAGAAGTAAAACATGAGAAATAGTATAGCAATATCCTGTAAAATTATGTAAAAACATGAATAAAACTACACCTCTTCAGATGTTATACATACATAAGTGTCCTACACTAATAATACACAGTTATTATTAGTATGCTGTGTGTACCTTGTGTGGTTAAAGCATGTTATTGAATTATTTTTGTTGAATAATGTTATTTGATTAAAACAATATTAAGAGTACATACTTTCATAGAGGGAAAGTAGAAGGTCAATGATAGAAATATTATATAGAATATAAAAAGTCAAGAAGATACTTAGTGATCTCTACAATAAAACAGTTTAGTGCCAGATGTACACAGATATTAATAGGAGGATGTGCAAAACAGAAAAACAAATTAACCTTTATAAACACATTAAAGAATACTTTAGGTTAAGGTCTTCTTTTAAACAAAAAAACAATTTGGGGGTATCTATCGACAGATGAATATTAAGCCTGACAAAGTACTTAACGTCTAAAATATTGCTTTCCTGCAATGTTAACTATGTTGAAGCACTTATTTTAACTGATATTATACACATTAATTATACTCTTATGTATGTAGTAGAGAGTATAAGAAATGTGCAGAAGTATACACATATTAATAGATATCTTGTAATGCGCTGTTGAGGAACCTGCGACCCAAGTTGTGTATAAGATCAATACACCTTAGAAAATCTTGAAATCTTGAAAGGGATGTGCAAAATAGCCATTATACAGTTTTTAATTAACTATTAGTAGAGAATAACGAGTAATTAATATACTTTATAGAGATCTGCAGATAAATGTTTAGTCTTCTCGAGCACCAACTATCAAATATCTCTCCTGATTGTTGGCACTTGACAATCACCTACCCTGAATTGTACTCAGGTGTAACTAAAGTCTGCTTTAAGGGTTGTTTATATTCCACATCATTAATCAGAATCTGCAAAGTAACTAAACTAAATGTAGTGAAGTAAAAATACCAGGTTAACCTCTGAATTGTAGTGGAGTAGAATTACAAAGTAACAATGAGCTGGGTCGTGTGGGTATATATTAATGCTGCACATTATGGATACAAGCGATTTTCACCCATTTAGTAATTACATGTTTTAAATGTGTACACACCAATGTGTTTCCTATCGCCTAAACCTCCAGGGCTGTACACAGTTTAAAGGAGGGGTAGGTAAGTTTGAGAAACCGGCACGAGATCGCTAGAATTTGAAAATACACAACCGGAGAAAATCTGCCAATTCCTTATAGAGCCCCTCTTCCAACACACACGAACGCGCACATGACCAATGAGGGCACGAGATAAGTTTGTGCCCCGATGTAAGGCTGACAGGCAGGTAGGCCACAGGCCAGGTGGGCAACTGTAATACTGTCAACTTCTAAATTTGGGAAAAACGTCTTTTAAAACTACAATTCCCAGTAGAGAGAGAACATGTTGCGAAACACAATTGCCAGCATGTGTAGTTCTGGGGGGGAGCGTTCGAGTCCAGTTTTGAATAGGTTTCGTTCCATTTCAAAAAGCTTGACGCTCGGCGTAACCTTGGCGCAACATCACGGGGTTTGTCAACGGGACTGTAGTCCCAAACGATAGCTGGGGATTATGGGTAGTGTAGTGTCTTCGGCCATCCTAAATCTCAAAATGTCCCGTCTGTTTCTGGTGACTTTATTTACGGCTAAAAAGCATGCTAAAAAGCCCAAGATTATAGAATTAAACAAATAAATAAAAACGAGGATAATTGTGTGTTATTGTTGAGTCAATAACAGTGTGTTATTTAGAATAGAATAACAAATTAGAAGGAAGAGATTTTAAAAAAATACAGATTTCAGTAATTTGAGGCTCCAGCCCCCATGTAAAATAAAAACAAATAAATAAAAAGATAAAACACTGGCATAATTTACGTTAGAATAAATATAATGGTTTTGAATAATAGATGAGAGTAAAATCTACTTCACTTTACAGCCCCGCCCACTTTTGGGGAAACCAACGCTGTCATTTGAACGGCGATCAAGCCTGAGGCCACAGATCTTCTGTTACTGTCCTTTCTTCTTAGAGGAAGTACAGAAACACGTAACTCTGGATTTGTTTTAATGTTTGAGGTGCAATAAACGACACAGCAGCTTTTTGTCATGTTAAAACTATTATGTCTGCCTCGTTCATGAGAGTAACAGCTGGCGAAATTAAAGCCTCGCCAACTGATTTTAATGTAACCATATATCGAGCCTGATTCTCGATTTCAAAGGTGTGCTCTAAAATGATATTTATAAATGACTATTATCATTATTATAAGCAAGACAATAAATGGCAAAGATATGTAGAAAATAAACGTATTTAAGATACGTGCATAAGGAACGTAACGTGGGAGAAAATATGTTTCTAGAAGATATGTAGAAAATAAACGTATTTGAGATATGTTCATAACGAACGTAACGTGGGAGTAAATACGTTTCTAGCTAAACGTAATTGAGAATGCAGTTTAGTTCTGTGGGAACGTCATTTTTAGGAGGTTTGAAATATAAGAAATTACATTTTAAAAAAGTCCAATAAAATAGCTAAAAAGCTAAAAATGTCAAGTAAAGATGTGCACATTATGCTAAATATAACAATATATACAGTGCTGTATTTAGTATATGTAAATATATGCTGTGAACACTCAGAGTGATTGGTATGCAAACTTAGTAAATGTTGCACCATTTGTAAAGTACTGATTACAATGATAAAAGTATATTCTCTTGAATTTGATCCACACACACACACACACACACACACACACACACAGAGATGATGGTGGACTCCACGTTTGCACTAGTGGTGAAGCCATGAGGACCCTGGGGGACGGCCAGAAGTAAAATGAGAGATTTTACAACAAGCAAAACATACATATAAAGTTTATAACAGCTATCGGATGGAATCAATACATGGGATCATGGGCGTAGGAAGCATACTGACTGTTGGGGGGGACATTTTTAAGGGGGGGTGTGGGGGTCCCACAAAAAAAAAGTAGATGGGGGTTTGATACTTTTATGTGGCTATACTAGCATGAGGAAAATGATGGGTACATTTTGTAATTTCATCCAGTAGTAAAGAAAGGAAACATATTTGATTATTAATTCAGAGCCGTCTTTGAATTAAAGGTGGGGTAGGTAATTTTGGAGAAACCAGCTCGAGTCCGCTAGAATTTGAAAATACACAGCCGGAAGAAACACACACGAACGCGCACATGACCAATGAGGGCACGAGATAAGTTTGTGCACAGATGGAAGGCTGACAGGCAGGTAGGCCATCCAGTTACTTTAGCCGGGCCGGCTCAAATTATTGGTCGTGTTTTTTACAGTACTACAGCTTCCACAGATGACATTTTTGTATGTATTTATTGTCAAAGCATTTAAGATATTCATTGCTATCGAGATGTTAAGAGCATTCCATGGAATATAACAAAAAGTGTTTTCTGAAATAAATTACATACCCCATTGAATGATGACTGAAGATCGTCAGCTGGCTTCCTCTCTCGTGTTGTTCCTCGATACGTAAGGGCTGCACCACCGTTGACAACTTCTCTCAACATATCAAACATACCGGTAATCCAGCGTTGTTTGCTGTGAAAGCATATAACTCTGTCCACACCGAATTAAATCCTGTGTTCCTCCGGTACTTTCCTTTGATTTATCCATAGTTCGCTCTTCGAGCCGGGGGTCAGGTTATTCGCCTCCAAGAAAAGGCGCTCGCGCGGGACCGTAGCAGGATGTGACGCATATTTTAGTTGACCTAATTAAAACTGTTTTGTTTTTTATTTATGTATCACAGTATCACCTCAAAATACAAGATACGAAACATTTTCAACCATGCAACAAAATATA
Source organism: Champsocephalus esox (assembly GCA_036324585.1). Taxonomy (NCBI): domain Eukaryota; kingdom Metazoa; phylum Chordata; class Actinopteri; order Perciformes; family Channichthyidae; genus Champsocephalus; species Champsocephalus esox. Next base: position 5,144,752 of record CM070491.1, read on the forward strand.
AATAGTCCTACAATTACTTTTATTTTATTTCCTTCTTATTTTTGTCTAAGCTCAAGGGAGCCAGAGCAGAGGGCTTAAAGGGCCGCATGCGGCCCGTGGGCCGCGGGTTGCCGACCCCTGTACTAGCAGCATTGCAGGATGTGGACCTCCAGTCCCTTTGGAGACTCAGGGACCTCCAGCATCTGGGGAGGCTCAGGGACCTCCAGCGTCTGGGGAGGCTCAGGGACCTCCAGCGTCTGGGGAGGCTCAGGGACCTCCAGCGTCTGGGGAGGCTCAGGGACCTCCAGCGTCTGGGGAGGCTCAGGGACCTCCAGCGTCTGGGTGAGGCTCAGGGACCTCCAGCATCTGGGGAGGCTCAGGGACCTCCAGTATCTGGTGAGGCTCAGGGACCTCCAGTGTCTGGGGAGGCTCAGGGACCTCCAGCGTCTGAGGAAGCTCAGGGACCTCCAGTGTGTTTGGAGACTCAGGGACCTCTAGGTTCTTGGTAGGCTCAGGGACCTCCAGTCCCTTTGGAGACTCAGGGACCTCCAGTGTCTGGTGAGGTTCAGGGACCTCCAGCGTCTTGGAAAATGTCTGCCTTATGGACAGAGTTAACGTGGGACTTGTCCTTCAAATGTACCCTTGTCCGCTCAATGGAAATGTGATGTGTGACTTCCAATGCAAAGTCCCTGCCAGCGGCAGGACACATTTTACCAACTGTGCCTACACACATGCAAGACTTGGGGGTTCTCTATTCATGTGTCTGAGGGTAAAATAATGGCATTCCCCCATTTTTTTTGTTATTCAGTGTTACCAGGGGCACAAACTTCTGCCCGGTGTTCTCTCTTGGTTTAGTCCGTGGGGGAGTGCTTAAGTGTGGGTACACAGGTTCGCCTGGTGTCCAAGGTTATGGATGTGCTGGTGTCACCCCATATTCACATAACTTTTACCCGCCTCAAGAGGCACTATTTTCGGATACAATTACCCGCCTCAAGAGGCACTATTTTCGGATACAATTTATCCATTTTCACCCTTTTCTCTGGTTCTTCCAAAAGATAACAGAGTATTTCCTGACTCTGGAGGAATGCAAGGGGAGTTGTCAGGGGACTCTAACCGCCTCAAGAGGCACTACTTTCGGATACAATTACCCGCCTCAAGAGGCACTCTTTTCAGATACAATTTATCCATTTTCACCCTTTTCTCTGGTTATTCTGGGGCTGATTAGATTCAGCCCCTAGTTTTGCTGATATAGGCTTAGTTTGTCGGGGGACATCTTACTTCTTCCTTCTCTCTGTCTATACCCGTGTAGTCTCATGTTCCGATTAACCCAGCTTCCCCAAATGTCTTTCTTTTTGGGGTCTATATATGCTGGGATCCGGAGTCATGGATGAGCCTGCGGTCCTGTGTCCTGGATCGCGAGCGCTGGATCTTGAGTCATGGCTGTGGTCCTGGATCATAGGTCCTGGATGGATATCCTCATGGATTCATCTTCCGATTATACACACATGCATTTCCAAACATTTGGACTACCTATGTTGCAAATGTATTATCTTTTCAATTTACACACGGCATCTATTGCACGTCTGTCCGTCCTGGGAGACGTGCAACCAACCTCCTCTGTTGCTCTCCCTGAGGTTTCTCCCATTTTTCCCTTTAAACTGGGTTTTCTTTGGAAGTTTTTCCTTGTACGATGTGAGGGTCTAAGGACAGAGGGTGTCGTATTGTCATACTGATATTCTGTACACACTGTGAAGACCACTGAGACAAATGTAACATTTGTGATATTGGGCTATATAAATAAACATTGATTGATTGATTGATTCTTCCAAAATACATCAAACATCCAGGTTTCACACACTAATTCCTGGGTAAGAAGCCACCCTGGATGGGTCGTCAAATGTGGATGAAATGGACAGATTCCTCTACATTTCATGCACTTTTAATGGGAGTTGTCAAATGTGGATGAAATGGACAGATTCCTGTACATTTCATGCACTTGTAATGGGAGTCGTCAAATGTGGATGAAATGGACATATCCTCCCTATATTCACACCACTTTTACCCAGGTTTCACACACTAATTCCTGGGTAAGAAAGCCCTGTACATCTCCCTGGATGAAATGGCCATATCCTCCCTATATTCACATCAATTTTACCCAGGTTTCACACACTAATTCCTGGGTAAGAAAGCCACCCTGGATGGGTCGTCAAATGTGGATGAAATGGACAGATTCCTGTACATTTCATGCACTTTTAATGGGCAGATTCCTCCTCACTTTAGTCCGAGTGAGGAGTGCTCAAGTGTGGGATGATGTGTAAGGCAGAAGAGGGTAAAACAAGTTAAAGTGTGAACCTCCAGCAGGGCAGGTGGTGCTGTGAAGAAGGCCGAATATGGATGTCGATGGGCGGACAGTAAAGCACCGCAAAATCCACCACCTTTCAGTGTTACCAGGGCCATGAGAACATCCTCCACCGGAGGGTGGGTGGTGCTGCTGTGAAGAAGGCCGAATATGGATGCCGATGAGCGTACAGTAAAGCACCGCAAAATCCACCTCTTTTCAGTGTTACCAGGGCCATGAGAACATCCTCCACCGGAGGGTGGGTGGTGCTGCTGTGAAGAAGGCGGAATATGGATGCCGATGAGCGGACAGTAAAGCACCGCAAAATCCACCTCTTTTCAGTGTCACCAGGGGCATGATGTTCTGGAGGGTGTGAACATCTGGGTTTAGTCCGTTGAGGAGTGCTTAATTCCGGGGGTCCGGAGTCTCACGGTGTGTGATGTTATGGAGGTATGCATGATTTTCGAAATTCTCGAAAAAACGGCTAAGTGCCAACGGAGGAGGGGCTGCAAAAAGCTCAAGTCTTCGGCGCTTCGGGCAGAAGCCCCGGAGACATTTGCACTCCCCCGTTGCAATTTACAACGGAGAGGGGAATCGAGACCTCCCTTCCTCCGTCCAAAAAATTCATTCATCTTTTCCAAGCTACCATCTGCACGAAATCGGAAACCCGGTTTTTGAGAGCACTTAGAAAAAAACGAGCTATTTTCACATGATGGGGAAATCATGGAGGAATGCATCCGCCTCATGAACACTTTGGATCGGATAAAATTGTTGCCTGTAGGACCCTGAATCATGGTCCTCACAAAACTTTAAGTTTTCGAACTGGTCTCTGGAGGAATTCAAGGGGAGTTGTCACGGAATAACGAGACACTATTTTCGGATACATTTGTTGCCTGGAGGACCCCCAATCATGGTTCTCACAAAACTTTAAGTTTTCGAACTGGTCTCTGGAGGAATTCAAGGGGAGTTGTCACGGAATAACGAGACACTATTTTCGGATACATTTGTTGCCTGGAGGACCCCCAATCATGGTTCTCACAAAACTTTAAGTTTTCAAACTGGTCTCTGGAGGAATTCAAGGGGAGTTGTCACGGAATAACGAGAGACTATTTTCGGATACAATTTATCCATTTTCACCCTTTTCTCTGGTTCTCCCAAAAGATAACTAAGAGACTTGTTCTGCCTCTGGAGGAATCTAGGGGGAGTTGTCAGGGGACTCTACCCGCATCCAGAGACAGTATTTTCTCTGGTTCTCCCAAAAGATAACTAAGAGACTTTTTCTGCCTCTGGAGGAATGTAGGGGGAGTTGTCAGGGGACTCTACCCGCCTCCAGAGACACTATTTTTGGATACAATTTATCCATTTTCACCCTTTTCTCTGGTTCTCCCAAAAGATAACTAAGAGACTTTTTCTGCCTCTGGAGGAATGTAGGGGGAGTTGTCAGGGGACTCTACCCGCCTCCAGAGACAGTATTTTCTCTGGTTCTCCCAAAAGATAACTAAGAGACTTTTTCTGCCTCTGGAGGAATGTAGGGGGATTTGTCAGGGGACTCTACCCGCCTCCAGAGACACTATTTTCGGATACAATTTATCCATTTTCACCCTTTTCTCTGGTTCTCTGGTTCTCTGGATGATAGGACCAAGAGATGACAGGGATCTCTGCCCGCCTAACGAGTGCCCAAATGGGACACCTTTCGCACGATGATGCAAATGAAAAAACAATGTTTTGAAAATAAACTGGAGAGATTTGACATGGGGTCTTTCTAGTTAGCTGAGTGCACCTTTCTTGAGTCTTTTCACGCTTCCTTCTTTTTCGCCCCCGGTTCTATACCTTCTACTGGTGACATTTCCCGGTACCGAAATGCTCAAGAATACAGGTCGGATGGCGGTCGGTTGTCCATCCTGTAAGAGTTCCTACCGCGCCCTGAGCAAGCACCTGCAGAGGAACCATAGTGTGCGTAACTTGGTTGAAAGAAAAATTCTGCTGTTGTTGGCCAACGGACGGACAAACATTAGGCTCCATCCCTGCACTATTGCAGGATGCGAGTACAGCAGGACAAGGCTGGACCGCCACTTGGACAGAGACCATGTTGAGCTGTCCCGGGAGGAAAAATATGTGGTTCTAAATAAACTAAAAATGACAGTGGCAAAGAAGGAGCTTTATGAACTCCGAAAAACAAACCCCACAGTAGGAATGATTACCTCTTGGGATGTGGACACTGTGGATGATTATGATGTCCTGTCACAACCTCCACCAACAACATATCTATCCACATGTACAGGTACCAACAGCATCTGATTGTGTAGCATCCAACCAAGCTTTAAAAACATGGTAATTTTGGTAATTTTACATTCTTTTCGCAGACTGTTCCATGTTAGTGGAGCTGCACATCTAAAAGCTTTCTTCCATAAGACAGTCCTAGCACTTGGCACATTTAATAAAACCACAGCATGCGATCTCCGGCAATAAGTACTTTCAATTCGCAGAGAGATCAGGGAGCAGATGATCAGTGGGGCCTTGTTTTTACTGAATGATGTGTTTTTTTTTATGGGGAATTCAAATATGAGCTTATTTTTAGGATTTTCGGAGACTTTGCACACGTTTTCACAAACATTTTCACGTTAGGAGTACTTCCATTCGCTTCGTCTTGATCTGTAGATGTGATTTGATGTGTCGTGTGTCTCCCAACTCTTCTCCAAAGTTCAGATACTATATACAAATACTAAAAGGTAAATAAAACATTAAACAATGACAAAATAACAACCTGAAAGATATGTATTCTATCTACACATTTCGTAATTATCTAATCTTGTGGCCTTATAAAAGTGTTGGCTAAAGTAATGCAGAATATATATATTTTTTAATTGTAAATAATTAGAAACATTATTTACGTGCACAAGTACACACACATACAGATGTAGCACTCCAGATCAGACTCAAATGGGTGTGTCCCAGTCAAAAGCCCAGCGGATGCCAGTGGCTGGGGGTGTTGCCAAATTGCTAGAGGGCGTTGCCCAATTTCCCTATTTGTTCAATTACAGGATTTAACCATGAGATGGCGCTTCATTCACAAAATACACAATGGGTGTTGTAGAAACATCAATATTTTAGATCAAATAAAGTATATAGTTTGCTTTCTGCAGTAGGCTATATTTCTTGTAATAGTGTACAGTAGATTGAAGTAAATCAACTTATACATTAAGATAAGATAAGATGGACCTTTATTAGTCCCGTGGGGAAATTCAGTAGTTCAAACAGCAACAGGATGAGAGTGAAAAACAGGACAGCACAGATTCACACAGATTAATAAAATCAAAAATAAGATGAGCGATAAAAATAATAATAATGAGAAACTATGAAATAAGAAATTAATAAAACTAAAATGTAATTATCATATCATATATTATAATGGATTGTATTATTAAGTAATATCATACATTAACCCCATTATAGCAGATGCCACATTGAATGGATGAACACATGAATGCATCAATAATTAGTATTTCTAAATACAAGTTGTAAAAATACTTATATGTATTTTATATTAACCCTTTGGAGTCGACCGTCACGCCGGCGTGATCAGATCACATGACCTGTTCAAGCCGGTGCCGCATAAAAACAACAGTCCGGACAACATTGCCGTGTGTTTCTGTCGAAAGTATTGGCTTGAAACTATATCCCAGTCTTTGTTTCATGCAAAAAGACCCAGTAAACACGGAGATACGGTGATATAAAGTTAATACAGATATATTTCAGAAGTATGAACAATGGAAGCACATATTTTAATATCTTCGCCGTATTTTATCATTTTACGAAACGGAAAATACTGGAAACTGTAGATCCTGCTCAACAGGATGTATATGTGTATTTCTGTCGAAAGTACTGGCTTGAAACTATATGCCAGTCTTTGTTTCATGCAAAAATACCCAAAACATGGACATATGATGATATAAAGTTAATACAAATATATTTCAGAAGTATGAATCATGGAAGCACATATTTTAATATCTTCGCCTTATTTTATCATTTTACGAAACGGAAAATACTGGACACTGTAGATTCTGCTCAACAGGATGTATTTACCAGGGAGGGGTGAGGTAATCAGTTAAACGGAGTGATACGAAACGAGATGAAAAGAGACGAAGAGGGACGGCGGGAACCGAAGAGAGACGGCGGGAAATGGAGAGAGACGAAGATATACGAAGACAGGCGGCGGGAGACGAAGAGAGGCTGCGTGAGACTGCGATTGAAGTAAAGTGACAGACAAACATTGAGAATTTAGATATAGTTCGATAGATTTTGAGTTTTGAAGACTCAACTATGATGAAGAGAACTCTGAACTTGAGTCAAGCTTTAGCTTGTTTTTTGACATGGAGGAGGAGGAATCTGTGATGTTGCCCTCTGTGTCGTAGTTGACAGAAACCGCTTTGAAGCGTGGCACAGATAAAGACAGAAAAAACAGATTGTTTTACATAATGTGTATATATATATATATATTTGTATTATATTTATAATAACAATTTTGCCTTATCAGAATGAAATCCCATGCTACCTCAATCAAACTTTCACATTATCATAGCCACATCCCATGTATATATTTCCAGCTTTTAAATGGTTTCGTTGTGTATGTTTGTGTTATGAAAAATAAAATCATTTTCAAAATCTGTTTTTACGTTTTTTTTGTGATGTTCATATAGTAGAAGATCACTGCTCTAAACAAAGTCAAAAATCCTACATCCAAACGAAATAAATATAATTAATTATGATGAATACGTTAAGTCTTGTTTATTGTTTTTCCCTTTTCTTAAATGTTTGATATTTCCTGTGGAAATGGTGGACTATCGGACATTCAAAATGCAGCATATTTTCACTCTTACACACATATATTCTCATTTTACATACATACATTTTCACTCTTACACACGGATATTCTCCTTTTGCCCTCCAATGCGAAATCTACATGTATATTTAGTTTTTGTTGATGAGACGAGAAGGACTCAGGTGTTAATGGTGGACTATCGGACATTCAAAATGCAGCATATTTCCCCCAAGTGTCTGTCAAAATGCATTTTACGTTTCTAACTTGCAATAACATTATTTCCGCTCTCTTCACTCCAGAAGAGCGATCTCCCTCTCTCTCTCTGTGTGCGGGGGATCACAGGAGGGGGGAGAGCTGTGGAATGTGACTCCACACATTCCGATGGCCAATTAGTTTTAAACAAAGGGTCCCCAACATACATAGGACACATGGGGGGTTGGTTGACTCGGTTTGCATTCATAAAGAATGCACAAACGTGTTTAATCGTTAATGTCAGATATGTACTAAGTAAATAGCCTACATTAGTTCCTGCTCAAGATTAGATTCAACTTTATTGTTATTGCACAGATTACAGGTACTGAGACAACGAAATGCAGTTTAGCTTCTAACCAGGTGCAACAAGCAGTAAAGTGAAAAGTAATGTTCACAATCTACAGAATAAAATATAGAATGAATTGAATGATGAATAAACAGTGAGGTATATGAATACACTAGATATCAGCCTGTGAACAGTATGAACAGTGTGTTCATCGTTAATGTCTGATATGTACTAAGTAAATAGCCTACATTAATTTCATGATGGATTAAAGCACATTTATTTCGTTAAAAATAAACAAAATGATTAAATGTAGGGTGAATTGCCTGAATGTGGAAATGTTTTGCATTTCAGACTTCGGGAATATATTGCGACATGAAGCTGATACAATAAATCAAAATCCAGTAACATTCTGAAATCCCCAGGATGTGTCCTAATCAAACCAAAAGAGAACATGCTGATATTAAACTCATAAAAGACATGGTAGACATATTAGTACTCTTAGTGCCAAGTTGTCTCAGACAATCTGTTTTCCTAATGTGGGACAGTTCTGTGCAAAATGTGGGACACTGAAAAGTCTATATTAAAAAGCCTCAGTCACCTTCATTCATGTAATAAAAAAATCTCAGGCCAGTAACACTCAAAGCTACAGTAAATGTGCAATACCATGCTATGTTACTATTTATAATGTTGATTGTTGATTGTTGATTGATGTGTACATTAGCATAATTACTAGCTAGCCGCTAGCTGCTAACTGCATAATAACAAGCCATTACCATGCTGTCATGAACGCACGGTGCTGTTACGTGTACGCAAATTGACGTGCTTGATGTGAACGAGCATTTTGGTTAAAGTTGCGCATGCGCGATGAGCGCACATATGGGTACTTCTCAGGCATGCCGGGTAATCTGTGACGTTTCACTCTCTCAAAAGTTGGGCCATTTTATCATCATGCGCTAATGAGCAACTCTCATAGGAATGAATGAGGCCCCGCCTCCCACGCTGTATCCAGTTCTTATTATACATCCATGCCCCAAACACATCTGGTACCTACACCGGAAACACTTTTTCCCATTGACTTACATTGGGAAAGAGTGGTCTGTAACTCGTTGGATAATTTTTTTTAAACTAAATAAACAACCCAGTATGAACACTTGTATAGCCCTTATTAAAAACATTCTTTCCTCAAGTTGTTGATGTAAATGTTGTACCGTAAATGTTGTATTAAATAAAGTTAATATTACCGACGTTAGATTAACGTCCCTGTAGCTTATTATTGCACTAAGAAGCTTATTGCACTGTGTATATATATATATATATATATTATATATATATATATATATATATATATATATATATATATAGTATGTAGTGCAATAATTCTTTCATGCTAAATGAAGCTCTGTTGCTTGGATATCACTAGATCCTGTTACAGCGTAATATAAGTACATAACGATTGATGTGTACATTAGCATAATTACTAGCTAGCCGCTAGCTGCGTTAGCCGCCTCGTTAAGCAACTCTCATAGGAATGAATGAGGCCCCGCCTCCCACGCTGTATCCAGTTCTTATTATACATCCATGGTCTGCACTCAGTGCCGCTGACTGTAGGCTTCGTATTGTTACTTTGATCCGGTTACTTATGTTGTGGCAGATATTTAATAAAGCTTTCTTAACATAGCCTAATAGTATAATAGTTATAATAGTCAGATTGCTCTGAAGATGGGAGGTGATGTTCTATTCATTTTCACGTTCACACAGTCGGTGATTTTGGACGGCCGTCTTTCCTGTAACGGCAGTTTAAACTGTATTTCCTCCGCACACTGAGCTCCGATTGGTCAGCAGGCGTGGTGCTTTCGCTGAGTTGAACTCTTATCCTGGAACCTATCCTGCTTCGGAGCACAGACTAGGTTCCAGGATAAGTCACCATGGAGATCTAGCCCGCTAAAAAGTGAACCAGCTTCGTAGTACCGGAAATCCCAGAAGTTATCTTCCTAAACGAAAATCCTGCTTCGTAGTATACCCCCCAGGTTAGCCGCACAGCATAAGTTACCATGGAGAACCAGCTTCGTAGGACCGGAAACCCCGAGTTTTCCCTGAAGTTAGCCGGCTAAGTGAAAATCCTGCTTCGTAGACGACGCTGAAGTTGGCTTCCGATTCAGAGCATCCGATTCGGCAGTGAAGGGGAAAGTTAAGGGACATTTAATTTACAGCGCTGAGCGAACAATCCTCCGTGTTTGAACCTCTTAAATCGCTGCATAGCCGATTTATTTGGACTGGATTATCCCAGAGGGTCTAAAGATTCTTTATAACACAGTTTGAGATTTGTGAAACCTTTATTCTATTTGTGAAAATACAAACAAGGGAGATTTCAGTGCTTTTTTCGCATCTTCACCACATTAGACCAGGTCCTGATCTAAAACTACTAGACCTAGACTCATACAATCTGGACTGGAGAGGCTAAAGATTCTTTATAACACAGTTTGAGATTTATGAAACCTAAATTCTATTTGTGAAAATACAAACAAGGGAGATTTCAGTGCTTTTTTTTACATGTAGACCACATTAGACCAGGTCCTGATCTGAAACCACTAGACCTAGACTCATCAAATCTGGACTGGATTATCCCAGAGGGTCTAAAGATTCTTTAAAACAGTTTCAGATTTGTGAAACCTTAATTCTATTTGTGAAAATACAAACAAGGGAGATTTCAGTGCTTTTTTTACATGTAGACCACATTAGACCAGGTCCTGATCTGAAACCACTAGACCTAGACTCATCAAATCTGGACTGGATTATCCCAGACCTTTATTCTATTTGTGAAAGTGGTCCAGGACCCTGGTATTAACAAGGTTGCTATTGGAGCCTCGCTGCAGTGAAACTGTTGCGCGACGTAGGTGCGCCGCGTTTGGGGGTGCGCGGGATGCAAGTGTTGCGTGCGTTTGATGTTAGAGTTACAAGTTTCCGCCAACAGATGGGGGTGCTGCAGCCCCCTCAGCAACCCCTTCCCATGTCCATGACAGACCTCTAGTTTTTTGCGGGAAAACAGGCACGTAATAGGCCAGTACATTCGTCTCGTTTGGACACGGCAGCCACATTGGTCTGCAATGACATGGTAAGTGTAATACATAATTGCTCACTGTTTTCAAGTTTCAATGAGGTTGATTTTGAACATTTTCCATCATTAATTTAAATACATTTCTAAAACATTTTATAGTAGGCTAAGCAGGGTACGATTTGTGAATAACATCAGAGGGAATGTTTTTGAGTCACCTAAATAAATCAGGAATTATGGAGCTGCATGTATAGTAAGATATTTCCACTCATGCATGATTTATTGTGCTTTCCTCATGCGGACATATATATATATATATATATATATATATATAGTACCATGGAAAGCACCATTTGGCCATTCATGCCAAAAGACATAGCCTATTTATAAACTTCAATATTTAACAGAACATATTTCAAAAGGAAATAGCACAACGTGCCGTTAAATAATAAATCTGAGGCAGGGATATTAAAGGAATGGTATGCTCATGACACTCATTTTTAAATAATTATCATCCGATAAAACAGACCAGTCTCTGCCAGTCTAATCCGATGACATTATCAGTGATTTTAAACTGATTATATACCGAAATAACATCAACACTGTGGGCGCCGCCATTTTCCGGACGTGACGTCAACCATGCGTTTGGTTTTCGAAGACACGTTGATCTCCATGTTATTTACTGCAGTTTCTCTCTTCAAATATGCCTCACTGTATCGCGAAATATTGCCACAATTCTGATAGGAACAATCCACGGAATGCTCGGTTCCATCTGTTGCCAAAAGGTAAGCGTAAGAAGTACATTCGGAGGCAGTGGCTAGCGAAATGTGGCCGGCCCGAACCGAAAGATTCACAGGCTCATGTATGCAGCGAACATTTCAAATTTCCGGACGACTACTCTGAGAGTATGATAAAACATAACATGGGATTTATGGAACAACCATTACGTAATGGAGATGCAGTACCATCGGTCTTTCTGGTGTCATCACCGACCAGGACACCAGTTCGGTTGAATTCCCCCATTCAATCTCTTCACATTGGTCAAAACTTCTTCCTCTGCTGACGAGTCCGAATTAAATACTCCGCCATGTTTCCGTGTGTTGACACAGTGAACGCATGGATGACGTCACGACCATCACGTGACTACTGAAAATGGCAAAAATGGCGGCGGCCAGACGGAATATACAGGTTTTGATAAAAAAGAGCTATAAAATCATTATTTACCGGGGAATATCGCTGATTTCTTCAGGGTATGATTTAAACATAATGTTTCACTAAATACTGAAGTTTGGAATAATTATCTAATGAGTGGACCATTCCTTTAAGAGCCCCTCATCCCCCTTGCAAATCTAACCCTGACAAGTGTTTTTTACGAACATTATTGTTAATTAAATAAATGTACAGATTAATTAATTAATTAATTAATTAAACAAACTGTTTGGGTGCACGCATTAATTACTACTGGAAGCTATCACAAACAATGAATATTGTTCTTTGATTTGTCAGGTTTAAAAAATGGATAAATTAAGAAGAGGGCAAAGACATGGCGGTCCAGATGTATGGACACAGTCAGGAGGAGAGGACAAGATAGTTGCTGAACTGGCAGCTTTTGTTCATCTTAAAAAACTAATCCCTTGGAACAGCCCCATGCGGGAAACCTTGGCTGGTACAATATTTGATGACAAGGCTGTTAATAAAAAGAAGTGGCTGTACAGTGTATGGAACTGTGACAGAAAGTGTATCAGAACAAGAGCACTGTTGAGGCAGAAGGAAAATAATGGCAATAAGAGGGACAGTGAGTGTGGAGTAAGAGTGGAAAGTGACACTTTGTTAAGGAAGGACCCATAAAAAATGAGGATGAGGAAAACAGACCTGGTGTCAGGTCTGAGATTAAGGATGCAGATCAGGATAAGGACCAAGATGAAACAAAAATAGTTGAAAAGGACACAGTGGATCCCAGTACTGCAGAAAGAATTGCAGAAAGTGGTAAAAATCACATAACCAGAGACGCAAGAAACAGAAGCCCCAAAGCAGACCGTGTTGATTCTGAAGACACTGCTCAGACCAGGGACAGAGTCCAAGGGGCAGAACATAGTGGGGCTGGACATATCACTATGTGCAAGGACAGATTGCATCAGGGGAAGAAAGTTGAAGATGATAAAGCAGATGAAGATGAACAAAGTGTTATCTTTGATACCAGGGTTAATGGTGATGATGGTGAATAATGCATGTTTCTAAAGCAGAGGAAACACATTGCAATGCATGGAAGACATGGTAAAAAAGACACATGAGGATGAAGTGATTACGATGGCTGAAGCCAGTGGAGATGAAATGGCTGACTGCATTGAGGCAAATAGCATTGAGTATCCAGATGACGCCTTATTTTGTGTTTGTAAACAACCAGATAATGCCAGTGAGCCATTGCTCAGTGTAGCATCTGCACGGACTGGTTTCATCCTGTTTGCATTGGCTACCAAAGTGTGGAGCACATTGCTGCCATATCCCCAGGGCACTGTCCTTCCTGTCGCACAGATCCCAAGGCAACAGACACTGCACAAAAGGACAACATCAAAAGGAGGTTATCCTTTGGAAGAGATCTGCAATCTTGTCCCCCATATTTTTCTGTAACCCTGACGATGGAGGAATGGTCTGCAATTCAACCTGATGATAGGGAAGCATATAGAGTGTTGAAAAAAGGTGGGACTGACATTATCAGCCGTACAATAGGCACTGTCAACAGACTGTGTCCTTTCATTCAAAAGCAATAAAATAAAATCTATAAAGAGTCGGAAAGCTAAAGGGAACTTTGGAGGGGTCAGGCTGTGTGTGTGTGTCACAGGCCGTACCACTTATTTTCTTACAGTTGCAGAAGATCCTAATCTTACAACAGGTGATATAAACGTACATGTCGCAGTGCAGGGCCAGGTCTGCCACAGCCGTGAGGAACAACACACATTGTCGTCAACGTGAGCGTGAAGACCTCAAAGGACAACTTGGAGAATGTTCTCCCATGCTGGTCCACACGAAAACACTTGCAAGAGCAGATGAAGAGAACCTTTTGGCAGGGAACCACACCGATGTAAAGTCTGTCTCAGTTCTGCAGAAAATATCAAGTGAAAAAAACGTTGAGAATCGCTTGGATAAGGATGTGTTTGTGGAGTGCATGCAAATTCAAAAAAAGCAGGATGTGGAAAATCCCAGCTTAAAAATCAGGCACAGTAAAATGCACTACGTCGCAATGTCCTTTTGTTGTGCACTCCTCTTCTGAGACCCAGCCTCAGATTCTGCAAGACCTACAGAAGAATAGGCGTTGTTTCTTGTATTTGGATGCCACTGGAAGTGTAGTTGCAAAACTGCAACCATCCAGCCAATCAGTACTTTACTATGCTCTTTGTATGTCATGCCAGTCAACAACACAAACTGTGGTTCAATCAGGAGAGACGTGATGTATGGAATACATGTTTATTATCGCATTATATCGCATTACACATTATATAAATGAAACATAATGATGACAGTTTATAACAAGTGAATGAAATGTGTTTTGGCGATTAGGCCCAGGTTTTGTAGGACATCATTCGGGAAGGGAAGGAACCGTTTCCGATGAACCCCCTGGGTCTAGACCTGGTGGTGGTGATAAGTGGTTAGGTCCGGTTGGAAGGGAGAAGGTTGAGCTTGGCCCTGAGTTGGAAGCAGGAGGCGAAGGGGTGGAGGAGGGTTGCGCGTTGACGCCTGGAAGACAGCTGATAGAAAAGGGGAGAGCATATATAGAGGGTTTAACAGGTGCGATAATTAGGCTTGTGAATGGAGGGAAGTGATATGTTGGCTAAGGAGTGGCGCTACCTGTCATCCAGTGGAGGGAGCGAGTATTGCCATGACGAGCAATACGGAGTGTTAGGTCTTCCTGTCTGAACTTGCGCTGAGCTTCATTTCCTGTGGCAGAAATGCTAACATCTGATCAGAGTACTGCAACAATCCTGCACTGGTTGACTTGCCTGGGTCGCGACCACTACAAGTTGTTTTCAAAACACTTCAAGCCCCAACAAGTGGAAACTGGTTTCCGTTGGGCCATGATCCATGCAGTAGTTCAGGCAGGTAACATCACCATGTTCAGGAACGTCTCAAGCTCTGCTTCCAGGTGTGCCGAGGGCAGCTGGCAGTGATACACCTCTGTGCTGCTCACATGCTGAAGTTCATCAGTATGACGTGGTCCAAGGTTCAGTGCAGAAAGGAGACCAAACCATTGTTTTGTACCGTTTTGCCCTCCTTCAAAATGCTACTGTATTTGGCCAGGTGTTGTGCATTTCAAAGTGTAGGTACATGTTCTTCATCAAAGACTGAAGCTAATAAGTAAGAAACATCTCTCAGCACTGCAGGAGGCCATACGGACACAGAAGTCCGAACATATCAATTTAAAAAATGAAGATGAAGACCACACACCTGCTGATTTTGAAGACATGCACAGATCTCTCACAAAATCATCTCCTTTCTTTGCTCTATCAGAGAGGTGGTCACACAAGCACAGGAGGAAGCAGGGCAGGAGCATGCTAGCCAAATCCTCATTATTGTGAGACACTTGTGGAAAGAATTCTCCATTACGCTGGTACCATGCCTCTTTGGGCTGATGCTTAAACATCTTGGCCAAACCCGTGACAGTGATGCTGTTGTAGAGAACTGGTTCCGCTCAGCAACAAAAGTGATGCTTTCATCAACATTGCACAGAAGAGCGGGAGACTTTCTCCAGCTACAGCGAGACTTTGTGGCTGGACGACTCAAAGGCGTCACAATAATGAAAACACAGGTGCATCCTTCAAAAACATACGCTGAAGACAAAAGACAATCTGAGGGACCAGAGACACTTCCTCTGTCACAAGAGGAGACATGGAGGAAGCCA
Organism: Champsocephalus esox; assembly: GCA_036324585.1. Lineage (NCBI taxonomy): Eukaryota > Metazoa > Chordata > Actinopteri > Perciformes > Channichthyidae > Champsocephalus > Champsocephalus esox. The sequence continues at coordinate 5,160,372 of CM070491.1, forward strand.
AGTAAAACGCAGAAAAGAAAGTCGAAGTACCTCAGCCCCCCTACTCTAACTGCTCAGAGACAAAAGTATAAACTGTCTGAAACATTGTAGATGCTCGGGAACAGCTAAAGGGATGCTGTCCACATTGGGGAGGAGAGGGGACACGTGGACAGCAAACTGTCAATGACAAACACTTGCCCAGTGGACAACCTCCTGTACACCCTGCATCTCGCGATAAAAAAGAGACCAGGCATTCAAAATGATTTGTCAAAAAATGCAAATCTTGACTCATGGATGTCGACCCTGCTGCAAGTCCATAGGCGTTTTGATCAAAGAGAGCGGTCACAGGGAAAGCTGAACACAGTAGCCAGGCTCAAAGGACAATTATGGGATGCTTTGGGACTGAGGAGGACACGGTTGTTTCTCGACTGGACTACTTGCAAAAAACAGCAATAACCCAAACATGCAGAAGGTGGCTTGCCCTGTTGCCGAAAGGACATGCAACTCAGTTGATATCATGTAAGTATTTGCCCTATTTTGTGAAATAAATTAATATAATGTATTTATTAAATCAAATAAATAAATCAATAGTATAATTGATTACACCCAAAAGGAAAGTCTCATGAGTTAAATATTGCAGAGATTGGTCATATTTAAGTTAGTTTACTTGTCTTTTTCAATTGTGTTTTATTCCCTTTCAAGATGTGCAGATGTTGGGAACAGACAGGCTGACGTCGACAAGTGGGCGAATGAGTCCCTAAAGGTTCTTCCTTGCCAGAGGTAAGTAGTGCCATATACTTCAGATCATTCATTGTGAAATGTGTATGCCAAACAGTTCCATTGATCTACATTGTAAACACATGATGGGGTCGACCGGCTAGATCCTCGCTGAGCTCGATGAATCACTTGGTATGTGACCAGTGTCCTGGAACATTCCACTGTTATCAAGAACATTAAATATTCTGAACCTAGTTAAGTTAACACAATTTAAAGCAACAGGACAATATCACCCACACGTTTACAACTCCACTGAACCAACTTCAAGCCTTGCCATCAAGGGTGATCAGGATTTATTTGTTACAGTTTCAATGCTATAGAGGTCTCATGTATGTTGGGTCTATCATTTCATTTTATTAAGCCAATTGTTATTTATTTTTATTTTATCTCAGAGGTTTGAAACAATGCACTTTTAAGGAGACAACAGCGCAGCGTGTCTTCGTGTTAAGAATGTCACGAGGCTCATGACTGTTAGAGATTTTAGTGGAGAACTTGTCCGCATTTCAAATCTCCGCGCGTCCCTAAAACAAGCTGGTTATTACAGGAAGGAGTCCAGAGCATACAAGTAACCGTTTAACAATAATCTACTTTAATGGTAATATACAATGCAATACAATCAAATACAGTACAAATTACAATACAAATTAAGTACAATTAAATATGGAATCCCACATTTACCTGATACTCACGTGAGCCAGCCAGAGGAAAGAGAGCGAAAAACAGCTTGGTTCCCTTCTTTTATGCCTTGCTAACAAAGGGAGTTATCTGATCCTCCCTTCCAGACCTCCGTGATTGGCTGCCCAAATATCCTTTACACCTCACATCTTAAGTTTCCCAATCACAGTGGCTCAGCTTCATTCTCACATGGATCTGAGTTTACTGTATGTAAACTCCTCACCTTCCCCCTCCACATTCCAGAGACCACAGTGGGGTCTGGCTCCAGCTCCCCCACAGCAATAAAACCCTTTACAGCCTTTGTCTACCGCCATTTTAGTCCCCAAAAAGCACATGTCAGCAGGCCTAAAACTCAGCTCACAGTTCGCTACACAAATCATTTTCACTTTTAAGCTTATTCAATATTTGCATGAATACATACAACTATTTCCTTACAATTCCCTCTTTTGCACTCTTAAAAAAGAGTGCAACTTTACACCAGGCATTCACATTATAACCTGGGGTTCAGACTATTTAAACATTCAGGAATGGCTCCACATATCAACTTCATATGACCATGTAGAAATACCAAAATATGTAAATAACTCCATACATCAATTACATCACTTAGTAACAACAAAGTTAATAAAAAACCTTCAATCAGAATGATTGAGTACCGCTAATCGTAATAGAAAATCATCTCTCATCAGTGTTTAGAGCCCTTTAAACATTTGGAAACAGCCATTCATCTTATGGCAGAATGAGAGGGAGACCAAAAATGTCAAAAAACTGCATCCTTGTCTGCTGAGTCTCCATACTCGTGAGGAGGGGGAGAAGCAGCTTTTCCCTCTTTTGTGGAACTGATTAGTCTGAATGGTTTCATCAGACCCCTCTGAAGGCAGGATGGGCTGGTTATACTCAGCACATTTAGGCGCCAGGACCCTGTGGCAGTCTTTCAGACAGTAGATTTTAAAGTCCTCTTCACAGAAAACCCTTCCTGCGTCATAGTAGAACGCCTTCCCTACTACAGGCGCTGCAGGTGAAGCAGCTGTCATGGTAGAGGCTGCCCATAGCTTGGCAGGCCTGGCTGGCTCCATATACCGTCTTGTTGCACTTAACACACACTCCTGTGCCAGCGGAGAGTGGAGTCTCCTGTGCCACCCTGGCTTGCGGTGTCTTTGTCCCCTCTGATACACTGACGGCGGCTTTTGGGCTGCCTGCTAGAGAGATGTCTTCTCCTCCGGCTTGCTGATGGCGGCTTCTGAGTCGATGCTGAATAGATGTCCTCCCGATCTTCCTTCTCCGGTCCGATGATGATGCCTCCTGGGACGACTGCTGGATGATGTCCTCGAGGTCCTTCTCCTCCAGTCCGCTGATGACAGCATCCGAGTCGACCTCCATGACGAGAGCCAGATCCGTCCTGATGTCGTCTAGGGTCCTCGCAGGTGTTTTCCCGACCGCACACTGGCTCCAGTGGTACCAGTTGTCCCCCTTTCCTTGTAGGCGGACGGCATGGGATGTCCTCTGGGTCACTCGGTCGGGGCCGGAGAGCCTGGGGTTGACAGTCCGCCTCCTGCGTCTCGGGTCCCCCTTTTGGCGTCAACAACCTGTGTGGAGAAATCTGATACAAATCCCTCAAGCCTACGCTCCGGGCTCTGGGGCCCTCGGCTGTTTGACCCACCACTGCGTAGGCAACTTGGAGCCTGTTGGTGGGGTGTCTTAAAACAACAGACGTCTGTGCACAGGTTCTCTAAATTAATTGTGCGGCTTCAGAATCTTAATACTTGGACTGTGCCAACTCAATAAGAACCCCAACATCTTTAGGTAAACTAAATAACATATTTCAATAGCTCTGAATTTCTGACAAGCATCTGTGTTTATCTTTAAATGAAATCCCTGAGATCCCATTCAAAATCTAAATATGATTTGAACTGCTAATGTTTCTGGTAAAGAAACACACTAATGTTATGGATTCAAAAACAACCCAAATCACAATACTAACAAAGTGAATGGCTTCCTGGTGATCCTGCTTTTACCCGTCAGTGCTTAGATATTATCCCGCTGAAAAAATGAATACAGAATTCCAGCAAACTGTCATCAAATGTCTTTCTATTATGAATTTAGATGAAATGTATATCCCCATAATGACCTACACAATTAAGTCTGTGGCTTTTACTTCTTTACCAGGCTAGTTACATGATGTTGTCTGTTGAAACATTACTCACAAGTCAGCTTCTCCAGTATTCCATTCTGGACTAACATCTCTCCCAGCAGCCCCTTGGCCACTGATTCTTAATCTGTGTTACCTGCTATAATTCAATCAATATTAGAGACATGTCAACATTCATCCAACAGTGTGTTATCCCCAAATATGGAGCAGGTCAATTCTAAAACTGTCAATCAATGGTCAGATTGAACAGCAGCCGGTTCCTTTCAGTCCCTAAATGAAAAATGTACATTGTAAAGTTTACACTCCCCCTTTTTTACACATATCTCTTGTGTAAACAAAATCGAAGAAAACCTTCAGGTCATAATGGATTATAAGACAATACCAAACATTTTTCCCAAATGTACATCCATAATTTCCCCAGTAAACACTTCACTGAAATGAAGTGTTTTCTCTCCATCTTTCAGTCCTAAAAGAAACAGAATCTTCATGTTTTAGTTTGAGCTTCACATTCTGCAAACGGCCACCTCCTGTGGGAGTGAAATATCATCAAGCAGATTAGATACGGTTTCCCCTTTTGTGCAATGTTAGGAAACCTCTCATTTCACACATTATTATCACACAAAGATAACGTGTTAGTCCAAAACATGCTTGATTAGTCATCGTTTTAAATCATGCAGTTGCACTGATCAGGTGCAGACATACACTCACTCACACTCACACTGTCAGGTTGTAAAGTCAGGTTTGGTCAGGTACACCTCAGAGTCAGTCATTGACAGTGCCTTCCCAAGTTACCCTGTCGGTCAGTTGGTCTCAGTCTTTTTGGCCATGTGTCGTGCTCTGCAGAGACTCCATCTTCCAGCACAGGCCAGCATCCTCCGTCTATACAAATCTGTATATATGGAGCGCCATCATTCATTAATTCACAATTACCACTATAATGTTCAAGATATCACTAACTTTTCATTGGGACTTCTGCCTCCCTCCTTTCCTGAAACTTGGTACAAAACTCACTTCCTTCGAGTACTACTACTACTGCAATTCATTTACACCTAATTAGTATTAAAATGTCTAATAAATATATTTCAGCTTCAATTCTGGTGCACTTAAAGAACAATTTTACCCTCTTTAACAGTGCGTGGAACTCTGGGTGTCTGAACATGAAACCAGTACCTCAAATTGAAATACTATATTTTGTTTAGAACCAGCTTTCCCTTCAACATGACCTATATAAATAAATATTTATCTGATCTTATAGAGCTGTTACTAAAACTCTCCCTTTGAACTGATCAATACTATAACAAATTAAAACACTACCAAATTCACACACGAATAAAAAGTCCAGTGCATACTTCCTTCATGCCCCCCCCTTTTCCTATCAGTGTGTTTTAGACTGATTTTCCACTTCACTTTAATATTTCTCCTCTTTTCCGCTATTTTTATTTCCCAATTGACTAATTTATGGTCAATACATCTTCTTATCTTCACTTATTTATATTTATCTTTTGTTCATGATAACAATGGTACAACAACCACACGTCTTCAATGTTAAACTCTTTAGCAGTGTGCGGAACCCTGGATGTCCGAACATGTCTACATTTACTCCCTCTTTTATCAAGGATTTACGTCATTTCATATTTCCTATGGTAATAACTATGCTACAATGGATGAAATCAATTATTTAGATTGGAATACTATATCTGGCTTGGCACCAGCTCTCCCTTTAACATTATCCATACAGATAAAGATTTGTCTTATAGAGTGGTTCCTAAAACTATCCCTTTAATGGTGATCAATATTGTAACAAATTAGATCACTATTTTATTCACACGTGAATACAAATCTCTTAAAGAATATGTTGTTAACATGATGAAAAGATTGAAGAATATGGTTCTACTGCCATGTCTCCTCCTTTAACCCTCAGTGTGTTCTCATTTTACTGTAATAGTTTCCTCTTGACTGCTATTCCTAATTTAAATCTTTCTGTCTTGGCCATTGGCCCAGCTACATCTGCAGCCATTGGCCCAGCTACATCTGCAGCCCCCATCATGCCACTGTTCTTGTACTGCTTTGCATTTCATCTCCTCCTTTACAGTCTCTCTGCTGTTTTTATGGAGGGCGGATTCTGCTCTCATGTCCCACACTTTGCTCTTGTGCCATATCTTGTGGCTCAGCTTGGAACTTCATGCCCTGCCTGAGGGACTGATGAGCGTAGATCTCTGCCTGTCAGCATGCTGTTTGGTTCTGGATGCCACAGGTGGAGATAGTTCTGGCTGCAGTCTTGTTGTTGTTGTTTCAGCTCTGGTTCTCTGTCTGTTCGATGGAGAAGGAGGAGTCTCCTGTTGGGTTAGGTCTTTTGTCTGCTTGGAGGGTCGGGATCGTAGCCTGTGTAACTCAGAGGGGGAGTCTAGGTCTCGGGACGCATTACCTATAAAAAAAGTCTAGCACACTGAGGTTAAATAAATCCAACCCTTTCCACTCTGACTCTTTCTAATCATACTATCTGTCTTAATCGTTAAATGCCATCTAAACAACATCATTGATGTCTACTAATGATATTACAAAAACTCACTCCAAAAATTGATTCATCCATTGCTACATATTTACCCAACAACTCTTTCGGGAAACCATTTTCTCCTATACATTGAAAAACGTACATGTTTCCAGCATCACATATTCCACACACTACGAAAGAACATCCACATGTTTTCTCCAATATTTTAAGCTAGTTTCTATAACAAGATTATCATGTGTGACACAATAATCAGATGTCTTGTTTGCTAACCAAGAATATTAAACTTTAAAATGTCTTTTGGCCAGTACTCTCCTGAAATCTCCCAGACAGATAGTCTGTCCTACAGCCATGTCCGCAAACCTTTGCATCCAATGTCTCCCTCCCTCAGTAGGCAACGGCATTTTATCGATCAGCGCATGTATGTCCCCTAGTGTGAAAGGATGATAAGCCGTTTTCCCACTTTGCACGGCCACTAAAGGCGCCTGTACTACTGGAGCAATAAAAGCATGTTCGGTGGGGTCTTCTGCGGTGTGGTGAGACCTCAGTCTGTTACGGTGCATTGAAAGAACCTGACCTACCTCCACTCGTTCACTGATTGTTCCTGACAGAGATATCAGCTTAACTTTGCACCTCTCCCCCCTGCTGTCTCCCTCTTCCTGTCCTCCTAGTTCCTGCTGAAAAGTGCCCTGATAGCTATCTTTATGACCCTGGCCTCCTGCTTCATCGTAAAACCCCTCAGATCTATGACCAGCTGTTTCCCTATCTCTTTTATGGCCAGCTGACCTTCCCCCACTTCTGTGGTCTGCTGTCTCTTCCTCACTTTCATGGCCCGACGCCCCCCCCTGTGTGCACGGGTAATAAGACGTCGATGTTTGGCGTGATCTGTTCTGAAAAGGATCACATTTCTCCCCCTCCTCAGCGCGCCCGCGTACACCTGTGTGCTGGTCTCTGCTCTCCCTAATGTCCTCCATATCTTCTCCTGAGCCCTCATATCATCGTATCGTGTAGGAATCGGAGATCCGCACAAGCCTTTTCTTTTGCCCCCTGTTTGACTCCATTTAGAATTAATCTCTTAATCTGTTCCCATTGCTCCCTGTAATTTCCTGTAATTTCAGAATTGTCTTTACTTTTCTGATATTCCATGTTGACTTTGCTTCTATTCATCTGACTTAATTAAATATGTGTTCACTTGTCGTAAACTCTAAGGGTGTTACCCCCTTTCAGCCACTAGATGGCAGCAGCAGACCACAAATGAGCTTCACTCTTCTGAGCGATTGTCTGATTTCCACAGACAATCGCTCACACAGGATTATTCAGGTAAAAATCACACAGATTCATTCCCCTTACAGTTTGTCGGGCTTATTAATGTGACGTTTATTTCAACAGGCAGACCAAACCTTGAGCGGCGCTTCTACACTCATAATGAATGTGGCCACTCCATGGAGTTTAAACACCCAGGTTTTAGCGAGCCTTTTATCACACGTTCTGCCTTCCAAATTAATTTTTACAGACAAGGGAAACGAGAACCGGTCTCGTCACACTGTCGGTGACGTTTGCGGTCTCTCCCAAGAATTTAACATATAGCAGACCGCTGACACTTTAGCTTTATCGGTCTTAGTCTGCTATTTACCCCCAGTTTTAAACGGCGACTCGATCTAAGTATATCGAGCTTCCAGGTTTCGCCGTGTAGGAATTTCACCTTACAACCCACGAACTGCACCGTTTCTACGCCACCCAGGAATAATCTTCCTGAGATCCACGCTAACTGTCTAATTTCTTGTCACGCCGGACTCTGTTTACCGTGCGATCAACGTTCACGTGTTTTATATAACTTTCCTAACATAGTATAACCTGCATTGCATATTCCATTCAAACTTCAAAAACACTGTGAAACGCCTACAGACAATCCAAAAGTTATTTACCTTAGTTGCAGGGCCCCGCCTGATTGTCTGAGACGTCTAAAAGTGTTTGTTCCCGACCCATTGCGGCCGTCTGGACCCCTCCACAGCTCATGTTTATTCAGAAACGTCGGGTCACCATTTGTTAGAGATTTTAGTGGAGAACTTGTCCGCATTTCAAATCTCCGCGCGTCCCTAAAACAAGCTGGTTATTACAGGAAGGAGTCCAGAGCATACAAGTAACCGTTTAACAATAATCTACTTTAATGGTAAAATACAATGCAATACAATCAAATACAGTACAAATTACAATACAAATTAAGTACAATTAAATATGGAATCCCACATTTACCTGATACTCACGTGAGCCAGCCAGAGGAAAGAGAGCGAAAAACAGCTTGGTTCCCTTCTTTTATGCCTTGCTAACAAAGGGAGTTATCTGATCCTCCCTTCCAGACCTCCGTGATTGGCTGCCCAAATATCCTTCACACCTCACATCTTAAGTTTCCCAATCACAGTGGCTCAGCTTCATTCTTACATGGATCTGAGTTTACTGTATGTAAACTCCTCACCTTCCCCCTCCACATTCCAGAGACCACAGTGGGGTCTGGCTCCAGCTCCCCCACAGCAATAAAACCCTTTACAGCCTTTGTCTACCGCCATTTTAGTCCCCAAAAAGCACATGTCAGCAGGCCTAAAACTCAGCTCACAGTTCGCTACACAAATCATTTTCACTTTTAAGCTTATTCAATATTTGCATGAATACATACAACTATTTCCTTACATGACCCAAACGCACAACACCAGAAACAGATCAGAATTAACAAGGTCTTTTAATTAAGGTCGAAACACAAAGCGCTCACTTGGAGGATCAAAAACTCTAAACCAAAAAACATCTACATGGACTATCAAAAATATATTTCACGCGATCAAGGGATGACTGGCAGGCTTGACGAGACAAGACGAACTGACACAAGACAAAGGGAGACGCAGACTATATATACACACTAGCAGTGTGCGAACTATACCACGGTCTTCGGGGGAGCCGGGATTTTTTTGTTTTGTTGCGGGGGGGTAAATGCTGATCCGTGCATTAATAGCAACAGCACAGACATAGGCCTATTATAAAGAGAAAATATGTTGCACACGGGGCGGTGCCACAGGTCTACATTTACATGAAACGTCCCGATGGATCATCTTCATGTCAACAGATTTCCCGAGCATGTATGGGCTACGCAAACTTCTATCAACTATCAACTTGATAATAAATAATCCACGGACCACCAATGTAACGTTTGACTGTTGACTTAAATCAACTTAAAATGACTCAAAAACAGGCTACATTGTTTCACATGGGCTTTTGCCTATTATGGCTGTAGCCTACACAGAGCCGAACACACGCGATAAGAGCAGCCAGCGGCACCAACCATGAACAATATTAACATTAATAATACAGCTATAGCACAACACAACCCTCTCACTGCCTGGAGAGACGCGACGCCACACACACTACACAACGGCTCGTCTTCTTGTGTCTCTTCAGCCCCCAAGTTAACGTTAGCACAAGCACTGATGTTAGCTCCCTCCTCTCTCGGTTCTGTTGTTGCAGCAGTCACAACGTACGATGTGCTACCACCAGCTACATTCGGTTGGTCTTCTTGATCAGGTTGTTTGGCCGTCTTTTTCAAGAAATTGCCCAAGGTACGTTGTTTTTTTCTTTTCGACATGTCAGCAGCAGCAGCAACAATGCCTGGTAAACATGCAGAGCTAACTAAACGAGCTTGTGAGTGAGTGGGTAGTGGGTGGAGCTGCAGGCAGCGTGCACGGTGCAAGCAGGGGACACTTTTTTCATGAATCATAAACTCTAAATATAATTTTATTTTACTTATTTTACACCTTTGAAAAAAAAACGTGCCCAAAATGGAATTTATTTGGTCATCATATCAGTATTTTAGAGAGCTCCCCCCAAATTTCACAAAACACGTTCCCAGGGGAGCTCATGCCACCACTAGGGGAGCTATAGCTCCCCCTGCTCCAGTTCGCACCCTGCACACGAGGTAAGGGGACACAGGTGGCAACAATTAAGGGAGGGGCTGACAATCACACTGGAGGGAAAAACACACCAGGGCAAGAATGCTCTGAAACGAGAGGGAAAGGTTACTACAAAATAAAACAGGAAATCACAAGACAAGGCAAAAGACAAAATGACTGAACTTAATAAACTAACTTAACACAACTGTCTAGACACCACACTTCGTGCACAGAGGCCCTGTATTTTATTACTTTCAGTAATAAACCAGGGGAAGCTAACCAACCAGCAACATCCCACAGCCTCGCCACATCTGGTTACAGTTCTTGGTGGAATGTAAGACTTACATTCAGTACATATCGTGTCTGTGGCTGTGCTCAAAAGTTGCTGTCTGTTTGAACTTGTTTCATTTGTTTATATGGCTATCTCACACAGTCTGTGTACAATACTCTCGTCACAAGGTGTGAGCCAGCTGCTGTACATATCACCTGGGGCCTGCAAATCACTTTGTGGCATTCCACTACTTGGGTTTAGATAGAAGCTGGCATTTCTATGATGGCCTTGAAGAAAATGAAAAGCTTGGAAGAGGAGATGCCGTCATCAAAGAGACGACCGTCCAAAGAAAACTTGGGGATAACTCCCGTGTTGCCACATTGTTATGGTCCGGGTAAGTATGGACAGCTAATTAAGGGAGAATAAAGTCTTTACTTCTCAAATGTATTCTAATTTTTTTTGCAAATAAAAATTCAACAGATAAGTAGGTATACTTATATAGACTTAATGTATTTACAGTTGCAGGCAAAACATTTCAACAGGAAATTAAATATAGTCTATAACTAGCATTGTTCAAGTTTACTTTAAGCAACAAGCTTTGTTTGCCTAATTACAGTATGTCATCTTGAGTACTAGGATTGCTTGGAATGTGAAAAACATTGCAAGATTAGAAAATAACACTTTGGTAACAATGGAATGAGAAATAATCCTGTAATCCTGTCTTCTCATCTTCATATTTAGCTTTAGGACAAAGCAGCAGAAGCTGTTCAAAGTGGATGAAAGACTGAAGGTTAGCCTTTTTCTTTATCTCATGAACCTGAATTCCTTCAACATCTCTTTCATTTTGTTGTTTGCTATGAAACAGTATTTAAGATACGAAAACTTTGTAGATAAAGAATTATCACCTACATGAGGAGCATACACTTATTTTTATTTATGTATTCATTTGTTTAATAGGGACAGTGCACATTAATTAACATTCCTGTAAATGTGCCAGAGTTAGCCAAGAGGCTATTTTTCATCTGTTGTCCCGGGACAGATTTTATAAGTGAACCTAAAACACATTTCATTTAAACAAGTAAATACAATCAAATTAAAACATGCAACATACATTACTGGAATACTTAAATACAAAGACAGAACAATAAAACAAAAGAACATGTTGTGACGACCCCTCCCCCCTCCTGCCTGCCTTGCTGTCCTCTGGCAGGTACTGGGAGTGTCGTCCTGTTTGTGCCCGCCCATCTAGAGGCGGAGCCTCAAGAAGGCATAAAGGCTTTCCCAGCTGGGAGGTTCACTCTCTTATCCTGATCCTGGCCTGCTGCAGGAACCTCAGCCTTCCACCTGTGTTTGTATTTTTCACAAATAGAATAAAGGTTTCACAAATCTCAAACTGTGTTATAAAGAATCTTTAGACCCTCTGGGATAATCCAGTCCAGGTAAATAGTCTATGCAGCGATTTAAGAGGTTCAAACACGGAGGATTGTTCGCTCAGCGCTGTAAATTAAATGTCCCTTTACTTTCCCCTTAACTGCCGAATCGGAAGACAATTTCAGCGTCGCGCTTCGTAGTATACCCCCCAGGTTGAGCATGCTTGTGATTCAGCTTTCACTGAGCGAATGGGACCCTGGGATGTTTCCGACCGACAGTAAAAACACCTGAGAGTGGAATCCTGTGAGACTTATGGTGAATTATTTTAAGAAAATGTTACATGGATTTACATTTCAATTGATTTTGAATTTGTTTCGACCACATTTTCAAGCACGCAGAGAGATTTGTTCCTTTAACACTTTATTTGCATAAAAAGTTGAAATAAAAACATTTTTGCATGCACTTTAAAGGCGATCCTGGACGTGACTTTTTCATTTCCCATAAGGTCAGTTGCAAAAGTTCATTAAAGCACCGGGCTTCAACATGGCATCACAATGTGAACAAATACAAGATAACATTATATAGCAGAATACATCAGGGGAACTGAAGGGTCCAGATTGAAACCGATATTAACTGTGCAGGCCTTAAAAACTATAACAGCTTCATGGAACTACAGACACTCTCTTTTCCTTTTGGGTGAGCTCGGGTGGCACCGTAAAAGGAGGGCAGGCTAAATGGCTATCTTCTTGATGCTAAGATACAACAAGCACTAGACAAGAAAGAAAGTGGGCAGGGCGAAGAATACAAAATATTCTTCACGTCAAGACTAAAAAATGAGGAATGGAGTCATGCCTGATAAGCTTTAATAAACTGACAATAAATCCTGGGAGAGGCACGGCATCCATGAGAGCAGAACTCAACCAGGACAGGAAGAGAAGCAGCAGGAGGCTGAGCTTCAGTCCCAGCGGAGCAGATGGGGGCTTTGTAAGTACTGCTTGCAGCCCGGTACCTATGGGAAATAGTCAGAGGTCACGCTGCAGAGTACTGAGAAGTCGTGACTGATGGTTACGTGTCAGACAGCATGTGGGAGGATGCAGGGGCAGGCCAAAAGGAACAGCTGAAATGTATCTGTGCTTTTTCAAAAGCATATTAATAGGTTACTCTAGCTCACTATGGACCCTCACAGCCGGGGTCATACAGATAGTACAGTGAGCCGGCAGCAGCAAGTATCTGCCCAAGTAGGGTCTGATGTGACACGGCGTGAATTGTCCCGAGGTGGTAAAAACCGAAAAATATCAGATAGTCCACGACAAAAAATTGAATTATTGGTCAGTATTGTTGACTGAGCTTGTGTGTGTGTGTGTGTGTGTGTGTGTGTGTGTGTGTGTGTGTGGTGTGTGGTCAGTAAAGAGCTTCAGCGTTGCTGTTTCTTGGCTTCTTGATCTTCTCGATGTTCTTCAGGATCATATCATGAAGGATGACCTATAAGCAACAAGCAGACATGTTAATATGAACATTGTGCAGTCACATCTGACTCAGACAGAAAAGGACTTTGGGGAAATAAGATTTGGATCTCGTTTTCATCTAACCCGGAACCTGAAAGTAAGATTAGCCCAGAAAACTCTAGAAACGGTTTGTATGAGTGGCGCTGCACTCATATTAGATTACCAAAAGTTTGATTCAAGTTACAAAAAAACTAAACTATTTGTGTATGAGATTGATATATTCTTTTACTAAATCCTTTGAAGGTTACACTGGCAAATACTCTGGGTGGACTTCTATATTCAGGTTTCATAACTGTGGAGACAGCAGGTGGTAAGATGCTGACTCATGAGTCGTTATTGAGAGTATTGTACAGCGGAGTTCTGTCCCAGTTGTACGTCTCCTTCGACCCGGTTTTAATGCAGCTTTAAAATGACGAATCAGCACTCACATATTGGTTCCTGAGCTCTGAGACGATGATTTTCAAACTGATGTACTCCTTCTCATCGATCTCTGATATGGTCCTCCTGTAGTCCTCCTAAAGATTACAGACAGCTTGTTATTAACACAACCAGCTGTGCTTTTCAGAGCAGATAGACGCTGGCTGCCACAGGCTGCACACACAGATTACACACCACGTGAGGGTACTTGACAATTTTGGAGACCAGCTTGGCTCTTGTGATGTAATATCTGGAGATCTGGTCCAGGTAAGATGCTGCCTCTGACTCCACTGTCCTCAGCTCTGCCACTGTCTCCTCCTACACACACACACACACACACACACACACACACACACACACACACACACACACACACACACACACACACACACACACACACACACACACACACACACACACACACACACACACACACCACACACACACACACACACACACACACACACACACACACACACACACACACACACACACACACACACACACACACACACACACACACACACACACACACACACACACACACACACACACACACACACACACACACACACACACACACACACACACACACACACACACACACACACACACACACACACACACACACACACACACACACACACACACACACACACTTTTATTATGATGATAACGTTACCTTAAAAAAGCTAAACAAATGATACCATTGCTGAACCGGGTTAAACTGAAACAAGTAGAAAGTCATTTGGGATGTAGATAAGTAAAGCAGTATACTGAGTGTTTACATGACTGCTGATTATAAGATGTAATATAAACCAGCACTTTAACACTATGTAAAATCCCAGTTGAGTGCTTAACTGAAATAAACAGTAAGTGTGGAAGTTAAGGAGCATGTCAGTGCTGCTCCCTAGTGGCAAACATAGGGAGTGCAACACATTCAAATATAGAGCCCACTGTATATTCTGTACAGATCTATAGAAGAGTAAATATTAGGGAAATAAAAGAGAATGAGAATCAGGTCCTGTACTGCTATCCTTATTTCAGGATCATCTATTTGAACCCAGGAAGTGTACTGACCTGTATGGACACTCCAAAGTTGTTTCCATCTTCTATCCTGGGGATGAGCAGCTGGACCCACATTTTCACCTGGCAGAACAGAAGAGGTGAAGGCGTGTTAGGATGCATGCTAATGTTGGCAAAAGAGGTGTATATTCTTTGAATTTTAATTAATGTAATAATCATTTTATAATAATTACATTTTTGTAAACTGTTCTGGACTGTACTAAGGTTCATATTTATTATTGTTCAGGACTGAGTTTCATGCCGTACAGCAGACTCTCGTGCACAGTTTAAAACGACCCTATGCCAGTAAGAAGGTAGTGGACGCCAAGAGGCATATGGATGTGGAAGCTGTGATTCACATGAATACAGCTTTCAGACTTCCCTGTGAAACCCTAGGTCTTCATTCAAGGTATTTTGATGCTTTGGATCATGAGTCACTACAACATTCAAATGGTTCTACTTTTGATAAACAGCCACTACAAACACTTTCATTTCAAAAGCATAGTGAAGTACTTATAAACTGATTGTACCCAGGCTAAAGGTTTCTGATACTGAGAAACAGTAAACACACCGACATGTTTCTTCGTCCCATCTACTCTGCATCACTCAAGCTCACCCTGACAGCTCCTACAGAGAAGGCTGCTCATTCTCAGCTGCACACAGTGGGTGTTTCTCAATGTCGAGTAAAGCTGCTCCAGAGCCACTATTTCAAGCATATTACGCCGCCGAAGTACTGTTCCAATGTCCAGCATACTTGGAATTCTACGGACCACTTTCCCCAAATCTGTGGCGGAGAATGTAAGAGGCGGGGCCTCTCATATGACGCACACCTGCACACTTGCTCGCCTGTTCCACTCTTTGCTTTCTGAATTCCAGGAAGGATTCTTGCCTCGCTTCTGAAGCAAGACGCTCGGAAGACATGTGCTACCAAGCAAGCGTACTCGACATTGAGAAACATCCAGTCACACAGGACAGATGCCGGGCTAATAGTGGTGCAGAAATTAGTCAAAATTCAGGAAATTCGTTTTTTAGCACTTCCAGGTTCGCCTCGTCTCAAAGTCAATCGTTTTCTGACTAGTTTTTGGATAGATTCCTGAATTAAAGTCATAAAATAAGTCAGTAAAAACCACACTTGTGAATGTCTGAAGCTTTTACGTGTCTAAATAAGACCACTAAAAGGTCATCATGCTGAACATTAGCTACCTTTAGCTTAGCGGTGGTGACGTCAATGTCTATAGCAATATGTCTGCCGGTTGCATTTACCCTTTACCTATTATCAACATGTCGTTAATATATGGCAGAGATGGAGAACTCGAGTCCTGGACTCTCCAACTGATGGCATCTGTTTATTGCACACCTTGCTTGTATACAATCATTACCAACGTAATAACGTATGCCCTTATCAGCCAGGTGCGAGAAACCCAATGATACTATTTAGTATATGTTCATTTACTCGGCATCTATCGGTCATTATACATGTGTGTTGACACTGCTCCGTTGTCCATTGACTTCCGGTAAAAGTTCCTTCAAAATAAGAGTCCCGATCTTATTACTATCAAAATAAAAGTGCAAAACGAAAACTTTACCATAAGAAAATATTGGCATTCAAATATAATCACTTCTCTAAAAGGTAACTCATTTTAAATATAGTTAGACATATTAAAAGATCATTTACAATAATATTAATATTAGTAATAAGCTTTATATTTGTATAGCACCTATTACAATATATTGTAGCCAAACTCGCTTCACAGCAGTTCAATAGACAGATTAGTATAACACGACAGGATACAAGCAATGTAGAGGAGCAGCTACATTTCAACACATATATCCACGAAGATTAATACATGAAGACTTGTGACTCGGACTCTTCTTGGTGACTCGGACTCTAACACAGGTAATGATGACTGACTCGAAAAGTGGGGGCTCGAGTGACTTGGACTGGTGAATTGGTGACTTGACTACAACACTGATACACGGTGATTATCTTTCTTAATGAAATATCTTGGTATAATAAATGATTGTTCGCTTATAACATAATAATCACTGAAACACTCATCAGATATGATATAGCACACACATGTCTGCGCAGTGAGTTTAGGTTGCATGTTGTATGAGACTTACTGTGTTACACTTCTCGATCAGCGTGCGGATCTCTGGTTTCACTCGTTCGATCAGGTCCACCAGCTTGGTGTTGCATTTTATTATCCCCTCCGGCATCACAGCTGTTTTGGTTCCGCCTGAAAGAGCGTCCACAATTACAAACTGTTCCTCTCACCAAAGAGTTCTGTCGCGGCAGGTTACAGCTCTCACACTCTGCTGCGCAGTAACACGAGGCGGTCACAATGATTCTTTTACCTTGCCAGCTCTCATCAGCGAGTCCATCGTCAAGTTTCCTCTTCCTGGTGTTCTGCAGCACAAACAGAAGGGCTCACATCATTGTATTCATGACAGACGGTCTGATGGATGGAGATCGATCTGAATCCCATATTGTCCATTCTCACACACCACACACACACACACACACACACACACACACACACACACACACACACACACACACACACACACACACACACACACACACACACACACACACACACACACACACACAAGTTGGAATGGAATCTACATATCTTAACAATGTGATTGCAGATCTGCCGTTAGCTTACAGTTATGAAACAAACTAAGTCTGCCGACCGAGACAGTTGTTCAGCTTTATAACCCTGAACGTCACCAACGATCCCAGCTGTGCGTCACTTTCTAGTGTCCCCTGGTTTCCGTTGGATTATGAGCTTCTTAGTGTTTTTTATTAAAGCGTTTTGTTTATTCAGCTGTACATGTTTCCTCAAGTTGGTGAAGATGTTTCTTCAGTTGCATGTGTTCTGGCACATTTCTGTTTTTATATTTGCATTGTTTTTGAAACCACAGCACGTTTCGACTAACGGAAGTGTTTTCGGTTGTTGTCGAGCGTTTGCCCCTCTCGATCACTGTACTTAAACACGGGCGAAGCTCTCTTCAGTTGGATCTCTCAACATCCTGTCACCATATTTTATATGTACAGTAACCATGACTACGGCTGTTGTTCTAATCTACTGTTTATTTGTTTACATCAGACCGTAATGGTGTAAAAGTGTTTTCATTCATCATTAATTATCCTTAAAGTATTTCCTTTAATTGAGCTTTATCACCCGTTACTTAGGGGTGGGCGATATATATCGTGTCCACGACATTAGGTCTCCACGATATGCCTTTTCAGAGATATCATATCTATCGTGATAGTGCACCAGGGTAGGATTTTCACGGCGGCCGTGAAGCCCCGAAAATAATAGTAGCCTACATCCTACGGCCACCTTGGCCCGCGTGCCCCTGATACTGTTCACATCTGGGAGTTGCTTTAAAAGCGTCAGAACAGGTTCACAACGGACGCAATGCGAATATTCTCATCGCTCCAACCGAAACCGAGTTTCACCGCGGCTGTCAGCTGTGTTGCTTCTGTCACTCAAACAGGACGCGCTGGAGGGGCTTATATCCATGTAAATACTGTGGTGGAAACCAACTACGACACAATTAACCTATTTTACCGTGATTTAATTGTAATACACGTTTCAAAATGATGCCGAAGTAACTAAATACTGATACCGGTTAGTAAAAACCAACTGTCTGGATTCAGACAGTATCGCACTTCATTTATTGTCTTGGTTGATTCTGTTGGCTTATATTTTATTTGATCAATAAGGTATTTATAGTGTTTCCCTTTTGAAACAGATGTTCAGTAATCAAGTCTTTGATTGCACTTCAAGTCTAAAGTTTACATTTTAATTCTTTGGCACTGACTTTTCCTCATTGATGTTTTATGTTTTACTTAGTTATGTTGTACTCCCCTTTTCATGTGTATTGATGTTACATCACTGCTACCTAAAACAGAAAGTGCATTTTTATACTGAGAAACTGTGCCTTGAATATTTAATTGTATTTAGCAAGAGAGTGCACTTTACTTGGTGAAGAGACCAGTGTTAACGTTTGTTGTAGGGTGTAGGCCTACCCACTTGAACACTGAGGAAGCCATCTCAAGATTCCTGTTGAATTATTCATTCATGTATTCGTGCAGAATTAAAACCAGCTTGATGGTATTTTGGTCTGTGACTCCTTTTTATTTTAGTTGTGTTACCTTGTAGGTGGTTGTACTGTTAAGTAACTTGAAAAATAACCATAATAACCGACATGAAAAAATATCGTGATAAATATTGTCTATCGTGATACTGCTTGAAAAATATCGTGATATTATATTTTTTTTAATATCGCCCACCCCTACCGTTACTACATGAATAGTACTTTATCTCATAGCAACTGAACCATCTCCATGACAACTGAGAAACTCCCTCTTCTGCAGAAGGCCAGAGGATGTGGCAGGAAGATGCTACTTATGATTACTTTCCATTTTGTTTTAATTGTGAAAAAGTGGATGTTGACTTGGATCTCCATGTGTGTTTTGCATGTGTTCCAGAGTGTTTGATAGAAACACATGAAATACACAGAGGAAGGCTTTAATCCCTCCAACCAACTTCTATTGTTTTTTCCTTGTTTCTGCTGTGCTCTTTTGCTTATGCTGCGTTCACACCGGACGCGATGCGAATATTCGCTTCACTATAATCGCTCGAGTTTCACCGCGGCTGTCAGCTGTGTTTACTAGTGTTCACTGTCGGGTCACTCATTACTGGATCAGTGAGCTGCATGACCGGCTGTCAGGAGAGAGGGAGAGAGAGAGAGAGAGAGCGCTTCCGCTAATTTCTCCCGTGTTATTCTCCAAAGTTAATGTAAACTTGAACAATGTGCTTCATTTTAATGTAATAATTAAGTTGATTGTTGTTTGTGGAAGCTCCAGTGAATGAGCATTAACTGAGTTTTAAACATCACTTTAAAGTGATGTTTAAAACTCCCATTTAGGCCCCGCCCACTCGATCGGATCAGCATCGGCCGATACTGATTCCGGCGATCGTCTCCGAAATTGGTGATCGGAGCATCTCTACCAGTTAGTAAAAACCATGAATTAATGCTTTGACAAGTCTGCAGACAGACGGCGGGCGAAAAACCTTTTAGAATGCTTCTAAATGGAGCTTGGCTAAGCTAACGTTATATATGCTCCGACCGTCCACACTCACAACAACGACCTATACAGACATAAATAAACAAGCGACTGTATTCACCATGACACAGACAGTCTGTGGTTTGTACTTGTTTAACTTCTGTCTAGTTTCTGAACAGATATGAGGAGCTGTGACACAACTGACGTTGAAACACAAAACCAACATCAGCCGTTAGCTGTTAGCTGTGAGCTCTGAGGGCTAACAGCTAACGGCTGATGTTGGTTTTGTGTTTCAACGTCAGACTGAGATCCTCACCGCCGATTGGCTACCGCGAGATCTCGTCATGCGAATTTGACGCTCGAGTTGAAGTTCTTTTTAACTTGAGCGTTTGTCGATGCCCCCTTCAATCGCACCGCGGCATTGGCATCAACCGCTTCATGCGCGCCGTCGGAGCTAATTCGCGCCTGTCCGCGTAATTGCGCTGCCCCCAAAGATCGTATCTGGTGTGAGTGCACCATTCGTTGTTATGTCTGTCTTGGAAAGTGTATAATAAAATTAAAATATGTAATAACAAGATACATTTTTTCAAGAGTGTCCATACATGGTGACTATGCCAACAGTTGAAACTATGAGATGCTGTAGTCACTGTACGATAAAGTGCTGACTCACCGTGTCCATGCCGTCATGGCTGTTGGTGAAGAGGATGGGCTCTGGGACTCTGAACTTGATCTCTGAGTGGATTTCTTTCAGGTCAGTCACGTTGAGAATCGGCTCCTGGAACACCGAGGGAAAAGGTCGAAAATCAACTCATATTCATGGCATACGAAAATATAACATATACACATACTATTCACTTTTCAACAAATGAATTGGCATTGTTGCTCTACAGGAGAGAGGACAGGCAATGAAGGAGACAGAGATGCTTCAAACTAAGGACGTTTGAATATAAAATAAAACCTTTTAATAATTCTGATTAACATTGTAGGGCTTGTTATTTACTAAAACAGACCTTGATTTGATATCATTTATGGTTCCTAAGGGGAAATGAATTCCACTCTGCATGTTCTAGTCTAGTGTGTTATCTGAGGTGAAAATCTGATTCAGACTCAATTAATATTCATTATAGATAATTAAAATCGGTAAAATGTATGCGTTTTAGATTTGGCCAAAAATAAAGTCATTAAGAATAATTTTGGATTCACCTGGGAATCAACATTAGTAAATTAGTCATTTTTTACCAGCAATATTCTGTTGTTGAGGTAGTGTTAGGTGACAAGACGTGACCTCTGACGGGAACGTGCACCGAGTCTGAAGAAATGCCACTCGGGGGAACTACTGCCGTGGTACCAGTGTTCTTTGAATCAGGCTCTCTGCATTGTCCTGCCAGCTAAGGCAAGATACACTGGCTCTAACCAATAGAGGGATGCAAGAACTCATTTGAAAACCTGGTAACCAGCCAGCATTTAAGCTCTTCAAAGTCAAAGGTTTTGGAACATGTTTTTGGTGAATTACCTGAAATAGGTATGTGGTTAACACAAGCTGAAGATTTGTTTTTGTTCTACAACACAACATACGTCAGTCAATACCCACTGGGGAATGTTTCCGAAGCTTTTAAAGGTCTTAAAAACAGCAGATGCTATCAAGTGTCCAAATGAAACTAATGTCATCAAATCGGACATTAGCCACCTTTAGCTGTGGGATAGTCATGTTGTTTGTTTATTGCCTCGCGTTAGCTTTTTACTTCTGGCTTCAAAAATCATAAAAGTGCTTTTCACTTGTGGAGAAGATCCTGCTGAACAAATCGTGTATGTATGATACAAATCTTTTTTTGTCTCGATATCCGATGGAAAGATCCCATAGCTTTTTGTCAGGGAGCTCTTGATACTAACTTCCGTGTCGGCCATCACTGTACCTCTTTATCTGCATCACGGCTTAGCTGCTCAATCATGTGTTGCTATTACAGTGAGCTTATCGTTACCCTCAGTGACCACAGAGGGCAGTAATAATGCGTGATTCTACACTTTATTCAATTTCAGTTTGCGGTCAGGTCTCTCACCCTGAGAAACTGATCCAACTCCAGGAGCTTTTTCGGGAAGAAGCAGGCGACCAGGTGCTCAGCCTACAGAAACAAACAGGAATAAACGTTGATTCATTAGAATAACATACAATTACAATGAAGTGAACCAGAAAGCAGACATACAATGAAAGACAGACAGAGAGACCAGGGGGGTATACTGCGAAGCAGGATTTTCGCTTAGCCGGCTAAATTCAGGGAAAACTCCGGCTTTCCGGTCATCTGAAGCTGGTTCTCTTTTTAGCAGGCTAGATCTCCATAGTAACTTATGCTAAGCAGCTAACCTGGTCGGGAGCAGGTTAGGTTGCAGGCTAAGAGCTCAACTCAGTGAAAGCACCGCCTGCTGACCAATCAGAGCTCAGTGTGCGGAGTTTAAAGCGATCAAGTCATATTACAGGAGAAAGGAAATACAGAAAAGCTGCCGTCGCAGGAAAGACGGCCGGCAAAAATCACCGACTGTGTGAACGTGAACATTAATAGAATATCACCTCCATCTTCAGAGCAATCTGACTATTATAACATTAGCGTTAAGAAAGCTTACTTAAATATCTGCCACAACATAAGTAACCGGATCAGAGTACATTAAGTACAGTCCGCGGCATATGACTTCATAATGTATCATATATCTCCTTATCTGAGTCAGCTGAGCCGTATCTGGCCGTGCAACACTCACAGTGTCACATACTGTATGCAGAAGTATTATTTTAAGCAACACATAAGTTGACGAAACACTCGAGACAAATGTAATTGAAGTCAGATCGTGTTTTAGAGACGGGGCAGTGATATCATAAACCTGATAATGTACGCATTCAAACACTTGTTCTGTTACCAGCTGTATTCACCTCGCAAGTGCAGCTATGTGGCTTTTATCCTGGATCAAGTGTTTAAGTCATGGATGTTTAAAGTTTAACTTCTTCATTTTTGACTTGTATTAAAGTTCACTTTTCATTCAAGAAGTATAACGCTGCGCTGTCAGTATGCTTCTCCATGTTTATGATTGGTCGAATGCTCCAGATACCACCGCTTTCATGTGAACGCGCACCTAACTAGATAGGACACGGCTGGCTTGAGCGATCCACTTGATAACCCGCGTCGTAGGACCGTTTAGCGAGAGCGCGTATGTTTTGGATTAGGCCAACCGGCTAACTCAAACATATCCAGGTTAGGTTGAACCAGGTTTGTAGTATAGGCCCCAGAGGACCAAATCCTTGGCTCAGGTGTGTGATGTCAGACACTTACCTCACTGCTGATCTGAGTCCTGAACGTCTCCACCTGCCAACACATTGGAGGCCAATTAAAACAATCGATCAGAATCTAAATACTTTATCCAAGGAAAAACTGGGCTGTGTGACAGTTGCTCCACCTTCGTTAAATAAACCAAAAATGTAAACGTTTTTTTTTAAATAATACAAATATTGACAACAACATAAGAAGCTAAAGTGAAAAGTCCATTAAGATCAAATACAAATAATTAGAATAAATGTTTTAAAGAAACATAAGAAGTTAGAGTAAAGTGTCCAATAATAGATCAAATAAAATGCATATATTTATATAAACATAAGAAATTAAAGTGAGAATATGCAATAAAAAGACATTTGATATTTGATAGACCTGATACGTTAGAGCAAAATGTCCAATAAACGTTCAAATACAAGTAAAATAAATATGTTTATAGCAAACATTAGTAACAATTTAATTTGTATAAACCTCAAAAGGTTATACTAAAATAAAAAAGATGATATAACATAATATATACTACATATATTTCTATATAAACATAAAAAGTTATAAAGGGAGAATGTGCAATACAAATATGAAATAAAATAAAGATATTGATGTAAACATAAGAAGTTAGAATAACATTTCATATAAATAGATCAAATACAATATGTATATAAACAAAATAAGTACAATTAAAAGTGTGCACATTGCACTACATTATTTAACATGTACATTAATACAATATGTAGTGTGATGTATAAGTATTAATACAACACTAATGCTGAGTTGCACAGTTTAATAGGGTTTGGATGCATGAAGATAGTCCTCCATGCATTGTATATGAAATAATGCAGTACGGTACTATCAATATAAATATTTTGTATTCGAAAAATGTCGTAATATTAACAAACTACAACCATGAAATACTCCCACAGTTAGATTGTTAAATATATGCAATTACAATCAGGAATAATGTAATATTCTATCATAATATAATACTTTCAAAAGAGCCATGGTCCATAATGGGTGCTTTTGATACTTTAAGTACATTTAGCTGACAATACTTCCATATTTCTACTCAATTCAGGCCTATCAGTTGTCATGAAGTGTTTTCGGACCAAAGTATTCTACTTTTACTTAAATAAAGGATCCAAGTACTTCTTCCACCACTGCCGTTAGTGTTCTACCATCGTTGTTGTTGGGACACATGGACATTATGCAATATGTTACACACTAAAGGTAAACATTATAATTTAATAAAAAGCTATCTAATATAATATTAGTAATGTTTACTTCCGCCGAGAAGCAAACGAAGTAAAGAAAAACGTGTTAATGCTTCAGTGAGCAGAGCCAAGGACTACTGTTGTAAAACTTAATGATATTACAGGGAGCCGCTAAGAAGCACATTATTGACCGGCTTAGAGCCTCTACAGTGATACAAACACATGTGGAATGTTCTCGGTGGATCCACACACTCACTTTGCTCTTCAGCTCGCGGTCGACTTTCAGTAAAGATGACATGTTGTTGAATAAAGGTGAAGAAGTGTCCAGGAAAATAACCGTTTACTGCTGCTCCAGATACACCGCATGCACGGCGTCAGGACAATGACGCACTCAGAAAGCGACACGTGAATTCAATGTGCTTGTTTTCGAAATCCTCAGAGACACTTTTCCGTCAGCGGGGTGTAGAGCCGCCCCTCCCAGACGCAGCAGTGACTGAAATCAAGCGAACCCCTTCTTCTTCTTCTTCTTCTTCTTCTTCTTCTTCTTCTTCTTCTTCTTCTTCTTCTTCTTCTTCTTCTTCTTCTTCTTCTTCTTCTTCTTCTTCTTCTTCTTCTTCTTCTTCTTCTTCTTCTTCTTCTTCTTCTTCAATCAATCAATCAATCAATGTTTATTTATATAGCCCAATATCACAAATGTTACATTTGTCTCAGTGGTCTTCACAGTGTGTACAGAATATCAGTATGACAATACGACACCCTCTGTCCTTAGACCCTCACATCGTACAAGGAAAAACTTCCAAAGAAAACCCAGTTTAAAGGGAAAAATGGGAGAAACCTCAGGGAGAGCAACAGAGGAGGGATCCCTCTCCCAGGACGGACAGACGTGCAATAGATGCCGTGTGTAAAACGGCATCTTCTTCTTCTTCTTCTTCACTTCGCTTCAATTCAAATAGCTTTATTGTCATGACATCTGCAAAACAACTACGACATCTAAACACACATGTTGAACAAAAGCAAGAATAACATGTTTTCTTTACGAGGAAAATAATATACTGAACATGACCTATAATTAGTTTTTGTTTTTTAATCACAGAACAATAGAAAAAGTGAAGGGGAGTTATTGATAATTGTGCAGGATAATGGTGATAATAAATTTGTATAATGCATGAATAAGAAATGTAATAAGAAAATTATAACAGGAATAATGAAGAGTAGCTGATTTGAAAAAACAAACTCGAGAGGCGGCTGAGTGACCGCAGTGCAGAATCGCTGTATAAATCTCCTAACAATGTTGTCCATTTTAGACAGAGGATTATTATATTTACAGCCCTTAATAACATCCATTTTCTGGGCTCAATGTGTGTCTTGTCCGTTTTCGTTGTGATCGCTAAATTCACCTTGTTTCCCTTTGTTTATAATATTATCACCGCTTTTGTTTTGAAATCACGTCCGTGAGTTTTGCCTCGCCCCTCGCTCCAATGAC
The DNA here is from genome assembly GCA_036324585.1 of Champsocephalus esox. Taxonomy (NCBI): domain Eukaryota; kingdom Metazoa; phylum Chordata; class Actinopteri; order Perciformes; family Channichthyidae; genus Champsocephalus; species Champsocephalus esox. Next base: position 5,186,110 of record CM070491.1, read on the forward strand.
CATTAGGCCATTTAGTAAGGCAAAAAGCAAAAAGGCCTCTCAAACGCTCTTCCGTTTACGTGTTTAATAAAGAAAAACAATTGGACGGTAGATACACGGATTCAATCCGTGTAAAAAAGGAAATCAAATTGTTTTAATAATGGGTGATGTAACATCAATGACATACATTATGAGGTCCTTGGCACTCATGGGTGTCTCCTTGGGTCATTTTGTGATCATGGGGTATCACCCTTACAGCATCAGGACAATATCATATGGAGTCAGACACTGGTAATATTGGTGTGTTTTGTCTTTTTGTATGTGATATGGACCTTGAGTCTGGAATAAAGATTGGAATTACTGGAAGTGTAATTGAGGCTGCTGCGTTGACTGGGACTGATGGAAGGATGAGGCTGATGAGACTGAAGAATCTGTGAGGAACGAACTAGCGGCTGAGAAATAATCATATATTAAAAGATAAGAGGCCAACAAGAGTGACAGTGTGTCAGTGTGCTGAAGGATAGTTGTGACCAGCTATCCAGGCCATACTCTAAAGACTTTCCAAGGTGTAAAATGCTGCTGCCGGAGTACTGACTGGAAGTATTGCTGATATCATGTCTACCATCCTCTTAAAATATTCTGTCCAATAATATCAGCCTTATGAAGAAAGGTGTGTTAACGCTTATTCACAATAGCAGAGAAACATGCATTCTTGTTCTCAGGAGGGGACATTGACAGAGGAGTACTGGAAAAGTGCTTCATAGTAGTACTTGTGGGGGTAGTTTCACTAGTACTGAGTCCAACAGGAACAATCTCACGAAGAACTAATGGCAACAAAAAATAATTCCATCATCAGTTTTGCCCCGCCCCTCGCTCCAATGACCAGTAGACCATTTAGTAAGGTAAAAAGCAAAAAGGCCTCTCAGACGCTCTTCCGTTTACATGTTTAATAAAGAAAAACAATTGGACGGTAGATACACGGATGCAATACCATGCTGGGCATATTGTTACGGTGTATGTTGGAAGCAGGACCCAAATGCAGATATAAACTAAAAAAAACTCCTTTATTTCAAGGCTAGGATATAACAAAGACAAAACAGAACACTCACCGACGAACTAGTCATGACACAAGACGAACCGACAAAGACAGAAAAAACAGAACTTAAATACACACAAGACTAATCACACAAACAAGACACAGGTGAGGAGGGAGGAGAAAACACAGGGACATTAAGTGAACACAATCGGGTAAATTAGACTCTGGGAGACGGCGTCGGCTGGGGAGCCAGCAGGAGACGAGATGCTGGAGTTGGCCGGTAAGCCGACAAGACTCGGGGAGCTGGCGTCGGCTGGGGAGCCAGCCATGTAGTCGAAACTGGAGTCAAGCCCATGGCTTCTGGGGCCGGTACTGAAGCCGGAACCATGGCTGCTGGGGCCGGTACCATGGCTGTTGGGGCCAGAACTGGGTCTGAAACCATGGCTGCTGGGGCCAGAACTGGGTCTGGAACCATGGCTGCTGGGGCCAGAACTGGGTCTGGAACCATGGCTGCTGGGCGCGGAGCGGAAGCCTGGACCCCGGCTGTGGAAGCCAGGTAATGGAGTATGGAGGCAAAGCTGCATGGGCCGGTACCGGAGCATGGAGCCATGGCTGCTGGGGCCTGTACTGGGGCTGGAACCATGGCTGCTGGGGCCAGAACTGGGGCTGGAACCATGGCTGCTGGGGCCAGAACTGGGCCGGAACCATGGCTGTGTGGGACGGTTCTGTAGCTGGAGCCATGGCTGTTGGGGCTCGGGCTGCTAGCCTGGCCTTGCGACAACTTCTCTTAGCAGCCACCTGAATACTCTGGACCTCCATAAGCCAGACGAGTTCCGGAATACAACTCCTGGACAGGAGCAGGAACTGGGGAAGAAGCACGGGTTGACTTCAGGCGGAACCCACCAAGGCGTATGGTGCCAGGTTGGGAATTGGGAGACATGGAGCTAGCATGCCTGGGGCTAGCAGGCCGGGAATCACATCCAAAATCCAGTCAGGTAAGAACTCAACGAAACATAGTTTCTCTGCTGCCATCTGGCGCGCCTCTGCCAAAACAGCCTCTCGCTGTTGAACTCCGGACGCTCCCCTCCATTCACCATAGCTGCAAGACAGCAAGTAGGTGAATGAATGCAGCTCTCTTTCAAAAGGATCATCTGCTGGGTCCATTTCTCTGGTCGGTTCGTAATGTTACGGTGTATGTTGGAAGCAGGACCTAAATGCAGATATAAACTGAAAAAACTCCTTTATTTCAAGGCTAGGATATAACAAAGACAACACAGAACATGATAACAAGATAACCATGTTGTAGCCTGAGAAAGGCTAAACCATATCAAAGAATACATTTATGAACTACATTATCTCATTTAGCTGTAGCTTTTATAAACAACAAAAAATACATTTTGTCCAGTCGTTGAACTAGGGACCCTGCAGTCATGAGTCAACTGCTTTCAGGCTGAGCCACAGCACACACGCTGAATCTCACTGAAAACACTGCATCATATGTATTCCTGTATTTATTGATGTTTTTATTCCTACATTTATTTATGCTTGTATCTATTTATAGCCTACTTATGACATGTTCCGACCTCTATATGAGTGAGGGTCTGAGCTCTCTTGATTCCATCGTGTCACCGGGCCCGGGTACAGGAGGGGTAATATGGTTCTTATTATACATGGGTATTATGAGCGTTGTGGTTCAACGGTTCAACCGATCTGAATCGCTTCCTGAAGCAGTCACGTGGTGTCGACAGGCAGCGAGGCTTCGTTTGTCATCGATGAAGTCACTGGCCCAAAACGATACAAGCCTCGATACATGCTTCACAAAAAGCTTCGGGGATTACTCGACACACGCTCCGAAGCCTCGGCGCAATACTCGATCGTGACACATATATTGTTATTGTCAGTTAATTTGTTCATGCATGTAACATCATATGATAGCAGGGTACACGGTTGTCCTAATGTAGTTTTTTGAGATTATCACAAATGTTTCATATAACAGTCAGACTATATGGACATGTGGACCTCAAGAAATGCTGGGATGCTGTGGCTGTGGAAATGCTCAGTCAGGGTTTCATTCCATGTAGGTCACACAGAATGAAAAGCCAGCTAGTGAGACTAGGGTGACCAGATCCCAACAAACCAAATGTGGGACAAGGAGTATGGTTGTGTGGGACAATATGGGACACCCTCTCAACAGCACAGGAAAAAAACCCGTAACAAATATATAACAACAGAGCAGAAAGTGAAGTCAAATCAAGTGTTTAGAAATGCATCTTCTTAATTCAACTAGTGTATTACCTGTACAAGTAGGCACAACATAAATTAATAGATACAATAAAACCATAAATACAAATCAAAACTGGCAGGAGGGAACAGAAACATAATAATACATAAAAATAAAATAGCTTTCAGTTTTGTCCATCACAGCAACAGCAGAGTGTGGGCTATGTTGTCACCAAGAACCACTGGTGTCTTTGACTCTGTCAAACATCTCTCCACAGAGGCAGGGGAAAGCACATCTGTTATTATGGACGCTGATTTTGTACGACCACATGACATTTTCTTTACTATCTCAGAGTCTGGAAAAATGGTCGGCACTAGCTTGTTACCAGTCATTTGACCGGTATGATTGGGAGTGTTGCACTGTGGTAAACACTGGTTATTTCTGCTGCTGTTACCTTGTCTGAGTGACCATCGTTTTTTGGTTTGAGGAGGAATGTCTCCATAGAGTGGGATGTCTCTTTTTGAGCGACACGTTTCTTGTGAGAATCGCATTCTCTGTGTCTTTTGACGTCGTATTCACCGCCATGTGAAATTTAAAAATTACTCTTGCAAAGATTGCAAAAAACTCTCTGAGAGTCGCCCTGCACTGGCTTCACCCACGGGTAAGTGTCTTCCCAGTCTTTGTTGTATGTGCATCTTCTTTTCTTCTTAGCTGTAGTTTCAGTTTCCTCCATTTTCCATAACCTGCTGCGTCGCCTGCGTTCGTTGTTGTTGTTGTTGTTTGGTAGGGTGGGGGGGTGTGTGTGAGTGAGTTACTCTCATTGGTTAACACTTGACCAGCACCCGTCGTGTGTTACAGTTTGATTGACAGCAAACATAGCCCCGTGATGATAGCCTTCCCTGCGTGCTTTCTCAACAGCCATTGGATGAATCTGATTTGAAAGCCAATCAAAATGAAATATGCGGGACATCGTCTCAATTTGCGGGACGCACCAAAAGTCGTGAAAATGCTGTGCAGTCCCGCGCAAAGCGGGACATCTGGTCACCCTAAGTGAGATCTAAACGTTTGTCTGAATTATATGAATGTATGAAGATTAGAATGGTTTCTGAAACAATGCATTTTACAATTGTCCCTAAAGATGGTAAGAAGAACCCCTTTTTTGTGCCTCTGAGTTACAACAACTGGGCACCATAGATCGGCCACAGACCAGGCAGTCTGAACGCATCCTGAACACTGAATTTCAAAAGATCCCTACAACTACAATGTCAGATGACAGTGAGCACCTGGAGGTCACTGAGGAGCGGCTTTCTGATGAGATCATGAACTTCAAGGTGATTATAATGTGAAATAGTTTGGAAAGTGCACCATGCATGTGATTAAAGTGTACTTTATTTGCAGAATTGGCTTAATTTCTACAACAGGTAGAGGAAGTAAGGGCACTCTGCAAAAAATGTGGTCTGGACACCAAAGGCTCCAAGACAGACCTTGTCCTCAGACTTAGAGATATGATGTCCAATAGAGTGACTTATAACACAGTCTTTGAGACAGTTTGGGGGGCCTCAGGTTAGTGAAATAACATCATAATTATATTCTAAGATGATTCCACCTGTTCATATTTCTTGATTTGCATCGTTTTTCACACGGATCATGGAGTGATGTATTTGAACACATTTCATCCCCAAAGATCCCGACCATCATGTTACTAACTTAGACCTCTGCTTTCAGGTGGCTGTGCTGTGATTACTGGCCCATGTGGGGTTGTCTATTCACAACCTCAGAGCAGAGAGCCCACGGGACAATGTGGATCTGTTGCTGTCGTGGAAACACTTTCCCAATGTCACTGTGTATGACTGTTCAAGGGGAGTGGCGGTGCGTGGTAACCGTCGACAGCCAGAGACATGTCAACCTTTTCAAGGACGGTTAATGGAGCCTACTCCGGAGAACACGAAGCAGGCTTCAGAGGGCAAGCTTCACGTGAATATGCCATGGTTGAAACACCCCAAAGTTCCAGCAGATGGAGATGGCCACCCTCTCACTGGTTCTTCGGAGCATTATGCACTGAGTGATGTATTCCACCAGGGGAACAGCAACGATGAAAGGGATGTTCTCACAAGGATAGAGCAGGTGCCAGAGCTGGCGGGGCGCATACACAGTAAATGTGCGGAACAACTGTTCTCAAGAATGAGGAAAAACAATTAGGTTTTGAACATGACAACAGCCTCAACACACATATATCTGCAAATAAATATACTGCACCACGACAATGTGACAACAAACAACAAAGCTAAAGAGCAATACAGAAACATCATCCCAGCAGATATGGAAATGCAGCTTGATGTCAACGGGAGAATATCATTAGGTGAAGCATTTCTTAGAATCATTATGTTCTTGTTCTTTTATGTGGTTTTCTGGAGAACTAATATTATTTCATTTCAACAGCTCCTCCTTCACAAGTTGAGATGGCCACTGCATCTTCAGAACACCACGGAGACGGTCAGGAGCAACAGGACTGTCAGTTATCTGCTTAATACTTGTACTGTATAAAGACATACATGTTGTGTTGTTGATTTGTTATCAAGTGAATGATGCCAAGGACCAGGGAGATTTTACTAGTATCAACACAGTTATGGCAAGCACAGGTCGCTGGGGACTGGAGCTTCAGGAGGTTCAAACAAACGAGTAAAGTGAACTAGTCAGCAGTTCAACATATTGTATGTATGCTAAATATGACTTCAAATGCCGGTTTTCATTTTCTTTTTTCTTCCTTTAGCTGGCACAGCTTCTGGACAAGACCCAAAGTCCTAACACACATCTAGCCTTTGTGAGCAAGATGGCTCTCACGCGGTCAGATCTTTGGAGTTTGGCTAATGAATGGATGGGATGGTAATCAGAGGGATCACGCTCTTTGTTTCTTGTACTCTTTCTAACTGATTTTGTTTTAATTGTTGGCTTCTCCTTCCAGTGTGGGAACCTGGACACGGGACACTCTGTGTGAGGACGTGTAGTCTTTGCTATTGTTTGTTTACTGTACAATGAAGTTTTCAATGCCGCAAATAGTGTTTCTATCTTTCAATTCACTGCTTCATTTAGTTGTATAATACAGATCCTACAACTTTATAATATAACGTTTGTATGTCAAAGTATACCTGTTGATATTGGAACGTGTGATATAAACAGATACTGAGGCCACAAGCTAGGGAGATTTTCTTTCTAGATCCCCTCCGTGGCGCTGGCTGGAGAGATGATAGTCGCACCAAACCATTCAGGTCTTTTGGTGCACAGTTCCATCACATCAGGACAGTGCAGTTCTGTTTCAGACCACTTGTCTATCTTTTTTTAATCTATGGCTCTGTTTTATTTGAGCTAACATGGGATGCATTGTATTAAATAAAAGGCATTGAACAGAACCGTAGATGCCACTTGACAGCGGGGCTGTTCTGTTGAATTAAACAGTGTTCAACAAAGTTGAATTAAATTGTACTTATTATTATCTTTCCCATGCATTGTGTTCACAGACACCTTGCTCAGATCTTGTGCCCTGGGCCTTGGGCAAGTCTTGGTGTGGACGATGTCCAGGTTAGATTTGTTAAAATTATTCTACTGAAGAGTATGATGTAATTGTCATTTTTGACTTTTCACACTACAGGGCCTACCAAGACAAGGGTTCTCGAACAACTGTGGGGTGTTTGTCTTGATGGTAAGATACTGGATATACAGTATACATATAGTAGTCCTATGTTTCTGTTTATAATAATGTATACAAATGTATAATGCTTTCAGCATGCTATGCACTCCATCATTGCTCATAGTTTGAGACATGCTGTGATTTATTCATATCCAAAACAACATTCACGGAGGAATATTATTTGTCAATGAACACCATAGCATCACAATAACCTAACATAATATACTATTTCTTTATTTACAGTATGCATTTTACATTGTGGCAAGAGCCCAATTTGATTTCAATGAGGTATGTAGAAATAAGGGTTTCGTATTTCAGTTTTTCATTGATGTCACTTGTGGATACAAGACTTTTCAGGACATGAGTTGTTGACCCATCTGGTTGTGTGCTTTTTATATTCCAAGACAAACATGCAGCAAATTAGCCACTGGTGGTGCCTAGTTCTCCTCAAAAACGTTCCCATACCGTATGTTTCTTTAATTTTACAATTTACATTTGCATTCTTGAGACTATTTGTTACACTGTAACCTGACTATATCATTTTGAATGAATGTTTGAAATGTTTGTCTTTCATTCACCAAGGTCTGAACAAGAGCAACACACTCTCACTCCCTAAGCGTCCAGGAGCGACGTTTGGTCAGTCTCCGTGGCGTCCAATTGTGACGCTCCTAGGCTCCTTCAGCGTCATAAAGGGACGCAAATAGCTTTCAACTGATTGCAATGTATTCCCATCTACGGCGGGATTTGACGCTCATGGAAGCACGGCATTCGTTTGTGTCGGCTGCCCTTAAAGGCAATGTGAGCGTCCATTCCCATTGGATAACGGAGAATTGTACACCCGGGTGTAAGTATTCCTCTTACTGTCGATTGATTTGACAGTGATATCTGCACTACTCATCGACTAAAAAACACCAGATTATCCTTGTTAATTACACAACATTGATTGGTTTAAATTGTGTGCAATGCTTTTGTATTTTTCCCCTTCGATTCGGAGAAACAAATATTTTTTCTGAGTAAAGGATGGCAGAAGACACTACACTACCCAGAATCCCCAGCTATCGTTTGGACTACACCATGTGCTCTGTTTGACAAACCCCATGATAGTCCTCAAGCTCTGTGATTGGAGAGTGTGCTCCGAGGGTTAAGCCTATTCTCGAACAACACTTGAAATGGGATGGAACCACGGCAGACTGTCCAAAACTGGATTTGAACGGGTCCACCGCGTCCCCCCTCCCCCACCCCGTCCCCAGAACTACACATGCTAGCTATTGTGTTTCGCAACATGTTCCATGGCACGTCTCTACTGGGAGTTGTTGTTTTAAAAGACGTTTTCGTATTTCCCATAATAAGAAGTTGCCAGTATTAAACTGTGTACATCCCTGGAGGTTTAGGGGACAGGAAACACTCACATTTAAAACATATAATTAATAAGTGGGTGAAAATGGCTTGTGCCCAAAATGGGCAGTATTAATATATATACACACATGCCAGCTAAGGTCAGAAGAGCTTTATTTAACAGCTGGTCTTATGTTTGTGACCCCTATTTTTAATTGATAACATTACATTACATTAATTGATAAGCCTGAAACATGCACTTGTTCAGAGGCACATTTTGCAAATATGGCAGTAGCCATCGATCAGCTTAAGATAAGATATACTTTATTGATCCCAAGTTGGAACATTTGCGTTACATCAGCATGTGTAACAGTTAAATATGCAGTGGTGTTTATTTGAAAATCATTTCGTATAATCACACAAATTCTGTTTTATATTCAACAATTCTGTGTTCTTTATTTATTGATTGTTCAATACCTGACAAGGCCGGAGATGAAATATCTACATACATCTAATAAGAGTATAATACATTATGTATAATATCAGTTAAAATAAGTGCTTCAACATAGTTAACATTGCTGGAGGTATGCACACATATTGATAGATGTCTTGTAATGCACTATTGAGGAACCTGCAACCCAAGTTTTTCATTCAGTGCAGAACTACACCATAGTTGTGTAGGCCTATATGATATGTCAATAAACCTTAGAAAATCATGAAATCTTGAAAGGGATGTGCAAAATAGTCATTATATACAGTCTTTAATTAACTATTAGTAGAGAATAACGAGTAATGAATATACTTTATAGGGATCGTATTAATATCTAATAATACAAATAATGAAATTCAATAACATGCTTTAACCACCAGGTGTCCCTTTATATCAGCTGTGCACCTTTATGGTGTAAATACAGCCTATCTACCAATTGGATCAAATATAAAAGTCAGCCGAATTAGTGTTGAAAGGAGACGTATTGTGTGAAAATAAATGTAAGATGTTGTTTAATGGCTGATATATTTATGATCCACGTCACGTTTTCAGTTCCTCATGTTTGTCTAGAAGTCTTCTCATCAGGGCTATAAATACAGAACTACGGCAGATATGTAATATTTAATGCAGCCGAACCGTGTATTACAATGCTGTTATGTGATGACTTTCAAAGAGAAAAGCAAGCACACTCGGAATAAAGTATTATTATTATTTTTTTAAATGTTTTCGGTCTGTTTCCGGTATTTGTTAATGACGATGTGCTGTGAGATGTGAGACTGGAATTGCACAGGGGAAAATAACGTAGGCTATCTTTAGATGCGGATTTTGTTAAACTAATATGTTTGCGCTGTGGACCAACACTATACATTGACGGGGAAGGGAGTAGCAATAAAGATAACACCATTAAACAGTTACACAACATAACAGAAATAATATCGATAGCAGTGTCCCTAGCAACCACCTTGGTAACAATGAAAACGTCGCGATTTCCTGAAGTAATCTTCGTAATAACTAGCAAACTAAAGATCATGTACATCCACTGCACACATAATCTGAAATAACAACTCATATTTCTCGCATCAAATGACATCAAAACGCATTTTAATGGCCAAACTAACTTTAAAATAGGCATTTTCCACCGAAAATAAAACGAATTTCGGCCATGTTTTCTTTTTCTGCAGGGAGAAATGTGAAGATCATGTGACATAGACGCCAGCCATCGAATGAATGGTGAAAAAAAACGGGGTTTGTCAAACAGAGCACATGGTGTAGTCCAAACGATATCTGGGGATTCTGGGTAGTGTAGTGTCTTCTGCCATCCTTTACTCAGAAAAAATATTTGTTTCTCCGAATCGAAGGGGAAAAATACAAAAGCATTGCACACAATTTAAACCAATCAATGTTGTGTAATTAACAAGGATAATCTGGTGTTTTTTAGTCGATGAGTAGTGCAGATATCACTGTAAAATCAATCGACAGTGAGAGGAATACTTACTTCTGGGTGTACAATTATCCGTTATCCAATGGGAATGGACGCTCACATTGCCTTTAAGGGCAGCCGACACAAACGAATGCCGTGCTTCCATGAGCGTCAAATCCCGACGCAGATGGGAATACATTGCAATCAGTTGAAAGCTATTTGCGTCCCTTTATGACGCTGAAGGAGCCTAGGCGCGTCAGAATTGGACGCCACGGACATTGACCAAACGTCGCTCCTGGACGCTTAGGGAGTGAGAGTGTGTTGACAAGAGAGGGCGCAAGACTGCAAGAGGCGACGAGAGGAAAAGGCAATGCAGGTGGAAGTTGTTGAATCACAAATGATAAAGTCTTGAACCAGTGTGAGTGTTAAACATTTCACCTCTCTTTGTCAAATATATTTCAGGATGAAGAGGTTGTGAGGTTCCACAAAAGAAGCAGGCCATCATTTGAGATGGGATCATGAGTGACCGCTGCTGGGGGGGAGCTGTTACAATCAGCTGTATTAGGTTCACTAATGCCTCAAAATGTATTAGTTGTCACGATCTGTCTGTGTTTTATTTTGTCCTGTCTTGATCTGTCTTTGGTTTCCTGTTTTAGTTTTGAAAAGTGTTCACCCCCCCCCATCTTGAAAGTCCTTTATTCAAAGTGTTTCTTAAGTAAAATAATATAAGTATTATCAGCTAAATGTACTCAAAGTATCAAAAGTAGAAGTACAGTATAGAGTTGCTCTGTTCCCTGTATTACATTACCATTGATATTATCCATGTCAATAACAAATACATGGAAGACCATGTTCATTTGTCAATACAATGGCACTTTTTTTAATATATTTTTAAAAATACTGGTTGATATCTATATATTAGGAAATACAGTACTATATGATTTCATATATATGTTTTTTATCTGTAAAAAGTGAGTAAATATACAATATTGCCTCTGAAATGTAGTGATTATATTGAAATTAAAAAGGTATACGTTAAAAAACAAATGGCCCTTTCTTGAAGTCATAATTGATGCAATTAACATGCAAATAGACATTAAAATATGCTTTGAAGGCTGTTAATGTGTTTAATTTGACTTTAAACTGTTATGTGTTGTTATGTTGATATGATAAAAACATTTAAACTCAAATGTAACACAAACCTTAAGGTATCATTATAGGCCTATTACCGTATCATTGTATATATATATATATATATATATATATTAATAATATAAGATATCATCTGTTACTTTTGTGACTGGGTAAGTACATAACGCGGGAGTCGGGACGTCATGTGCCTCAAAGGCTGAGAAAGGTTGAGCCCCCGTCCACGTTGGGGCTGAGCTCCCGCCCACGTTGAGACGTTGAGGCATTCGTACTGCATTGAGGGGTAGGCTACTACGCATGTGTCAGGTCTATCCGGATATGTTCAGCGAAGCCCGCTCAGGGTTTACTTTGAAACGGGACCCCAAATCACTTTCGGCTTTTTCTATTAAAGGACCAATGTTGGTATTTCATGTGAACAGTGTTACATTTATTTCAAACACTGTCTCAGGTTTTGAGGGTGGTTTTATCTGGCAGTGAAAGGAAGAGGCAGATTCAGTTTCTTCAAGAGTTTCTCTCAACTTTAAATCTCGGTCTTTAAGCCATGGCGTGCGAAGTAAACGGTATGTCGGGTAAGTTTCTCATGTCTAATGTACAGCTCGAATCCAAATGAAGTTGCAGAAGTTAAGAATTGTTATTATTTTGCCTAATATTTTTATATCGCCCGCGGCTTTCAAAAAACTCGTGGTTTAGGCAGGATATGGTCATTTGAAAGTAACTAAAGCTGTTTTACTCTCCACAGATGCGAGGATAGGAGAAGCCCTGATCAAAGAGTAAGTTCCTTCACTCATAATAATCATTATAATAAGTTGTATTAGAAAAGGCCTTTAAAATATATTCCAAGGCATTTTACATAATAAAATATGCATTAGCAAGAAACAGTAACATTACATAACCGCTCTTATAAATAGATTTCATTCAACCACAGTTAAAGACTTTTAATTATTCAGTTTACAATAATGTTCAACCAAAAAAAAACCAATCAAAACATTTACCAATAAATAGGCCTGATTGGTTGATGAATCATTATGCTAGTTCTGATTTAATAGATATATTTTAAAATACAAATGTAAAAGGTCTATTTCCTGCCACCTGTAAAGACATTTTCTACGATCACGCCCGAATGAGCATGTTAAACAATAATGAGAACCGGTTTTATCTCTTTTTGTCTACCAGACTACCATTTTTATATATTTATTGTTGTGTTCATGTATGTATATATATATATATATATATATATATATATATAAACATCTTTGGGACGATGGGGAAACAGCATTTCAGTCCTTCTGTTTGTACAACACTCAGAGATATTGATAATTGAGTTGACGTTGACTAGTTGCCCTGACCTGTAACTAGTTACTTCCTCAGCCCAGTATCTAAAGCACAGCAGAAAACACTGTTGAAAACCTCACATGTTTGTTAATTGTTTAACTTTCACTTCCCTTATTTTATTCACCTCTGCATGTCACCTTTTTTAATGAACAATATAGCATTTTCTACATTAAATCAGTCGTTTAATTCCTTATCCAAAGCCAGTTTTAGTTTCAGTGCACGTTAACAGATAACGCACTTACAGTAAATCACACTTCTTTGAACTTTGTGATCATGACAGGAGATACGAAATGGAATTGGTGTTGCACCGTAAACCTGGCAGGATGCACGTTATGAGCATCCTGGTTTATCGCGATCTATTCTTGCAACACACAGTCAGCTGTTAAAACACACCTCACACTCTGCATCACCGTCACCCTCTTAAACTGTTTTAAAATGTATATTTCGACATTTACATGGACTCATGGCGGACGACCTAGTACCTCGATGTTTACCCCCCATGTCATTACCTGGCAGCACGATACTTCCATCACCACCAGCGGCCACACTCTCTTAGACTCATCAGCATTATATCTTATTCATACGAATACACCACTGGTATACATTGTAATAAACTATTACATATTGTAGTTCATGTGCACATTTTTACTCTCACTTCTCATGTTAATATGCATATCTTTATTTTATGATCTGTTCATTTTCATTTCTTACTTTAACTTCTTGTGTTTATATACATATGTATATTTAAAAATAATTCTGATTCTCACTTCAGCTTTACTAATAAAGGCAGAAGTAGAAAACACTTTATTTTATACTTTTTTGTATTTTATATATTTATGTCTATTAATGAGAAATGTTACATCTATTTTTAAGAAAAAGGGCAAATATAATTTATAATTATAATATAATAACAATACATTTCATGTATATAGCACACTTTAAAAACAATGTCATCTCAAGGTGATAATTGTTGTCATAGCCTTAAAACTGACACAGTGTACAATAAAGTAAAAGGAGCCACACATTTGTGCTTAGCTTTATTCATTTGTTTCAAATAAACACATCCATGAATTCAACACAGACCAGACTGCCTTTTTTCCAGAAACCAACGTACTTGGGGGCGGGGACTGAGTGGAAACGGGACGCCATCTCAAACCACTGAGGCTGCGGCCCCACGAGGACGAATTCGGTCGTTTGCGTTACTGTTTAGTGTCATATAGACCGTTCGGCCGCACGAGGACGACCGAATACGGCACTAAACGACTGAGGAAACGACAACGGATCCCAAGGTAGATAGAAATGCATACGCCACTCTCTGGGGGGTCAAAACGGCTCCGTGTGTGCGCCCTATCCGAACATTTTCAGATCACTGATAGTGATTGCGCAATAGCCCCGCCTCTCCCCACCTCTTCTGCTCACCTCCGCTTACCCCGCGCCATTGCTGAAGTGTTTCGCCACCAACAACAACAACAATGGCGGATCGCAGAGTTGCTATCGTGCTCCGGACGCTATTGACCATGCTACAGTTGTTTGTGCAACATCTACAGCAATAATGATGAGGCAATAGCCCCGCCTCTCTCCACCTCTGCTCCGGATAATTATTGCGTGTGGACAGAAGCCGTTTGTGATTGCGTTTGCGTTAATCCTATGCGTTTAGTCGTTTTCGTCCTCGTGGGGCCGCAGCCTGAGTTATCCGGCGGCCCCCCAGTGAGATTTGTAACGTCCTGTTCTCTTCCAGGGTCATAGAGGAGGAGCTGAAGGACATGCCCCCAGGGGAGGTCCCGCCCCTCACTCCGCTCGCTGCCGGAGTAGAGAATGAGCAGGAGCAGAGGCTGGTGACTCAGCTGGCCAACATGGTGTGCATCATCGGGGACCGGGTCGCAGGCGACCAGGAGCTCCGAGAGTGAGTCTCAGGGTAGACCACTGACAGCGTCCATGGAGCTGGGTTTGATAGGAATTGGTGCAGGGATGATGTATCTCTTCACGCCGGCTCGGAACTTAGAACTGTCAGGTCAACAAAAAGCAATGGGATTTCTGCTTTGGTTTTTGGAATATGGCAATACAATTTAAGATATGGCACAAGTTTATGATACTTGGATAGATAAGATAAAGGTAAATATATACTTTATTCATCCAAAGCTGGTATATTGCTTTGTCACAGCAGCTTTTTGACGGTCAATCTACAAAAATGTCCAAATAATAATACATATCAAAATAAAATATACATATTCTCAGTAAAAAGGCATATATTCAGAGGAGTATTATGCGTCATAAAATATACAGAATAAATTAAAAATACTCTCTAATATACTAATCTACTAAATATATAAAACATATACAAATCTTGTACTATATACATTAAAGAATTGTGCACAGCTTTGAATTGAAAGTGAAATACATCCTGTGAGGCTACATTATGTAAGTGCAAATTGTTCCTGATAATAGAAAGGGAGGACCTGAGCAAACTATGGAGCAGTGAGCTCTGCTGTCAGAGGTGTCGTGTTATTGTCTGAGGAAAGAATGACTTCCTGTGTCTGTACTTGTGACAACAGAGCTGGAGCAGACTGTTCACACGTCTTGTTCAGCAGGATCGTCTCCACATATTAACACCCCACGATGCAACCAGCAGAAGTCAAAAGCTAACAGTAGGCATTAAGACGCTCTTCAAGTCCCCATCACTAAGCTAGAGGTGGCTCATGTTGTTGATGACATATACTAGTCTCATTTAGTCCCTTCTAACAAAGAACACGTTCAAAAAAACAGGAAGTGCTAAAATGCTAACTAGTTTCCGAGTGTAGGACTCATTCGTGCACCTGTCGCACCCCTCCTCTCTTGTGTCTGTTGCAGTGTGATAGATGGGATCGCTGTTTCCTCCGGCTCTAAGCGAGACAACTTTAAGATGGTGGCCGACAAAGTGTTTGAGCATGGGATCACCTGGGAGAGGATCGCTGTGCTCTTCTACGTTGCCGGCAAGCTGGCTGTGAAGGTGGGTTAGCCTGGCAGTGCCGCACATCAGAGTTAATACATGGTCTTTAGAGCACGTATGTGTGCACCACATATACCAAAGAAAACCCTTGTACGTGTTCCTCGTACGTGTAAACCGATTCTGATCACCTCTTGAGTGATTTGTTATCAGAGGAGCTTTCAGTACCAAAGCTTACGACCAGAGTCTTTTAGGTTCTCACTTTCAATGCACTTTATGATCTTTCTACGTGACGTAGAAAGATCATAAAGTTTAGAGGGAACAGTGACTATCCCCCCAAAAGCTAGCTCTGCTGTACTATTTAGCCTTTTAACTACCTTTCTCTCTAATAAGTGAAATTGTGTTGACTCTGTACTTTTAAAAATATATTATTTGTATTTTTGTACATGTTTAATAAGATGAGGATAGTTATTCTTGATCAATAGAGTTCTGTAGGGCAGTGGTTCTCAACTGGTCAGGCCTCGGGACCCTGCACTTTTTCCTTTGTCAATAGATAGATAGACCCATCATTTTGAACCACTCAAATCTATTCAACAAAAAATGGTGCTGTAATATATATATATATATATATATATATATATATATACGCTTTTCAGATACATTATTAATGAAAGTGAAGTACAGTGCATATATCCCTTATATCCCTCCACAGAACTAAAGTATGCTTTTAAAGAAGGTTTAATGAGATGATGGAATCAAAGCTGAACTGTATAACATAAAAAGGCACACGTGCTGAAAACCCATCCCCAGCAGGGGGTCTGGGGGGATTCTCCCCCGGAGATTTTTAGAAATACTACATATAAACTACGCATTCTGGTACACCCTGAGAAGAAATAAATACATCTATTACTACCCGACCGACATATTAATAATATGTTCTGCCATTGTTTGTTTGTCACTTAGTTCTAACAGCTTGCTGCTCCTCACAGAGAGAAGAGCAAAGAGGAGAGAGTCTGTGTGACTTACTTTAAATTGTGGGTAAGGGTTGATAGCCCCCATTGTTCTGTAACCTGTCAATCATCAAACCGGGGGTCATATTTCATTATGTGTTCATTTGTATCTGAAGTTGTACCCATGGATGTATAAAGAGTGGTTCTACCGCAAAGTTATTCTCCGTGGGGACTTCCGGCAACAATCTTGATTCTGATTGGCCAGAAGACTCGAAAAAACATCAGCAAAGATGTTTTATTGAGACAATGATCACTACGTGACAGAAGTTTTCAAAACCGTTTATGGTCTCTGGTACTTCCAGTCCAACGCCTCCTGCATGCAGATCGTTAGAAAATCTGGCCTTCAAAATAAAAGTTTGACTTTTCAAAAAAAGAAAAACAACTTTTTCAAAAAAGGTTTTTCTTCACTCAGACATCTGCGACCCACTCGAAACGGGTTCGCGACCCACCAGTTGAGAACCACTGCTGTAGGGATCACATAGTTGTATTAGAAGGTTCTCTGGCTCCCTATGCAAAATAAATTGAGATAAACAAGCATTTATGATATTTACAATTCTTTTTCAGCAAAAATGATGTTCTAAAATAAAAACAAATGTTGTGAATGTTGCGTAAATGTAATCTCTAGCAATAAAAAGCTTATGCTAGACTATTAACAAACTACATCACTAAGCACCAATGTGGTGGCTAATGTTAGGTTTGATGATGATAAAAACATCACACATTATTTTGTTCAGCAGTCTCAATGAGCTATTTGTTGTTAACCACCATTCTTTAAAGACATAAAAGCTTCTAAATGTATGAGTGGAATATTTACTGACAAATCTATGTCGCAGAACAACAAATTTGACTTGCGATAACCACAGACCCCTTACCGAAAACCCATCGGCTTCCACATGAGGGAACTGGAAGTGCAAACATCTAGAATTATGTCAAGGTTTCATTTAGAGACTTTGCACGTTTGTTTGTGATGGTAGCATTAGGTTTAGATTAGCATGATATTAGCTAGCATGCTAAGCTAACCATCGATGGTTATCAATGATCCAGCAATGTCATTGAAATAAACCACAGTCTGGCAGCCGCTAAACCTTGTGTATGGACATTATGTGTGTGTGTGCATCAGATGGTGGAGGCTCATCTCCCCGAGTCAGTGATGCAGATCCTGAGATGGACTGTGGATTTCTTCAAAAAGCATCTACTAGCCTGGATTCGGGATCAAGGAGGATGGGTATGTCGGAACTTAATTTCTTCCTTATTTCTGTTACTATGTAACACTCGCAGTTCTATTGGCTATTGGTCCAACACATTATAAGTGATAGGCTAAGGGGCGGGACATCACTAAGCGGTTAACCAATCACAACAGAGCCGGCCAGATAACCAATCAGAGCAGACTGGGCTCTGGTTTCAGACAGAGGGTGAAAAGAGGTGCTGCAGTATGAGAAGCATAAAGAGCTTTTTGAATGGAGACATGTCCCAGGAGAGACACTACAGACTGATATGAAGCTGAACATGAGCAGAATAGGAACACTTTAATAAATAAAAAAAATACAACTTGTTCAGTATATTTTACCAATGTTTATATAGTTTGTTTTAATAATAAGTTGGTCTATAACTGTGTATAACTTATTCTGTATCTTATATTATGTTATCTAAAATAGTCTCTTGATATATAAAATAAATGTTTAACCCTGTTTATGTATATAATTATTGTTATAAACCAATTTTCCAACTTGGAATCAGATTTTGAAAGTCAGTTAGTTGATACAAGATCTTTTCTAAATAGTTCTCCCGAGTCATTACGATGGACTACAGTGTTGAACCTGTCTCTCACAGATCTACAGCTTCCCTGAGCTGGCCCAGTTGTCCGTGCAGAGCGTGTCCATGATGAGTGCTCACAGCTACGGCCTCGTCCTCATCTTCGTCGCCGGCCTGGCTATAGGAAGCATCATCACCTGGAGACTAAGCAGAAACTGAGGCACACACACACACACTTTGCGACATCTTCACTGCAAGACCGTTTGAGTGTGTGTGAACGGGGTAGCAAGAGGTAGGTCACAATAGCGTGAGCACTTTCGGGTTCCCTCGTCTGTTAGTCAACGTCTTTTTAATTCATGTTTGGTTAGATGCCTTAAATGGGGCGAAGCCTGCGAGCTAGTTCAGGCAGTCAACTCGAGCACTTATGCTGCATTCATACATAACGCCCCCTTGCCACTCTACAACCAACCAATCAGAGTTCTCCTAATACGCCGCTCTATTTAACCTGCCAGATCTCTCTCCATGCTTTGCTTGCTGCTGCTTTGCTGCAGCAACTCTACGTCGCTGCTGCTCGCTGCCCCACCACCACCCCAGCTTCAACCCCAGCTTCCACCTGTAGGCTCGGGGGTTAGTTATTTACTCATCACTCACAGTGCTATGTATGTCTGTGGAGTGATGAGGCCCGAGCCTAGTCGCCAAACTCAACTATATGCTGCTTCTAATTAACATGTTAAAGAAACACGTGAGTTGTCTGACTGAACTAAGATCTGTGATTAACACAAGCTGAAGAGATGTTTTGTTCTACGACCTAAAATACACAAGTAACTATATGGTGAATGTCTGAAGCGGTTACATTTCTTGAAAATGGTAGTTGCTATCGAGTGGCTAAATGAGCTCCTAAAGGCAGAACATTAGCCGCCTTTCGCTTAGCGTTGGTGACGTGAAGTCCTGCGACAGTGTAGTTCTTTTATAGCATTACCTTAGCTTTTTTAATTCTGTCGATTGCGTTTGCGCTTCAAGAATCATAAAATGGTTTTAATGTGGAGATTATCCAGCTGATTAAAACGAAATGTTGTGTTCTCCAGTGTTCTTATTTTTTGCAATATTCCAAAATTGAGCCATTACGATGCTTACTTCAAGGTCGGCTTGCAACAATACGTCATCACTGCATCACTCGATATTGACACAAAAGTAATTCTGTGCTTTTGCCAAACAGATCAGAGCGGTTGTCATATCATGTCCTGATCACATGTTGCCATGAGATGCCATCCACACAGGCTACCTTCTCTAATGTTCATCTATGCAAACTTGAAAGAATCAGTATCAGAATGTCAACCTCACCCTGAAGCTTTATCCCAGACCAAATAACACATCCTACTCAGGTATCTCATGTTTAGATGTGTCTTTTTTTCCTAATATACAGAAGGCTTCCATCTTCTTGTAGAGATATGGATCTTTAGTTCGGCTGAGCGACAGCAGTTTATTCAGTAATAAACATTTCATTATCTTAAGGGAGCATTTCCATTCACGTATACAACACTGTGCCTCAGGTAGAAACGGTATTCAATGTTAATGATAACCTGGATTATTAAATAATATAATAATAATTCACAAATAAAATATCAGTAAAAGATGTAAATAATTACTCTGTTCGCTAGAGAAAGCAGTAAAGTCTATTTTTGACATATTGATTTAATGTTTAACGCAAATAATCTTAGTCCTTGGAAAATGGTTCCCTTCAATAAGTAAACCATGATGTAACAAAAAAAATCCAATTTATACCTTCTGTTTACTGTTATGGTTATTTTACAGTTTATTTGCACAATAAAAAACCTCAAGTTAAAAGACTTTAACACGGGCAGATACAGGTTCCTTCTGTCATTGGAGAATCTTAAGAAAAATTGTGTGCACGTGTGAATTGCACTTGTTGCCTTTGTATGGGAGCTGTGGTGTAAAGTACTTTTACTTTTGGTATGTTTGATTGTTATACTTTTGTACTTTTACTTGATTCCAAGACTTTGACTTGTAACAGAGTATTCCACAAGTACAAGATCGGAGTACTTCTCCCACCTCTGTATTGGAGATTACAAATAAAATCATGGACTTCAAAGATTCTAAATTCTTTGTGGAGCACACTTATTTGTATTGGTTCTGGTTTTATTTAATGCAATTATTATTATTATAATCAGGTGCAGGGTTTCCATCTCATGTTTGTCCACCAGAGAGCGCTGCCATGTTAACGTTACTGTAAGATGTCCTGTCACAGTCATAGACTTTAAATATACTAAGGTCACAATCCACAAAAAAACAAACTAATAGGCATCTTTTTTGAAAAACGTGTCAATATTTGTTTTTTTATATTATTTGTTAACAACCAATTTGTAACCCTAACTCTTTAGCAGGGGCGGATCTAGACAAATATTCATGGGGGGGCAAGAGGGTGGCAGGACATTTTGAGGGGTGGCATCCCCTGACAGAAGTATATGCTGATTTAAATCACAATCATATCAATCAATTAGGGGTGTAACGGTACACGTACGGGCCCTTCGGTTCGGTACACGTGTGTACCAAACGAATATAGCGTTAAACGTACACAATTGAGAACATGAACAACGTTCTGGAAGTAATCTCAGGTATATATCATAGAGCGACCAAGTCATTTCATTGGACA
This sequence comes from Champsocephalus esox, assembly GCA_036324585.1. Taxonomy (NCBI): domain Eukaryota; kingdom Metazoa; phylum Chordata; class Actinopteri; order Perciformes; family Channichthyidae; genus Champsocephalus; species Champsocephalus esox. The sequence continues at coordinate 5,207,113 of CM070491.1, forward strand.
AGAGGCATACTATGAGAGCTGGTCACAGGGATGCGTTCAAATGTAGTCAGTAATTTGAGGAACTGTCGAAATGGCGAACGCAGATAAAGTTGAGCTCGAAAATCCTCCAGCATCATTGAAGTCTCCGGTTTGGGAACATTTTGGTTTCGCAGTTACGTACAAGGATGACGGACAAAGACAGGTGGACCGAACCAAAGCTGTTTGTCTGCATTGTTCAACTAACATTGGTTACGCGGCTGGCAATACATCACACTCATTTGAAAAGGCATCACCCGAATGTGAATATCACCGGTACCAAAAGAAAAAAGACTGAAGTGCAAACCCAACTCCCACTAGCATGTAAGCCTCCACCACTCGCAAAAAGTTCAGACCGAGCCAAAGCTATTACAAACGCCAAATATCCTTATGTTGCCATGTTAGCAAAGCGCTACCTGGCTGTATCTGCTGCCACTGTCCCTAGAGAGGGTGTTCTCCACAGCAGGAGACATTGTTAGTGCCAGCAGATCTGCCATTTCAGCAAGCAATGTGGATAAGTTCATCTTTCTTTAAAACAACATGAAAATACAATGACAAGCAAGTCCTAATGTCAAGCTGGCTGCTTAGGTAGTACATTTCAAATACAAATTATTTCAGTTCATCGAAATGCTGCACCTTAATGTTTATTTTATTAAATTTTGTATTTATTTGAATACATTCGTCACAATTTAAAAAAAAATATTTAATGTTTTGTGATAATTTTTTCTGCTGTACCGAAAACGTACTGAACCGAACCGTGACCTAAAAACGAGGTACGTACCGAACCGAAATGTTTGTGAACCGTTACACCCCTACAATCAATGTTAACTTGGAAAGCCACCACATTAATATTTTAACTCAATCACATATTATGATAGTGATATTATTGTGGCACATCAGTAAAGCCTACATATACATAAGGTGGCAGACGTAATTTAATGAATTTTAACTGAACAATAACTGAATGAGTTTTTCTTACTCTTAGACCAGCAGGGGTACCAAATATATGCAGACTGCTGCAATAAGTACGTTAATTAACTGTCTCATCGATGTTTGTCTGAATGCATATGATACTATTAACAATCATAGTATTCCTATCAGCTGTCAATCTCTGTTAATAAATAATAATAATAATAATAATAGATTTAATTTGTTAGCGTTTTTACAGGTGCTCAAAGACGCTTTACAGATATAGTGAAGAACTGTTATGATTCACATATTCATTTATTATTGAATAAACTATATTTTTTGAGTTAATGATGAATGTTCATCAAGATGCTTGCTCACCCTCCTTCAAATTTGAAAAACAAGTAATGATATCATTATTGATATACAGTTACAACCTTGACTTTACATCAGAAAGAACAAACATTAAAGAAGTGACTAACTGCATCAGTTAGGGTTAAAAAACGTGTATTCAGCTAAAACATATACATCGCTGCAGTTATTATCCAGTGGAAAGCCCTTACCTACTAGCCTAGTTAAATCAAAGTGGTTACTTTCTGTTGGCTGGGCAGTGTAGTTTTACACACCGTCTTATTTTACTTTTTCAGGACTTAAAACAGTTTTTTGGGGGCAGACCCCTTCAAAGAAAAAAATATATACACGCATACAAGGTTATCATCTTAACAGTTTGTTATTCTCATCGAGTCATCCGTGAGCAGAGCATCAAGTTGGCATGTCTATTGAAGCTGAATGCGGCGATTACTATTTTGTTCAGCAAAACGCCTCACAAACTTATTAAGATCAACAGCTGTAGTGCGTTTTGATTCAATGCTGAGTACAGCCAAACTTGACATTCTGTTCTCTGTCATTGTAGACCGCAACTACCTCATTCCTTCAGTGCTTGGGTCCGAACGAAAGGCTTCTCGTTTTGCGCCGTCCCCCCGTTCAAGTGAATTCGCCACCAATCATATTTCCACTCTCGCGCCAGGACCGGGGGAGGGGTTACATGACGTGCTTATTGTGCTGCATTCACTTGCACTCGGACATTAGAGACTTTCTCTCATAAATGTCCGATCAATCAATCAATGTTTATTTATATAGCCCAATATCACAAATGTTACATTTGTCTCAGTGGTCTTCACAGTGTGTACAGAATATCAGTATGACAATACGACACCCTCTGTCCTTAGACCCTCACATCGTACAAGGAAAAACTTCCAAAGAAAACCCAGTTTAAAGGGAAAAATGGGAGAAACCTCAGGGAGAGCAACAGAGGAGGGATCCCTCTCCCAGGACGGACAGACGTGCAATAGATGCCGTGTGTAAATTGAAAAGATAATACATTTGCAACATAGGTAGTCCAAATGTTTGGAAATGCATGTGTGTATAATAGGAAGATGAATCCACGAGGATATCCATCCAGGACCGATGATCCAGGACCACAGCCACGACTCAAGATCCAGCGCTCGCGATCCAGGACACAAGACCGCAGGATCATCCATGACTCCGGATCCCAGCATATATAGACCCCAAAAAGAAAGACATTTGGGGAAGCTGGGTTAATCGGAACATGAGAGTACACGGGTATAGACAGAGAGAAGGAAGAAGTAAGATGTCCCCCGACAAACTAAGCCTATATCAGCAAAACTAGGGGCTGAATCTAATCAGCCCTAACTATAAGCTTTATCAAAAAGGAAGGTCTTAAGCGCACTCTTAAAAACGGATAGGGTGTCTGCCGCCCGAACACAAACTGGAAGCTGATTCCACAAATGTGGAGCTTGATAAGAAAAGGCTCTGGCTCCCATTGTACTTTTAGAGACTCTAGGAACAACCAACAACCCTGCATTCTTGGAACGCAATGCCCTAGTAGGACAGAAGGGTATAATGAGTTCTTTAAGGTAAGATGGCGCCTGCCCATTAAGGGCTTTGTAGGCGAGACGAAGAATTTTAAATTCTATCCTGTGTTCTATAGGGAGCCAGTGTAAGGCAGCCAGAACAGGAGTAATGTGGTCCCTTCTCCTAACTCTGGTTAGTACACGAGCCGCAGCATTTTGAATCAGCTGAAGCGACTTGATTGACTTTTTGGTACTCCCTGATAGTAAAGAGTTACAATAATCCAGCCTAGAAGTAACAAATGCATGGACTAGTTTCTCTGCATCGTTTTGAGGCAAGATATGCCTGATTTTTGCAATGTTACGTAGATGGAAGTAGGCGGTCCTTGAAATTGATTTTATGTGGGCGTTAAAGGATAAATCCTGATCAAATATAACACCAAGATTCCTTACAGTCTCACTGGAGGCCAAATTAATGCCATCCATAGTTAGTATATCTTTAGATAATTTGTTTCGTAGATTCTTCGGGCCAAGTACAATAACTTCAGTTTTGGTCGTGTTTAACATCAAAAAGTTTAAGGTCATCCACGTTTTTAAGTCCTTAAGGCAGTCTTGAATTTTATTTAGATGATTAATTTCATCAGGCTTAATTGATAAATATAGTTGAGTATCATCCGCATAACAATGAAAGTTTACAGAATGATTCCTTATAATATTGCCTAACGGAAGCATATATAATGTGAACAAAATAGGTCCGAGCACTGAGCCCTGTGGCACTCCATGGCTAACTTTGGTTTGCGTGGAAGATTCATCGTTGACACGTACAAACTGAGAGCGTTCAGATAGATAGGACCTAAACCAGCCTAAAGCAGTTCCCTGTATGCCAACCAAGTGCTCTAGTCTTTGCAATAGGATATCATGGTCGATAGTATCAAATGCAGCACTGAGATCGAGCAAAACAAGAATAGAGACAAGTCCCTTGTCTGAGGCTATTAGAATATCATTTGTGACTTTAACCAGAGCTGTCTCTGTGATATGATGTCTTCTAAAGCCAGACTGAAAATCTTCAAATAAATCATTGTTTTTTAAGTAATCACACAACTGTTTTGCGACCGCTTTCTCAAGAATTTTTGAGAGGAACGGAAGATTAGAAATAGGTCTATAGTTGGCTAAAACCTCTGGATCGAGGTTGTGCTTTTTAAGAAGCGGTTTTATCACTGCTACTTTGAATGATTGTGGAACATAGCCTGATAATAAAGACATATTCATAATATTTAATAAAGAAGTGCTAATTAATGGAAAAACTTCCTTCAACAGCTTAGTTGGAATTGGGTCTAACATGCACGTTGATGGTTTAGAAGAGAGAATCATTGAATGTAATTGTTCAAGGTTAATGGCTGAAAAGCATTCTAGTTTACTATCTCGTGTAATATTAGAACTTACGATTCCGGGAGCTGTTGATTACATTATACTGGTCGAAGGCAAGAGGTCATTAATTTTGTTTCTAAGAGTAACAATTTTATCGTTAAAAAAGCACATACAATCATGACTACTGAGTGCTATGGGAATAGAAGGCTCAATGGAGCTGTGGCTCTCTGTCAGCCTGGCTACAGTGCTGAAAAGAAATCTTGCATTATTCTTATTCTCATCTATTAATGAAGAGTAGTATGCTGCTCTCGCTTTACGCAGTGCTTTATTATATTCATTGAGAGTAATATGCCAAATTAAACGAGATTCTTCAAGTTTGGTGGAACGCCATATCCTTTCAAGTTGTCTAGACTTTTGCTTTATTTTGCGGGTTTCGGCATTATGCCATGGAGCAAATCTATGTTGCTTTATTTTCTTCTTTTTCAAAGGAGCAACAGAGTCTAATTTTATTCGCAGCCCATCTATAGCACTATCAACAACATGATCAATTTGGGGTGGTGTACATTTTGTATAAGTTTCCTCCCTTACATGCAGACATGCTTTCGAGTTAAGTATTGGTGGAATCTCTTCCTTAAATGTGGCTATAGCACTAACGGATAGGTTTCTGCTGCAAGAGCTTTTGACTAATGCTTTGTAGTCTAGTAACAGTACTTCAAAAGTTACTAAGAAATGGTCGGATAAAGCAGGATTATGCGGTTCGACTAATAGTTGCTCAATTTCAATACCATAAGTCAGAACAAGGTCGAGAGTGTGATTATAACAGTGGGTTGGTTTATTTACACTCTGACAGAAACCAACATAATCTAATATAGAGTTAAATGCAACAGTAAGGCTATTTTTATCATCGTCAACATGAATATTAAAGTCACCTACGATAATTACTTTGTCTGTTTTAAGAACCAAAGTTGATAAAAACTCAGAGAATTCTGATAAGAATTCTGAATAAGGACCTGGTGCACGATACACTGTAACAAATAAGATTGGCTGCAAAGTTTTCCAGGTTGGATGCGTAAGACTAAAAACGAGGCTTTCAAAAGAGGTATAATTACATTTTGGTTTAGTATTGATAAGTAAACTTGAGTCAAAGATTGCTGCAACTCCACCTCCTCGGCCCGTGCCTCGAGCAATATGAGTGTTGACATGGCTGGGTGGAGTGGCCTCATTTATGCTGACATATTCTTCATGTCTCAACCAAGTTTCAGTGAGACAGCATATATCAATATTATAATCTGATATTACATCATTTACCAATATTGCTTTAGATGCTAGAGATCTTATGTTTAAGAGACCACATTTAATCTTCCTGTTTTGTTGCACTGTAGTAGTTGTTACATTTACTTTTATTAGGTTATTATGTATGACACCTCTATTAGGTTGTACCTTAAATTGTCCTTGGGCAGACACACACACCGCTAATATTGGGTATTTTATTGGGTTCGGGATTCCTATGGGTGACTGCCTAGGAGAGAGCGCAGAGAAGCGTGTAAGACTGCGACTCTGCCTCCTGGTCTCAACTCCAGTTTGTCATGGATTACGTCCACAAAGCCCTGAAATGTTTGCCGAAATGAGATCTGCACCTTTCAAAGTAGGGTGAATGCCGTCTCTCTTAATCAGACCAGGTTTTCCCCAGAAGGCTGTCCAATTATTTACGAAGCCCACATTGTTTGCTGGGCACCACCAAGACAACCAGCGCTGAAATGATGACATGCGGCTATACATGTCATCATTGATCAGATTGGGGAGGGGACCAGAGAAGATTACGGTGTCCGACATTGTTTTAGCATAACTACACACCGACTCCACATTAAGTTTGGTGCATTCTGATTGGCGTAAACGAACATCATTACCACCGACGTGAATAACAATCCTACCGTATTTGTGTTTATTTTTAGCCAGCAGTTTAAGATGCGCCTCAACGTCGCCCGCTCTGGCCCCCGGAATGCATGTGACTGTGGAGGCTTCGGTCTCTAAATTCACGTGTCTCATAATAGAGCTACCAATAACCAGAGTTGGCTTCTCAGCGGGTGTCTCGCTGAGTGGGGAATATCTGTTAGATACGTGAACGGGTTGGTGGGGACCTGCGGGTTTCGCTTTATGCCCCTTCTGAACAGTCACCCAGCCTCCCTGCTGCTCGGCAGTTGCCGGGGGACGGCTAAGAGGAGCTACCTTTGGCCGGTCCGCACTGGCTAACATGGGCTTTACTTTAGCTGAGTTACTTTCTAAGATGCGGAGCCGGGCTTCTATGGCTATGATTCCCGCCTCCAACCTAACAACTATACTACATTTAACACATGTATCCTTACCAGTAAGGGAGGCCGGGAAGTAACCAAACATGAGACAGGAAGAGCAGGAAATAGCACCAGAGGGTGGAGAAAGAGCCATGGCTAGCTATCAAGCTAAAGTAGCTACCGTTAGCAAACCCGAAAAGAGTGTAGGCAACTGTGGAGTTACAGTCGCTAAGAGAAGCAGAGTTGTGAGTGCTTAAGCTGTAGTAACGTGTGATTACAACGTCAGGCAGTTGCCGTGATCAAGAGTTTTAAAACGATCGATTAAGTTTAAGTTAATAAGCTATCAGCAACAGAACAGACACACGGGTTACCCGGAGATGACAACAACAACCGGAAGTTGCAACGTGCTCACCGCAATAGGTTCCTCCTTCAGTGTCAGCTGGTCAGGCAGTAGGCGAAAGAAAGTGGAGTGGGATCTTGGGTAATCGCTCGAAAAATTGTGGCTCCGATGAGCCACAATTTTTCTTTCAAAACAAAGATGCCAACTGGGGTGGCAGCTGGGGTGGCAAGGCTATTGTTTAGGGTGGCAGTTGCCACCCCATGCCACCTCGGTAGATCCGCCCCTGCTCTTTAGGGACTCACTGACAAGGAACAACTGTAAAAATAGAAATATAAAGACAAAAATAAATAAAAGTAATTGAAGGCTAATTAAATACATAAAAACAAATATGTAGAAAATGTATTTATGTAGTTATTTTAAGCTAGGTCATTCAGGGTTATTCACATAGCAACCCCTAACCCTTAAAGAGGACCTATCATGCAAAATGCACTTTTTGATGTCTGTTATACATAAATATGTGTCCCCGGTGTGTAAAATAAAACCCTCTCTCTTTTCCTCCGTACCCAAATCTCTAAAAACGGGGCTACAACGGAGCTGATCTGCGTCCGTTATGACGTAATATCGGAAATGTAGGCTGGCTTTACACCCACTGCCCTATCAGAAACGTTGCTATCAGAAACAATGCCCGACTGTTTTGGACGTAATATGGTCGTATAAGCAGGAAATAAAAAGGAATTCACCTTGTGGTATAACCGGCAAGAGAGAAAGCCTTTGAGCTCCATACTGTTTCAGAAATAATCCATGATATGGCGTTTCATCACCGCAATATCTGCCGGTAGCATCTCCCGCATGAGCTCAGCCCCCTCCTTTTTTTTATTATCAACTTTCTTTTAAAAAAAAAGCTTTATACCCCAAAGTGATAAGCCCGGTTTCAGTTGAAACCAGAAATGAAGGTGGGAAATGACTGATTGACATGACCAGATAGATCGATGGTATGATTATACATATAAGAGAAGAAATTAATTGTATTATGAAAATGGAAATTGTTGCAGTTTTGGTGATCTCCACAATTATTTTATTTTCTTGTGGGCCAATATTCACTGGTCTATGAGTTATCTACTCATTTATTTGAAGTTGTTTACTTCATCATCTGCGAGTATGAATTTATGTTTATTAGATTTTGAGTAGAGACAAATTTCAACTTGTCTCTATTGTTGTTTATTCTTCCTAAAATGTAATTGTGATGTATTGATTAGATCTAGTGTTGCGAGACATTACCATGAATATATTTCATACTATTATTTAAAAATGTTTGGGAGCTACCGTGAAGGACGTCTAATTGAGCGAGTGAGTATGCACATTTATAGCAATCTATGTGCAGATAAATGTTGGGTTATGTATGTGATGGTGTGTGTGGTTGAAATTGTGTGACATGTATGTTTTAGTTCAGCTCTCATTTTGATAGGAAGTGAAAAAGAGATAACATTTAAATTGCCATCTTAATGTTGAATAAGTTGCCAAGTAAAGGGTTTAAATTGGCTCACATAAATATATGTAGTTTAAGAAATAAAGTGTCTGAGATAGAGGAAATATTATCATGTGGTATTCATTTGTTAGCAATATCTAAAACTCACTTAGATGACACATTTAATGACGCTGCTGTGGATATTGATGGATATAGAATATTTAGAAAGGACAGGAATGCATATGGAGGTGGGGTGGCAGTATACATTCAAAAGCAAATACCAGCTAAAGTGAGATATTATTTGATGTCTGCTGATATTGAAGTACTTTGGTTGCAAATTAACTTACCTCACTTGAAACCTTTGTTGGGAGGATGTTGTTACAGACCTCTAAATGCAAACTTAATTTATTTAGACAAATTATGTGAAATGTTCGATAAAGTTTGTGATCTTGACAGAGAGATTTATTTTATCGGAGATTTAAATATTGACTGGAATATGTTGCACTGTGCCCTTAAAAACAAGCTGCAGACAAGAATTAATACATGTAACTTGGTACAAATGGTGACTAAACCTACTAGGATATGCATAAAGAAAGATGGGTCAAAAAGTGCAACTTGTATTGATCATATATTTACTCATTTTAGCCATGTATGTTCTCAGGCAATATCAATTCCAGTAGGGTGTTCTGATCATAATTTAATAATTATCGTGAGAAAGACAAAGGTGCCAAAAGCTGGACCAAAACTCATTGTGAGGAGATCAATGAAATATTTTAGTGAAGAGTCATTTATACAGGATGTTCAAAAGATATGTAGGAAACATGTTTTTGAGAAAGTCGATCCAGATGATGCTCTTGATGTCTTTAATTTGTTATTCATGCAGGTGATTGATAAACATGCTCCACTTAGAAAACAGACTGTAAGGAACTTTAGAGCACCCTGGTTAGATGTGGAATTAAGGGATCTAATGAAACAAAGAGATGATGCAAAAAAATGTAGCTCTCTCATCAAGTTATGAGTCAGATGGACAAATGTATAGAAGGTTAAGGAATTATGTTACAGCATTAAATAAAAAGAAAAAACAGTAGTATTATGGAAATAAAATTAAAGAGATAAAGGATGACAAGAAAAAACTGTGGAGCTTAGTGAATGGCATGATGGGCTGTAAGCCGAAATCCACCTCAACATATCTTGAGGTGGATGGGACATTTTTGACAAAACCAGTACAAATTGCTCATCATCTGAATGATTATTTTCTTGATAAAGTAAAACATTTGAGGAGAAATATGAATCAAACTATAAATAGTAACTCCACATTTCTAATAAAGGATTTAATTATGAAAAATAAGAAGTGTACATTTAAAATAGAAAAAGTGACAATTACAGATGTTGAATGTCTACTAGGTAAATGTAATGATAAACCATGAGTGGTTTTTAGTTTGTAGATTTCTTAGATATGTTGCTAATTTTGTTGCAGAACCTATCTGTCATATTATACATTTGAGTATTGATAAATGTATTTGCCCACAGGCATGGAAAATAGCAACAATTATTCCACTTGCAAAAAATCCAGCTGGACCATTTTCTGGTACAAATAGCCGTCCAATAAGTTTATTACCAGCATTAGCAAAGATAATGGAGAGAATAATTTTCAATCAAATACAAAAATACTTTGAAGGTAACAAACTTAATACTGTGTATATCAACATGCTTATAGACCTGGCCATTCCACATGCACTGCTTTAACACAAATGACAGATGACTGGAAGGGCGAACTAGATAATAGGAAGTTAGTGGGTGCAGTACTACTCGATTTTAGTTCTGCTTTTGATGTCATTGACCATTCTTTGTTGTTACACAACAAAGAATGCAACTACATTTAAACCATATTGAAATTGAACAGGTCAAGGAGACAACATTGCTGGGTATAACCCTGGATCATAAATTATCTTGGTCTAAACAAATTGATAATGTTGTATGTAAAATGGGAAGGGGTGTGTCACTTGTAAAAATAATTGTAAAATATTTGCCTATGGATGTCAGTAGACAAGTTTTGGATGCTTTGGTTCTGTCGCAGCTTGATTATTGTTTGGTTATATGGTCTAGTGCTGCTGAAAAAGATTTAAACAAACTACAAGTAGCACAAAATAAGGCAGCACGATGTGCACTGCAGTGCTCTTACAGAACCAGAGTCACTGAAATGCTGGAGACACTGAAATGGTTAACTGTCAGACAGAGGTCAATTTATATTTTATTGAATTTTGTCAGAAATATTACAGTGACTCACTCACCAGAGATATTATCACAAAGGTTTATAGCGCAATATGCACAACATAACTATCAAACACGACATACAATAGAAGGAAGGTTTGTATTACCCAAATCTAAATCAAATATGGGACAGAAAACAGTCATGTACAGAGCCATGATCAGCTGGAACTCTTTACCGGTTCACATCATTCAGGAAAATTCTTAAGTACATTTCAAATGGTTGCTAAAAAAATATTTAAGTATTACAAAGTAAATTTGAACTGTGCCTGTGGCTATGTATGCATATATTATTATGTACACTTATTTGTATTTACTTTTGTTTGGCCTTAGGATGGCGATAATTGGATGACCATTTTAGTTTCACTTCATTTGACTGTAAATAGCATGAAATGATGAGCTGTTTTGTTTTAATTTTGTTGTATGTTTATGTATGTTTTGAGTGTGTGAGGACCCCAGGAAGAATAGCCAATGCTCATGCTAGTGCTAATGGGGATCCTAATAAAGACATAAATTAGCACTTTTGAAACAGGAAGTGAAATGGAGGGATATGAGGCATGGCTAGAATGGGTGATGTGTTTGGTATTTTGAGCAAAACACTTCATAGACATGTTTTGTCAAGATGGCGGCGCGCTCAGACGCAGTGGCTCACGGCTCTCTGTTTTGGTTGTGCACTTTTGGTTATTGTGTGCGTGAACGCCCAAGAACAGGCGAAATACATATACAGCCGCATGGACTTATTTGACATCGGGATGAGTTGTCGCTCTGACATCACAGCCGATTTCCACCGGACTAACAACATACCGGAGGACATAGCGAGACCACTCGGGTCTCTCTGGATTGTTTTCGGGCCTGTGAAGCAACGCAGGCGCCGGAGGGAGAGGAAGCAAAAGCGAGGATGCCGTGCAGGCCTGCTTGCTAGGCTAAGGAAGCGACCGCACCGACTACCAAGCCTCTTCCTGGCAAATGCCAGGTCCATCGTCGACAAAATCGACGAACTGGAGATACTATTAGCTGCTAACACAAACGTCCTTGACTGCTGTGTGATGATCATCATGGAATCCTGTAACTGGAAAAACGCATCCGGGTCTACCCAAACCAAAAACCATGGATGACAACAGCGGTGCGGTCTCTCCTGAGTTCCCATGATACAGCCTTCAGGTTGTGGGACGCAGCCCAGTACAGCTTGGCAAGGGCGAACCTGAGGAGAGGCATCAAGGCTGCAAAGGAGGACTACAAGGGAAAAGTGGAGGAGAATCTCACACATAACAACACACAGTGCGTTTGGCAGGGCCTTCACCAGCTAACCAACTATAAGGGCAAAACATCTGGCACTACTAGAGCTGACGCCCACCTTGCAGAGGAACTACACCACTTCCTTGCCCGCTTTGAGGCTAGCAGACCCCCCAACTTTTCTACCCTGCCTCCGTCCCTGCCAACTACCAGCTCCCTACCACCTCCACTCTCAAAGAACATCAGGTGAAGCAGACGCTGAGGTCTGTGAATCCTGGTAAAGCCGCAGGCCCCGATGGAGTACTCGGCAGCTTTCAGGGGTCCTGACCAGGATATTCAACCTGTCCCTGTCACAAGCTAGCATTCCATCCTGTCTGAAGACGGCTACCATCATTCCTGTCCCCAAAAAGACACCAGTCAGAGAGCTCAACGACTACAGGCCCATAGCCCTAACATCGACGGTGATTAAATGTTTTGAATGACTGATAGCCGACTACATCAAAGCCAGCCTCCCACCCTCCCTCGACCCTCATCGGTTTGCCTATAGAGCCAACAGATCCACGGATGATGCCATCGCCACAGTCCTTCACACAGCTGTGAGCCATCTAGAAGGCCCACGCAACTATATCAGGATGCTGTTTGTCGATTTTAGCTCAGCTTTTAACACTATCAAACCTGACATACTAGTGGAAAAACTGTCAAGCCTAGGTTTCCCCTCCATCTTATGCGCCTGGATTAACTATTTCCTAACAGACCGTCCTAAGACGAGTCGGCATACAGAGACGAGATCCTGAAGCTGTCTGCGTGGTGTTCAGCAAACAATCTGTATTTGAACACAAGCAAAACAAAAGAAATCATCAAAGACTTAAGAAAGCACCGTCCAGAACACGCCCCCCTTCACCTCAATGGAGAGAGAGTGGAGAGGGTCTCCACCTCTAAGTTCCTGGGGGTTCACATTTCGGAGATTCTCAGCTGGACAGCACACACCACTGCTGCAGTTAAGAAGGCCCAGCAGCGACTTCACTTCCTGAGGGTGCTTCGGAGAAACCGACTGAACGAGAAGCTGCTGGTGTCCTTCTACCGGGCGACCATGGAGAGCGTGCTGTCATACTCCATCTCTGTGTGGTAAGCTGGATGTTCAGCTGCCCCCTGCCCTCTCTGGAGCACATCTCCACCTCCCGCTGCCTCAGCAGAGCAAATCAAATACTAAAGGACAGCTCTCACCCAGGTCACAGACTGTTCTCTATCCTGCCTTCTGGGAGGAGAGACAGGAGCTTTAAGTCACGGACAAACAGACTCAAAAACAGTTTCTACCCCTGGGCCGTCAGGCTGCTCAACCACCACACTTAATGCAATAACCGTAACCATCTTCACACCAGTGGTTGCATTAGACTTTTTCGTTGTCCGTCATTTTGACGGACAGGATCATAAAATGTCCGTCATAATCCATTATTACCCGTCATTTTATTTTCATGTTGTAATGCTGAGACATATTTAATATTTATGTTTGGGTACTAAGCAGCAAATGTTCATTCATTCCTTTTTTTATGGTTCATACAGAACCTTTAAGGGCATAGAGAAAAAAAAAGATGAACAGAGACACTGACCGTGCGGTCACTTTTCATGTAAAACAAACATGAATGATTTATTTTTCCTTGCCACTGGCTTCTCCCTCTGCTGCTGGCGGAACGTTGTTAGTTTTAGTCTTACTGGCTTGTCCTTCATCCTCCACCGCATCAATCCCTCTTTTCACCTCGTTTATCCACACCATCACAATTACTGGGCTTATTAAAAAAGCTTCGGACGATCAGCTGCCGTGACATTTTGCGATTGCTAAAGCCGGTTAAACAACGAGGTAATCAACGAGGTCAAAAACAAGACTAGACAATTGCTACTTAATATGCACACACCCGCCACCAACTGGACAGGGGTGTGAATGACTAAATAATAGTTACAGTAGAGGAGCTACAGTAGATCGCCCTCAGTCGACCTGGCCACTAAGGATGTAATATAATGTGGGCCGCTGGTGGACATTTTGGTGCTGTTCCGAGTTGTGTTCGAATCCGTCAAAATGACGGACTGCTTTCAGATTTTTCCATAATTCTTGGAAAAATTCCGTCATTGACGGAAAATATTCGGTTAACGCGACCTCTGCTTCACACATACACACACTTTGAATGCACTTTATAAATTATAACTATTTATTCCCCCCGTATGATTGCTTATGTTGTCTGTCCTACTGCCGTGTTTTTTATGTTATGTATGTCTAGTTTTTGCACACTGGGACAGAGTTGCACTCTGAATCTCGTTTTACTTTTTGTAAAATGACAATAAAAGGCTTTAACTTTAACTTTTTTATATATTTTTATATATCTGAGACCTATGCTATTGCCTTAAAATAGCATGATAGGTGACCTTTAATGCTCAATTCGGACCATTGGAGAAACATACAAATGTAGGTGTTTATTTACTAACTTTGTCTTTTTGTCAGTAGATTTCTTCTATATTCACCAAAGGTCAGATAGATAATACATCGTTAGCATATCTAAGCATACTGGACACACAAAAGTGTCATAAATTACAAAAAGGTAGTGTCTTTGTGTTTTTATGTTAAGAATAAATGAGGACGTTTCATGGTGTTATTTATTAGTTGCATTTTTGACCGTTCATTTGTTACATTTTATACTACATATCTCTAAAGGCTGTTTTCCTTTCTTAGAAGAAATATTTCACATAAATACTAACATTCTGAAGGTTTTTTTTGGAGGGTTTGTCCATATCATTCATGTTCATAAAAATGTTAGAACTGTAACATGTGAACAAGAGTGTTCACATGTCCATACCGGAGATCTTTGCAAATGAGCATTATTCCATAATTGCAATATTTAAAAGGGTAATGCCTAATTTGTGGTTCTCAAACTTTTTCTGTCATTCCCCACTTTGAACAGGGGGGGCTTGAAAAGGGTTCCTCATCGCTCCAATCAAATGGTAGGCCAAGTTTAAAATTGTCAAATGTATCGTTCTATAGGAGAAGCTCCCAAACTCTCCCAGTTCTCCCCAATATGGGGTAATAATAACTTTGCCCCCGGTAGAGCGGATGGGGGATTCAAACAATGGGCTGCCAAGGGTCTGAGTAAAATAAAGAAGAAGAAGACAGACTTTATGAATCCCTTACAGGGAAATATCTTTTCCCACTCTGTTGTTTACACACATTACACACACAGGGAGGATATACATGCACAAACACACAACCACATGCAGATAGGAGAGGTGGCAGAGCAGAGAGGCTGCAAGGTACCCGGCGCCAAGGGAGCAGATCGAGGTTCGGTGCCTTGCTCAAGGACACCTCGGCAGTGGCCTTGGAGGTGAACTAGCACCTCTCCAGCTCACTCCATATTCATTTTTTCTGTCCGATCGGGAGGTGAACCGGCGACCTTCGGCGACAAAACCAAGTCCCTACAGACTGAGCCACTGCCGCCTCTAAAAGACTTGTATATAGAAGGAAAACTTATGTCCTTTGATCAGTTGGTTCATATGCCATCCCTAGCCACTTCTTTAAATTCCTGTAGTCAAGGAGCTTCATATCAGCACAGACTAAATGCTTAGATGAGCCACCCTTGTCAGTTGTTGAGAGGGCCACTCTAAATGATATGGATATTTGAGGCCACCTATCAGTCATTTATGTTCTGCTGAGGTCCAAATCAAAGTACAACTCACACTCAAGAAAACTCAATGCTTGGAGAGATGATTTAAAAGTAGACATTACAGAGACTGAGTGGGAAAATGCTTGTTTAAAGGCACAAACCCAGACTATAAACACTGCACTGAAACTGATACAATATAAATGGCTGGTCAGAATGTGACACCTGTTAAACTGAATCTGTATAATCCTAACATTCCTGATAACTGTTCCAAATGTGACGATAATGTTGGTACTCTGCTGCACTGTATTATTATTATATATGTTGGAATGCCAACAAATCCAATCATTATGGAAAGATATAGTTAACCTGATTGCACGTGTAACTGCGATAGATATCCCTCTCCACGCAAAGCTCTGTATATTAGGTATATATCCCGACCAATTTGGACCAAGCAATAAAGCAGTGCCCTTGATTAATATTTGCCTACTTCAGGCTAGGAGAGTAATTGCACTGAGGTGGAAAAATACGGATGGTCCTACACCTGCAATGTGGATGCGGGAAATGGCGTCCTGCCTCGCATTGAAAAAATGTACCTATGTGATCAAAAGGAAAGGACATAAATGTGAGGAACTATGGGACACGTTCATGCATTTCCTTGAGAGTGATCAAGTGGAAATCGATGAGTGAAATGGATGGATATCGCTATCAAACACTGATAAAAAATAAGGAATAATAATAATGCTGCTTATAATAATAACAATTACCATCTCTAAATATAAAAACAAGTTATTCTTTCATATATTTGTTTTTAAATTAAAATTAAAATTATTATTGTTTTACATCCTTTACTTTATCTGATTGTATTTACTTGTATTTATCTGTGTGTTATTTTCCCATGTGTCAATGTATGTATGTGTGACTGTATGTTCTTTCTATGTGGACAACCCAATACATATAATGTGAACACGCTGTAGGTCTAAGCAACAAACAAAAAACAAACCAACCAGGAACCACTTTTGTAGACAAACACACACAGGATGAAGGAAAACCCTTTAACACACACGCACACACACACATACACACACACACACACACACACACACACACACACACACACACACACACACACACACACACACACAGAGAGAGACATACAAACACATACACACATACACACACACACACACACACACACACACATACACAGACACATCCACTCACACACACACACACACACACACACACACACACACACACACACCCAAACACACACATACAAACACACACACAAACCACACACACACACACACACACACACGCACACACACACACACACACACACACACACACACGCACACACACACACACACACACACACACGCACACACATACAAACACATACACACAGTCACAAACACACACACACACACACACAGAGAGAGAGACACACACACACACACACACACACACACACACACACACACACACACACACACACACACACACACACACACACAAAGAAAACCTTTTGAATTCATATAGAGTTGTTTTTTCTGTGTGTTTCAATACCCTCGTATTATATCATTGTTGCCCTGAGGCCTCAAACCAACCCCTGGTTGAGGGGTGAGGGGGGGTCACGTGTTATAATTGATATCATATCAGGGACCCCTAAACTCCTAAAACACATGGTGAAACATTTGTTTCCTCCCAAAATAAAAAGTCATGCCATATAGGGCAGCAGGGAGTGATATTATGAACCTGCAATGGGCTCTGATTGAGGCCCTTTGATCAGAGCCTTATCAGAACCCTGTTTACACTCTTGGTGTGCTCTTAAAACCCCTTTCCTTACAAAGTGCATCATATGCAAGTTGATAAATGCTCTTTGAACTGAAATAAACTAAAGTCCTCCTCCTTCATGTCATTTCCCTCCATTCCCTGAGCTAAGAATAAGCTCTATCAAGTTAATGTGTGATTTGGCTTAACATAATTATACCCTTACACCGCTACCTCTCTCTTTATCTCCCCCTCTCTCTAGCTCCCTGGTGTCTCCTATAAAGGCTAGACAATTAGCAGGGATGGCTAGTTTAATAATGAGCCAGTAACAAGGGACGGACAAAAGAGGGATTGATTGATGGATGGAAGGACGATGGAGGTGATATTAATATATGATTTTTGGGTGTCAGAGTTAACATTTCCACTGCTTTTAAGGGTATCGTCATTTAAATACAGAACCCATCAGAAGGGAGAGAAATGCTATCAGAATCTAAATCAGAATTCCTTTATTGTCCCGCAATGGGGAAAATAGAAGATGTATAGTGCAGATAAAGTAAAAAGACAATAATCAAATTACTCTCAAAATATCTTTACATACAAGTATGACATCAACACAGTATCTTAAACAATACAGACATTAAGTAAGATCTACAGCAGCATATAACAAAGCCCAGTTTCTCAGTATAAGATGGTATTCCTACACTACTGGGCCGTACCCCGCGGCACTTTGTATGCTGAGATAAACACACCAAGTCCCAGATTATCGCCAACTTTCTAGTCATTCGGTGGTGTCTTTGTCTAAATGACCATTCTTCTGCAACTTTAAATGTTTGTTTCTTCCGTTTCACACCAGTCACAATAGAAACATTTTACAACACTCGCCTTGAAGAATGCCTTGAGAGTAAGTGGCTCTATTCACATATGAGCCCAAATCGAACCTTACAGAGACGTAGTACTGTAGGGAGCTGGTTGGGAAGTGTTATCCGATGGCAAGTTACATTTGATAAATATGATAGTTTAAGTTAATTAAACTATCATACCAGAGGCCTAGAATCTGGTGGCTGACAGGAGCACATTACATTGGCCCAAAACACACTGCAGTTTGAAAAAGGATAGAAATATAAAAACACAAATTACTGCGAGGTCTCTAACATCCGACAAAGTAATCCAGTCAAAAGGACGTTCAATGTCTTCAGGACCTGTATAAAGGACCTTTGAATGGGTACACTCTGAAAGAGTGCTGCGTTGTAGCTTGGATGTGGAGGGACCCAGACTGCCTGCAGGACTTGAGTGGGGAAAAGAGGCCAAAAGAGGATAGAGATAGAGGACATCCAGAGAGACATCAGGGTTTATTTCTGATCTAGTCAGCGCTGGGTCCTGTCTCTATCTGCCTGCAGATGAGGCGGGACAAGGACTCATTCTCAGCCCCAGAGATCCCAGGCAGTATGGTTATTTGAGGGAGTCTTGATTCAAACAGTGTTACAAGAACTAGAACATTACAGTCCCAGCCTGTGAGCAAATCACAGAGAAGCTGGGACTAGGCAACATCACCTCTCAGGATCCTCCACTCAGAGGTAAAGGAAGTGTGTGCTGCAGCAGTCCCTGAGGCTGACAACACTTCCCTGCATGATCGGTGGATCGAGAAGTGATTACAGTTTCCCATCTCTGCTAATCACACCGACTGCAGGCATGAAGGATCAGGTCAGCTGCTGAGCGCTTTTTACCGCACGGCCACGCATGTGTCGTCCATTTTCACGTTTGCTCGATGCTAGGCGATCCCTCGCCATGGTACACAATGATGTCATAACTCCAACTGACTCAGAACGCTGCAAAATATCACATGATGTTTAACACTGCTACCCTGAACAGCTCTACGTCAAATCTGAGGTTACATTATGTGGCGTTTTTACGGTGAGGCCTGGAACCGTGTTGGTGTGAAAGGGGCATATGCGGGCAAACCCGATCAACTGTAACTCCAATGGACATGGTCTGATCGACACCAGACGTCAGCCCATCATTAACACTGCAGCCCTGAACAGCTCTACGGCAATTATGAAGTGTCCTGATATGCCGTTTCCCTCGCCATCAAAAGTGATGTTGTCAGAACTCCATGGAAAAGTGTCAAAACAGCACCAGACTTCAGATGAGGGTTAATGTTTAGGCCCTCAACATGTCTTTGTGCCACTTGTGAGTTTTCCTGAAAATCCGCTGCAATGGCATAGAAAACGCTATTGCTATAACTCCTGTGTAAATGGTCAAAAAGTGCTAGAAATTAACATGTGTGTGTTACAAGGCCGCTGTGCAGAGCTGTTCATCAGATAATAAGCCTGTTGAACAGAAGAAATGAATAAAGCAGAGGGAAAGTTGCTGCCGTTTGTCTGAGCCTCCCTACTTAAATGATGACGGTTACAAAATGAAAATAGTGGGCCGGGTCGGCCATCAGCGAACCGAGCCCGCTGATGGCCGGCCGTTCTGTGATTTTCCAGAACACACAGATGGCCAGTCCGCCCCTGGACATATACGTGTCAGTTTTGAGATTTCATAATAATGCCATGGAAAGTCAATGCTCGCCATAAAACACGGTTTTCTCATAACTCCAGTGGACATGTTCCAAATGGCCCAAAACTTCACATGTTTGACAATGATGCAGAACTCATGAAACCAAGGCCAATTGTGATGTGTCATCATATGCCGTTGTCGTGGCAAAATATCACTCGCCAAGAAACACGATTTTGCTGTAACTCCTACAGACATTGTCCGATCGGCCCAATGTTGTGCGTTGGCAACTGTGTTAAATGTTTATTGTTAGTTTAGTTATTTATGTTCTACTTCCTGTTTGTATTCACCTTGTCTCGTTCCAGGTTCCTTTACTTTTCCCGCCATCGTCAGTGTCCGCCCCACCCCTGATTGTTTCCACCTGTGCCCACTTACCTCTTATTGTCCTGTCTCCCCTTGTCTGTTGCCAGATTGTCTTGTGTCTTATGCCGAGCTCTCCAGCGTTTTCCTATTGCATCTAGTTATCGTTATAGTCATTGTCCGCATCTATAGTTATAGTAAGGTAAGATCAGGTAGTAGTATTTTTCTAGTATTTTGTTAGGTAAGCATTAGTGTAGATTATTTATCGTATGTATTTTTCTGGATCTGCTGATCCTGTGATTATTTTCATGCTGCTGTTAATCTGGAGATAAACAGACTCTTGCGGCCCGCTAAAATTAAACATGTTGCAAAATATTCATTTCTAAAAATAAATCAGCATTTTCTGTGTTTGTCAACCTGTTTTACTGTCAACAAATTATTAATATTATTACAGTCACTCAATCTGTTGATCAGTAAAAGTGTTGATTATGTGACTGATCAAAAGGTCTGGGATTGAAATGTTGAGATGCCACTCATTTCATAAAAACTCAGTATAAATAAAGCTGCATTTATTATTTGTTTGGGGAAAGAGAGACTGAACCAATGTAAAAACGTGCTGTACAACTAAGAGCTAAAAAGCTCTGATTTAACCATCTTTATTTACAAAATACTGAATCATGTAAGGACTTCACTGTCCACTCTTTGTTAGAAATGTATTATTCCAGATCATAAACTTCTTTACCAAACACAATGTTTTGAGTCAAATTCAAATGGGATTTATACCAAAACACCTAATTTCAGATCATATTTACACCCTACACTATGAAGGTAGATATGGTGCAAAATGCGAGAGCTTGTAAAACCAGATGTGAGCACTTAAAATGTGAGAACTTGCAGAAAAATAAATCTGAGCTTGTGTGCATACATTTACACTTGTATTACATATCCATGTATCTGTGAACCACGTTTTTTAGGAAAAAAATTAATTTAGAGATGAAATGTTCACTTACAGAAAAATCTATTCTTTGAATATATTTTCCATTACAACTGCAACTTGGTTATTACAACCTCTCAAATCAATCATTACAACTTCACGAATCTGCTCTGTGGCAGAATAAATTGACGAATGCGGTCTTGACTTTTGCTACACTTCTTGCGATGAATGTGTTGCTAAAGTAATTTTCACCTGTAGATGTGGGGGGAGGGAGGGGGGTTGGAGCGAAGGGGCGGAGCTATCAGAACGACAAGACGTAAACTCGGGTCAGTCACACCCATACCTCATTCACACCAACGCAACTCCGGTTCAAGCTCCGTGCTAGAGCTTTTCAGGTTCAGAACTGGTTCTTCGGTTTAGCTCTGGCTCTTTTCACACCGCCCAGAGTCCGACTCGTGCTGCGTCATTGCGTCATCGTTTACGTCATGACGTAACCGTTTGCGTGCCTGCTTCATAAAGCCAAACCGTGCGGATGAAATCAGTTGCATTAATTTCTTATGGCTCTATCTGCAGCTTTTCCGGAGTCATTTCTGTGGTTTAGTTATATTCTTATAAAAAGTGTACTCGTGTCAATAAAGGTTTTTTTAAAAACACAACTGCTTCCAAGGTCGGTCTTATTTCTTAAGGTGGACTGAACCATGAGTGTGGAGTAACGTTGTATCTTTCATTTAAATGAACTGTAACCTTCACCCAGGTATGTAACAGCTGGTCTCAAATGAACACGTGAAGTAAAGTTTAATATTTATAGTTTTATAGATTTATAATGAGTGATAATGAGAGGTGATCAACGTGAATGCTCAGGTTCCACCTTAACACGCAGACACGTTGCTTCACCATGAGAAGCAATATATATATATATATATTTATATATTTATATATACAGTCTATGGCAGAAACACTGAAACTCTGAAACTCTTGTTAAGTTTCTCCATCATTGTGTACAAACTGGATAAAACGCGGGCTTTTCGTTGTTGTTCAGGAGTTGATCTGTCTCTGCCCCCGCCTCGACGTAAGCGTGACGTATGCGCTGCTTTTGCTCTGGCCGGACAATATTTTGGTGCTTGAAACGAACCGGATTCTGGAGCTGAGAGGCTGCTCCGCTGCGGTGTGAAGAGGAAAACCCGGTGCTTTCCAAGCTCCAGATCCGAACCGGCCCTGAAACACCGTTGGTGTGAATGAGGTAACAGTCACAGATAGTCAGGTCGAACCGGATGACTGCGGGGACCCACATATGCCCCTTTCACACCAACGCGGTTCCAGGGCCAGTTCGGAGCTTGAGCCTGATAAGCACCGTTTTTTCCTGTTCACACCGCAGTGGAGCCCCCTCTTTTCCCCGGAAACCGGTTCTTACCAAGCTCTAAAAAAAGAATTCGGTCTAGAAGCAAGAACCGCATTAGCTTACAGTTTATGGCGAGTATGACAGATACAAGTTGTAACAAGCAGTAGCGCTGAGCAAAGTGACTAGAACACAATCACACACTTTATAATAAAAACACACTTTATAAAGTCAGGCTTCGTGTGATTCTGTTTATTTGTATCTTACTTTGACCATCCGTTCACTGTTATTGATCATTGTGGAGAGCAGGCAGACGTTTTGTATTATAGCAGCTATCGGATGGAATCAATACATGGGCTGCACAGGTTGTCGTTTCCGAGCAGTCCGACTATCACAAATAGAATCATAATGAAAAATACACCGGTAAAATGTGCCTGTAGAAAACGGCTTATGCCACAATAGGATAGCAACAAGTAATCAAGATAGTCAGTTTAGCTTCGGTTGCTATACTAACATCACCCATTGTATACCAGAGAAACTTTCATAACAGCGTTGTGATGCCAAACAGCGTCAATTCAGACTGACACACATTCACTTATGGGGAACTAGGGATATGCATCAGCTGCTTGTGTGACAGTCAGACAGTGAATGCTTTACAGCGGCCGCTGCCGTGAGTTAACGGGAGAATAAACTCCGGTGGACGAGCAGCACTGCAGCGGTGAATAGAGTGGTGCAGTGACGAGTCCTAAAACCAGGAAGTAAGCTGCTGGTTCCCTCGACAAAAAAGCAATGGGATTTCTCCATAGGATTTTGGAAAATAGCTCGACATAAGGTCTGTGGAAAACGAACCTGTTAGATAAATGCACGCTTTGTTCAGCCGGATAATATCCACATGTCTACCCTACTTTTATAATTTTAATCTAACTCTATCGATTAGATTTATGATTAGAAAATTATAAAAGTTAGTTTTCCATAGACACAAATGCATATTATAGCTCTCAATAATAAAACGTATCACATTATTGTGGTCACACATCCCAGGGGTGCCACATACCACACACACACCCACAAACAAAAGTGGCTCGTGACGCTTTTTAAACAGTTCAACTCCCTTGGTCATATAAACTCTCAACAATAAACAAAACATTTAACCTTGTGGGATACCCAACAAATCTGAATACTAGAACCTTAGGTACCCATGTGTGAGTGTCTATTAACAATTCAATAACAGTAAATAGGATATGTGTATGGTAGGTGTGTGGGAGGAATGATGGGTGTGTGTTGAAATGAGTGAAAATATGGCTGTGGATACCGGTGAGTGGAGAGTAGACTGTGGGCTGTGTCCCTATGGTATTTATCATGATACGTGGCTGGTAGGTCGGTTGACCTAGGGATGTGTATGTGAACATCTGGCCAGGGCGTCGGCCTCTGGTAGATCTTCTTAGTGAAGGCTGAGTCTCTTGGACATCTCTTTCTTGGTCATCGGACACAGATCTTGCTCAGTGTAAGGCTCAACAGGAACTGTTTCTTCAAGACAAACTTCTATCTGCTCAGGCGGGTTTTGTGTCTCACAGTTAATCCTTAGATGAGGCCTGGCTTGTTCATTTCTTGGCATACGTAGCCAATACCGTGGAGCTTCATCTTCATCTGATTCACTTGTGTCATCATCATGTCTTTGTTCAATCGTGTTTGATGGTCTTGTTGTCTTGGCGTTTCTCTTTTGTGGTTTGGCTGGTGTGTTTGTGACAACTGGCTCTCCAGGTAAGTCGTTTACTTACTATTCCAGTCTAGAGATGTCCAGAGACACACCCCGCATCATGCTGTATGCTTTCACACATTCTGCTTCCACATTGGAAAAGAGCAGCGCAAAATGCTCGTTATTTGGAAACAATATTGGAGAGAAGGCTCCGTAACACTAAGGATCGAGTTCAGACATCTTTCTGACTATTTTTCTGTTTACCCTGATTTATCAAAGGTCCCCACATGTTATCATGATCTAAAGGAAGTCTTTAGTAAAGCTAGGGCGAGTGCACTACCACCTGTTAGAGATGTGAGTGGATAACTAGTCCGCATTTTCAAATCTCCGCGCGTCCCTAAACAAGCTGATATCTTACAGGAAGGAAATCCAGAGCATACAATTAACCGTTTAACAATAATCTATTTAATGGTAATATAACAATACAATACAATCAATACATTACCATACAGAACCATATTATATCATATGCATAATGTCAGGAGTAGGCCTACTCCTGGCCCCTGCTCACAGGCCGGCACGACCTTCCGGTCCAAGCGGCGCGAGAAGAGAGAGAGAGCAAAAGGCTGGATAGCCTTTAGTACCAACAGGGGTGGAGTTTCATTTGGGAGATACTAACACGCTGTCTCACAGGGAATTAGCGCGGGCAGCTTTGAAAGCCACAGGTGTTGGGAAGGCCTACAGGATGCACCTCATTAAAATGTCCCTCCCCATTTGCAAAACCCTACCGATGGTTTAACCCAGAAAAACATTCTCAGGGATAATCTTCACACTCAAAACAGAAATCACCATTCATTCTGCATCTTCCTTCTTCACAAATAGCTTAAAACTATTGTGCTCATCTACTTTTAAGATGAAAGGGAACATTGTTTAAAGATATGTAGACTTCCTTAACCAGAGATCTAAACAGAATATACTCTCCCACACCAATCACCCTGTGTTGCATACCTCCACATCCCCCACTGCAATAAAACCTATTTTACAGCACTTTGTCTACCGCCATTTTAGTCCTCACATCTTAAGTTTCTCAATCACAGTGGCTCAGCTTCATTATCACAGGGATCTGAGTTAACTGTATGTAAAGTCATCACCTTCCCCCCTCTTCCTTTGTCCTCAAAAACCACATGTTAGCAGGCCCAAAAACCAGCTCACAGTTTTCATGAATACATACAAATATTTCCTTACACACCCCATCGGCCTTATGATTGTGCTATAGACTTGTTGCCAGGATCCACGATTCCCAAGGGCCGTCTGTACTCCCTGTCAGCTCCAGAAAAGGGGTCCATGAAGGATTACATCAACACCTCACTCAAGGCAGGACTCGTCCAACTGTCTTCCTCTCCTGCCGGAGCGGGCTTCTTCTTTGTGAGGAAAAAAGATGGTTCTCTCCGTCCCTGCATCGATTACAGTCCACTGAATGACAGAACAGATACCCCCTCCCTCTCATTGACTCTGCTTTTGACCTATTGCAGGATGCTAAAGTGTTCACAAAACTGGATTTACGCAACGCTTATCATCTGTAAGAATAAGGGATGGGGATGAGTGGAAAACTGGATTTAATACCCCAACAGGACATTACGAGTACCTCGTAATGCCTTTCGGGTTAACTAACGCCCCAGCAGTTTTCCAGGCGCTGGTCAATGATGTACTCAGGGAGTTTTTGAACGTGTTTGTCTTTGTGTATTTGGATGACATTTTAATCTTCTCTCCTGATAAGGAGACTCATGTGCAACATGTCCACCGCTTCCACACTGCTGTTTTCGCCTGTCCTTTGGTGCTGTGCTGATTTTGCTCCAGGAACATGGCGGATACTGTGTGCTGGTCTGGGAAAATGGCCCATATCGGGATTCTGCTGTGCATGTTAACTGTTTTGGACTATGAGAAGATCGCTAGTCATTCTGTGAAGACTACTGGATTCAGGTCTGTTCTGCCACCCGCAGTGGGCATCCCCTGCAAAGGTTCGGATGTGTTGCTCAAACAATTACCGGTTGCCTTGTCACAGACAATCTGCTCGACAAAATATGTTTGTCTTTTTTATTTTCCTGCGATGATGGTTCTTTAGGACTGCTTCTTAAGCTCAAATCACACTCTCGCAGACTTTTCCGGTGTTTCTAAATTAGATGACAATGTATGTGTGTCATTTAAGAGGAAAAGATGCCTGTTTTTGTTGTTGTTATTACTGTCAGGAAATGTACAGCCTAACCCTGGTCCGCCCAGTAGTAGTAGTCAGATCGCTACTCCTGCTGATTTTAAAGCTAGGTCTGGGTTGGGTTTCATCCACTTGAATGTGCGCAGTCTGTTAGGTAAACTAGATTTTGTCCGTATCTGGGCGAGCTAGAACAAGCGAAACTCATCCTGAGCACACAAACACTCACAGCCGAAGTAAAAACAATAAGGGTGGCTTGATATTGAGTAAGAAAAAGGTTTATAACGCTGTGAGAATGGGTCTGCGGAGAGAATTTATCCGCGATCCCAACGTAGAAGTCTGAAAAACGTTTACCCATTTAAAGAGTCGTGGTAGATACTGGATACCTTGTTTGTTTTAAACATCATAAATACACAAACAACAATGAATACTTTCAGGTTGTGTAACCGAATCACCCGCTGGTCCAAACAAAGTAGGAACAGCATTTTGGGAAGCTTTGTTTCGTGAAAGGCTGGCAGAGGGTGCGGCCATATTCTGGGCGTGGCTACTGGGTATCCCCAGAGCCATTTAATAGAAGAGTTACAACATCTCTGTTCACTCCAATGGACCACTTTTTTACAGCAATGGCGGATCGTGGAGCCTCTCAATCGTTCCCCGGAAGTTAGCGCCAAGGCTGGCAGAGCTGTGGAGTTGCAGCATAATACACCGTTCGTGACGGACTTTTAAAGGTAAGAAGAAGTTTAAAGATTTATATTGCGGATATTATCAGTACATCTGATTCAAATGAACATGTGTATTAAAGGATGTCAGTGGATTATCCCTAAATTAGTAGATTTAGGGAACGTTTACAGATAACAGATTAAGCTAGCATACCGAAGAAAGTTAGCAACACACGTTGAACAGCCTTTTAATTGTACATTCCGTTCTCTCTATGTCATTTCGTCCAACGTGTTGAATTAGAGAAGAGGGGCTTCTAAACAGGATTGTATGCGCGGGTGGAGGGAGTTAAATATTAGATAAATATAACTTTGGTGCGTGTAAGAGTGAGTGTTTTTAGCAGAGCCATTTTGTGTCCTTGTGATTCTGTTGATTATTACCTGTCTGTATAATGTTGCAGCTCAGCTGATTTTGGATTGATGGCAAAGGGAGAGGGACTTAAGTGAGAGTGAAAACACAAGGTACGTTTAATACTACTGTTTTATATAAGTAAACACCTTATCTCCCCAAGGCATTTCCCATCCAATAGGTGTGCTGTGTGTGTATAACCCTTTCTCCTGTCTGTTACTCCCTCTTTCAGCACAAGAACCAGAGGGGGATTCAATGGAGCCTGAATACCTGCACTGAGACCCTCACCCTGCACCCTGAGTCTCAACTCTGTGTTTTTCAAGCCTTTCCCTGTTTGTTTGTATTAAACAAAACATTAAGCTTTCCCAATGGTGTGGTTTTCGTTTTGTGAAAAAGTGCAAATGCAGTGTTTGTATATAATTACATCACATATTTTGTTGCTGTTGGTCGTGAAATTGCTCCTGCTGACTTGAGCCAGCCATTTTTTCCTCCGCTCTGTATCAGTGGGGAACTCTTTTCTCTGAGCGATTTGAGCATCCCCAGGCAGCACAGCAAACCATGGTGGCTACTAGGAGGCAGCACAGCAAACCAGGACAACACGGAGGAAAAGGCACCGACAAACTGCATGATATGCTATTCATTGTTTATTGAATTCCATGTATTTGCAATGGATGTTCCTAAAGCAACACATTTAACAACATCATCATCATCATCATCATCATCATCATCATCATCATCATCATCATCATCATCATCATCATCATCATCATCATCATCATCATCATCATCATCATCATCATCATATGCTGCTAGTCCTGCTGCTGCTGCTAGTCCTTTGATAGTCACCTGTCGGTCTCCTGTCCTTTCTGAAAGCCATAAAGACGACATTAGTCATTTAGATAACTTGTGTCCTCAATTACCAGGGGATTACTGAAACTACCATGAATTTAAGAAAATGGTAGAAATGAATCCAATCTGAATTTTAAAGCATTACTTTAGATCCCCTCCCTCTAAATATATCAATAAACATTAGAAAGTGATGCTCCTGACTACCATACAAGTTTAAGAAGATAATATTGGTTTTAAAGAATTCAAAGCTATAAATAAACAGCAACAGGCTCTTTAACCAAGGCACTGTTAGCCTAACATGTAAACTAGTTGTTCACAATAATCCTAATATTATCACTTAATATTAGCAAATTCGATTTTATTTTTGAAAACATATTGATGTAAATACATACACATATCAATTTGTTGTATAAATATTGCAAATCAAAACCTTTATTCACTAATAATTTCCAAAAATCGTAGTTCTATCTCCTGTTATCAATGCATTCACATTGCCCGCCATGAACTTCCGGGGAACGATCCCTCGTCTACATGAACCAAGTGACGATAACCGTTTTTGGACTTCCGGTGTCATAACTCTTCTATCTATATGGCGCTGGGTATCCCTACTTAGCAATAACTAGGAAGTAAATGAAATCTCCAACGAGGTGTTTTGGGGAGGTTTTTTCTGTGTTAGAGTTTTACTCGCTACAGGGTGTACTTTCTGGTTTTTTGACTGCAGACCGTTTACATGCATAAAAACCTTCATAACACACAAGGGGACGGGTAATAACCGGAAAGCATGACATGGGACCTTTAAGTATTTACCTTTAAGTGTTCTTTAGCTTTGCCATTGTTATTTATATATATACAGGGGTGCACATAACTTCTTTAGTGAGTTACTCGAATGAGTACCAGGTGACGTGCAGTTAGGGGAGACATACTCCAATGTAACGGGAAAAAAAACTAAAGAAAAACTAAATAATAATAAAATGTGTCTGATCTGTGTTGTAAATGTGATTTCTGTATGATTGCAATCGCTTTTTAAAGTCAAAATCGTCAAATTCGCCGAGCTCCGCTACAACTACATGGGAGCAATGAGAAGTGAGGCAGGGACGAGCTCTGCCTCACTTAATCCTACAGAAACTGGCTGGAGCACTGGCACTAATTTAGCTCGAGCACTTATTTTGTGAGCGCGCTCCAGCCAGTGACTGTGGGGTGAGGTGAGGCACAGATGAGCTCTGCCTCACCTCAGATGCGTCACCCCACAGAAACTGGCTGGAAAGCGGGCCCTAAGCGCATGCCTGCACCATCTCACTGTGTGTCACCTATGTAATGTTTGTAGATCCCTTTATTACATGTATCCTCGCCATCCATAGTCTCTAAATAACTTATTTCACGCATATATGATATTTTGGCCCGCTGGTCTCATCACAACGGCAATGAAAAAAGAACCAGGAGAGGCAGCCATAACCTCTGCCGCACTGAAGGGGGCGCACGTGAGCCCACAGGTTCTTGTTGCTACTGTTATTCTACGCAGAGATGGTAGACGCAAACAACAAGCAAGACTTTTGAAACTAGAGGAAGATAAGGAGGACTTTTACAAAAAAGTAATAGAGATTGTTGTCCAGAAGGATAGCATGGACTTCATCTTCAAGTCAAGGTAAGACCACCATTGTAATGTAAATGGGATCTTACTAAGAAAGAACAATCCAATATTTAAATGTTGGGTATCCTTTTGTTGAAGGGACCATGGGCGTAAGAAGCATCCTCAATGTGGGTGGGACAATTTGACGGGGGGTGTGGGCAGGTGGTGGATCTCACCTCCTCTAGGGGGGTCCGGGGGCTTGCTCCCCCTCGAAGATTTTTTAAATGTTGAAGTTAAATGGATCTATCTGGTGCACTTTGAGAGCAAAGTCAGGGACTACATCTATGGATACATCTCTCAACAACACCCATGTGAAACAGTACTGTTTAAAACAGACATACTTTTTCTTCATGCATATTTTACTAATCACTCCCCTTTTAAACTGTATTTTTGTTTTGTTTTATAGTATGAGTTGGAATTATTTCATACCTGTTATTCTCTTGTTTTTTATATTGATCATATAAAAGGTGTGCCTTGGAAATACTTGTTTACATGAGATAACTTCGACTAAAGACTTATCTAAACACTCAAGAGTCCTTTACCTCCCTGAGCTGACGTTATAAGATTTGTCTGACAGGAGAGAGCTCTCCTCCTCCTTGTTGTAGAAACAACTCCTTATGTACGTTAGCGCTCTCTAGTTCACTCTCTCTCTCGCTCGCTCGCTCACACAAAATGCGCTCGTCGTGCCACACACACAGCCAAGCTATGACACACAAAGACCCAGAATGACTTTGAATGCTGTATCCTATTCTTTTCGATGGCTTTATAGTATGATATGACGGATGAACAGTTCGCCACTGGGCTTACAACTAAAGACACAGCTACGCAAAAAAACGCAGCATGTGTACAGCTCATGTGTACGGCTCTGAGAATCTGCCTTGGTACAGTAGCAGTGAAAACATGGTACGGAGTTTCATTGATTTGGGCATTCTCACAATAAGCAAGTGGAATGGATTTGATAATGAAGCACTGACACAGCGCTCTAGAGCAGGGGTTCACAAAGTGGGGGAGATGATTCCAAAAAAAAATTATATATATATATTTTGTATCATTATTATTATTATAATTATAATTATCCAGTGTTTTCCACATCATTTGATTATATTTGTAAGGGCACCGCACATGCAAATGAACCATAATCTTATTAAATAGCGCATATTTCAATACTTTCAGGAACACAATTCTGAACATTGGATAAAGTCAGGTTCGAAATTCTTGTTTAATTTTGTAGTCATATTATAATCTAAAGTTTTTATTGAAAGGATTTTGGATATCTCTTTTTATCACTCCATAAATCAGAAAATACTGTCAACAGCCCTAAAATATCAATTTTCGCCATGTTTTTAGGTATAACATTTTATATAATTCAGGCTATGAATGATATATTCCCTTCTGTAAAAGCCTTCATAATATTGATGAAGGTTTGGTGTATGTACGTGCTACCGAAGTTGAAATTTCGAACTCAGAGTAAGAGAAAAAACTCATTTTGAGAAAACGACCTTTAAAGATTGCAGTGTGGCACTAGCTAAACCCTCCTGTTCTTTGGATGACAGCTTGCGCATCGACGCACTCCGTGAAGGTATTTCATGTTCGAGGTCATTTGTTTTTTGCAAAACCTTGCTTCGTGCAAGTGACAATTGTTGTCGTCTTCTCTGTGAATGCTTTTTCCGCTGTTCTTTTGCCATTTTGAGATTTAAAGCGAAAGCTAACCAGGAAGTGTTTTAGCACACCACGTGATGCATCTGAATGAATCACGTCGTCAGAAATTGACACCAGCCAATGAGATTTAGTTTGTTGGTTTAAAGACTTTCACGACTGGTTGCTGATACAAAGGAAATGACCATATTTGGATCTGATGAGATTGTGCAGGAGAGACGGAGCTTTCGAACGATAGGCCTAACTCTCTGATGACATGGTGCAAACAGTGGTCACAGGACTTTATGTTACGTTAGAATGCTAACTTTTGGTGAATTTAGACGCAAATAGACAAACTATAGTAAAATAAACACTTAAATGTATATTTTGTACATTTTCCTTCCAAAAGCCTGAAAGAAAACATGTTAGGGAAAGAAAATAGCACAACATATCAAAATTGACCAGTGCATGAAAAATGATGTTTTTGCCTGCCGTGTCTCGCCCTAATGAGTAAGACACACTGGAGTTGAGGATCATTGGGATTTGTATGTTGTTGTTGTTGTGTGTTCCCCCCCTCCCCCGTTGACAATTCACGTGGCGGGGGGTCGCCAGTCTCTGGCGAAGTGATTTTGGCGGTCGTGGGCTGAAAAGTTTGGGAACCCCTGCTCTAGAGACCGGCGAGTGGATAGACCGATGCACGGACATTCAGCAGCGCCATATTCATTTCAGAAGTGGGGGGGCCAAAAAGTGCGTGTGTATGTGACATACTTGCCAACGCTCCCGATTTTCGCTTCTGATTTTGACAGTCTCTGCGGCCGCAGAGCTGCTGCTTTTGCGTTCATCTGGCTGCGCTGGTTCTATGGTTGAAGAACCAAGCTCCGGAGTTTCGGATGTCAGGGATGTGACATTCAAGTTGTTGAATTTCTGTTTAGTTTGACAGTATTTAGTTTTCTTCTGCGCCGGTTCTTCTGACATGTTTGCAAGTTTATCTATCTAGGTTAACGGCTGACACACACAGAACAAAGTAACAAATAACATAAACAACTTAACAAATAAACTAGGGCCGGGACTTTAACGCGTTAATTAAGATTAATTAATTACACAAAAATGAACGCGTTAAAACAATTAACGCATTTTAATCGCACTTATTTTTGCACAGCGGAACGTTTCTCACTGGATGAGTTTCAGGCGTACCGATTATAATGGAGCACCAACTAACATTCATGACTTCAGCATGGGACTTCAAACAACAACAAACCACGGTGATCAATAGTCAAACATGAACGAACAAGCTGATGAGACCGCTTTGGTCGGCCCCGTGGATGGGAGATGTTGTTTTAAAAAACGGACGGATGGAAGCGTCGATAAGAGCACGGTTGTGTGCAAATTATGCAAAAAAGAATTTGCATATCACCGCAGCACATCAAGCCTAAAGTATCACCTAAATGGAAAGCATGTAGCTGCTAGCGTGGACGTTAGCCCGACTCCGAGTACAAGGAACCACACCCTGACCCAACTCACACTCAACCAGATGACTGGTTTCAGGGCCAGGATAAGTAAGTTCACGTCTGAGAAAATAACCAGCTCACTGGATTGTCACTGGGCTCGACATTAAGGACTGCCCGATGGCCCGGGGCCATCTAGTATTTAGCTCGGGCAATGAAGCCTCACCTGCTGGTTGCCCGTTCGGGCAATCTATTATGCCAGTATCATGCAGCTCGCGGATCCAGTACCCGACAGTAAAACTAAACATATCTATAACTAGTTTAGGTAGTTTGCGAGGTAATTAAAATAGCTACGTGTGATATTCTAACCTGAAGTGTGTGTTTTGTTCCGCTCACCGCTGCATGTGGTTATGCAGAGCTGCGTGTCGAGTCTCGACTCGTCAGCAGCAGCTGATCTCTCTCTCCCGTCAGATTAGACTTCACTCGCGTTTATGTCCATATCGATCAGATCCAGCTAGTTCTAGCTGATGATATGACTACCTGCTTATTAAAAGACAACTACACAGTAAGTGACGCTATGCAACTGGATGAGGCCACAAAGTATAGCGCAGCATTATGCATTTGTTTACATGCCCACCGGAACCCCGAGGCATTACCAACAGATCAACGCACAACCCATACAGGACATCTCTTTCTCCACATTAAGTGTTAGACATTAGAGTTGACTATTCTTGTCTATCACATACTCTTCTTGTCTGTCACATAAGTGGCGCAACTGAAGCGGTATTGCTCTAAAGGAAAATTATTTTTGACCGAAGATATTTAGATTTGCCGGCTCACGGGAACTCTGACGTGTGCTTCGCGGATGCGCTCGGCTCCTCTCGACTGCTGCTCGGGTCTGCTCGGTCAGCTTCCGGATGAGGAGGCATTCGTTCGACCAACTTACAGTAGTTAACAATACAAACATTTTTAACAGGGGCCATAATAGTGTAAATAATGTTTGTTTTGGCAGTTATAACTGAATGTAATGTTTTCTACTTTTTTCCATCTGGGAAGGCATTTGCCTTCATCAGATGGAAAGTGTTTTGACCAACAACTTAAGTATTTCTTAAAGCTATGCAGGGCATGCAAGCGAGCAAACACAAACAAGAACAAACAAACAAGTGAAATGAAGAATACAATTGATATTGTACAATATAATATTGTGGTGGTTCATCTTATAATTCAGTCTAGAGAATGCACCAGACAGCATCTAAGACCTGCACAAATTAAAAAATGTCTAGGGGGACGGAGGCCCCCCAAACCCTTCGTGCCATTTCGTCCGCATGCATTTTTCAGGGCAATCTCTATTGGGCTCAGGGCCATCTGTAAATTAGCTTAGATGGCCCTGTGCTTAAAAATGCGATTTTTAAAAATGCGATTAAAAATGCGATTAATTTCGATTAATTAATTACAAAGCCTCTAATTAATTAGATTAATTTTTTTAATCGAGCTCTAAAATAAACACATCTAAGCTTTTGTATTGGTTGTAATTTACATGGATGCATTTGAATGGTGTGACAATGTCCTATTTGATTGGATTACAATGTATATATTCTTCCTGTTATGTCTGCCTGCTTTATTTTACCTAATGCAAAGTGACCCGCTCCATCGAAATCAGTCGCATTGATCCGAAGACACATTTTGAGTTGTATACACTGTTGGAAAGAGGATATTCCTAGCTTTCTTGATATCAGGATTGTTGTTGTACTCCAAATATTAAGCAAAATATGTCACATTATATAATGACTGTTACCGAGTCATCATTTTGAGAAAAAGGCCTTCAAAGTTTCCTCTTCCCTGGAATCCATCGATCTGATTGATTATGAGCAAATTATCAAAATAGTACGGAGGGAAGATATTTTTGTTTGGATTACTAGTCTGGGGGAAGCCCGCGAGTGTGTGTGTGTGTGTGTGTGTGTGTTTGTGTATTTTTGCGTTTGTGTGTACAACTCAGCTCTATCCCTCAGCCATGACTCTCTAGCCCCCCTCAAAACCCGGACTGTCTCCTTCACCCGTTCGGCCCCTTGGTTCATCACTGAACTCCGCCCCCTGAAGGCTTCTGGTCGTCGGCTAGAGAGACTCAAAACAAGAACTGACCTCGCCGTCCACTGCGAAGCATACCAGGACCATGTAAAGGTCTACAAAGAAGCCCTCTCCCTGGCTAGGTCTTCCTACTACTCCACCCTCATTGGCATCCAACAATCCCAACCGAGAATGCTGTTCTCAACCATAAACCGGCTTCTCCGCCCCCTTGATCCCCCCCATCCCACCAGGTGCTCTTGATCTCTGCTCGAAGTTTCTGGATTTCTTCCAGGCAAACGTTGATTCCATCCACCAGCAGCTTCTGGTGCCTGGCCCCCCCACCTACTTCAACCGCACCCCAGCCACAAGGTATTAGTCGTCCACCTAGGTGTTGCCTCTCCACCTTCTCCCGAGTGGATGTCATCCAAATTACCAAGCTGGTTACTAAGGCCAAGACATCGACCTGCTCTCTTGACCCCATGCCCACAGCCTTGGTCAAGGCAGCTCTATCCACCATCTGCCCCATCATTGTTGACATTGTGAACTTGTCCCTGTCTTCTGGCACAGTCCCACCCTGCCTCAAAACTGCCTCAGTCTCTCCAATCCTGAAGAAGCCTGGCTTGGACCCGGAGGACCTCAACAACCACCGGCCGATTTCAAACCTCCCATTCGTGAGCAAGATCCTGGAAAGAGCAGTTGCCGCACAACTGCAACACCACATGTCACTGCATGAGCTCCAGAAACCCCTCCAGTCTGGCTTCAGACCATATCACAGTAATGAGACTGCCCTCATCAAATTCACAAACGACCTCCTCATTGCATCTGATTCTGGCCTCATCAGCATTCTCATCCTCCTGGACCTCTCAGCAGCCTTCGATACCATATCCCATTCCATCCTCCTCAGCCGCCTGTCTGACTACCTTGGCCTTAGTGACACAGCTCTTGCCTGGTTCGCGTCCTACCCGTCTAACAGGAACAACTTTGTCACCATCAGTGACTGCAGCTCCCCTCCCGCTCCAGTCAACCAAGGTGTACCTCAAGGCTCTGTGCTTGGACCCCTCCTAATCAATATCTACATGCTCCCACTTGGTCAAATCATCCACCAACATGGTCTCAGCTTTCACTCTTATGCTGATGACACACAGCTCTATCTCTCCACCAAACCGTCCACTCAGCTCCCCCCTCAATCCCTTGTCAACTGCCTACAGGACATAAAAAACTGGATGTCATCAAACCCGCTCAAAATCAACAGCAATAAAACAGAGCTCATGATTGTGGCTCCCAAGACGCAGCTCCAGAAGGTTGGAGACCTGCTTCTCTCCATTGACGGCTGCTCTATCTCCCCGTCCACTGAAGTCCGCAACCTGGGAGTCATCCTGGACACCACCCTCTCTTTCCTGGCGCATGTCAAATCTGTCACCAAATCCGCCTTCTACCACCTAAAAAACATTGCCTTCTCTCATTTCATTTCATCTCAAACCTTTATTTATTCAGATTGGTCCCATTGAGATCATATGTCTCTTTTTCAAGGGAGACCTGCAGCATATAGGTTCCACATGAAACATAAAACAATAAAGGACATTATACATTATATTTACAGGATACATATTTATAGACATTTACAAGTGCCCATTGTATCAGCAAGCATTTCATTTACCCTAGCTTTAAAAACATGCAGAGGAATAAGATTGCTCAGTTTCAATTCTTGCTGAAGATTGTTCCAAGCAAGTGGAGCTGCGCACATAAAAGCTGTCTTACCTAAGACAGTCCTTGCTCTTGGCACATCTAACAAGACCACATCATGTGACCTCAGACAATAGCTGCTTGCAACTCTCTGTGTTATCAGAGAGCAGATATAATACGGGAGTTTATCCAACAAAGCTTTACAGATAAACGTGTACCAATGACTGAGCCTCCGTACAGAGAGTGATGGTAAACCTGCCTTGGTATACAGTGTACAGTGATGTGTAAGCGCTTTACAATTGGTGAAATCTCAGAGCACTGTTTATTATTCTATGATATGTTTTATAATGATTGATCATGAAAGTGTTCTCAAAGCTGGTGAAGGTGCAGCTAGTTTGAAGTACTTTGTATACTGCAGGGTAGCTATATAAAACATATCATATATATTATTCTCCTCTCTGAAGAACCAGCACCTTACCGTGGTAGAGAGGTTTGTGTGCCCTGATGAACCTGGGGGCTGTGTTGTCTGGAACCTTGTGTTCCTGGTAGGGTCTCCCATGGCAAATTGGTCTCAGGCAAGGGGCCAGACTAAGATTGGTTCAAAAGACCTCATGAAAGACGACACAGGAAGTGAGGATACCCGGCCCGGAGGAAGCCCGGGGTCCCCTTCTGGAGCCAGGCCCAGAAGGAGGACTCGTCGGCGAGCGTCTGGTGGCCGGGCTTGCCACGGAGCCCGGCCGGGCCCAGCCCGAAAAGGCAACGTGGGCAACACCTCCGCTTCTCCGTCCCGCGGGCCCACCACCTACGGGAAACATCGATGGGGTCGGGTGCGCTGCCAGAAGGGTGGCAGTGAAAGCGGAGGGTCTCGACGGACCAGACCCGGGCGGCAGAAGCTGGCTTTGGGGACGTGGAACGTCACCTCTCTGGGGGGGAAGGAGCCGGAGCTTGTGCGGGAGGTGGAGCGTTACAAGTTGGATCTGGTTGGGCTCACCTCTACGCACAGCGTCGGCTCTGAAACCTTTCTTCTTGATAGGCATTGGACTCTATTCTTCTCCGGAGTTGCTCAGGGTGTGAGGCGCCGGGCGGGTGTGGGGATACTCACAAGTCCCCGGTTAGGTGCTTCGTTGTTGGAGTTTACCCCAGTGGACGAGAGGGTCGCCTCCCTACGCCTGCGGGTTATGGGGGGGGAAAACTCTGACTGTTGTGTGTGCTTATGCACCCAACAGCAGTTCAGAGTATTCGGCCTTCTTGGAGATCCTGGAAAGAGTCCTGTATGGGGCTCCTGAAGGGGACTCCTTAGTCTTGCTGGGAGACTTCAACGCCCATGTGGGCAATGATGGAGACACTTGGAGGGGCGTGATTGGGAGGAACGGCCCCCCTGATCTGAACCGGAGTGGTGGTTTGTTACTGGACTTCTGTGCTAGTCATGGATTGGCCATAACAAACACCATGTTCGAACATAAGGATGCTCATAAGTGTACGTGGTACCAGAGCACCCTAGGCAGAAGGTCCATGATCGATTTCGTTATCGTATCATCGGACCTGAGGCCGTATGTTTTGGACACTCGGGTAAAGAGAGGGGCGGAGTTGTCAACTGATCACCATCTGGTGGTGAGTTGGGTCGAGTGGCGGGGGAATCCTCTGGATAGACCTGGTAAGCCCAAATGTGTAGTTCGGGTGAACTGGGAACGTCTGGAGGAGGCCCAAGTTCAGGAGGCCTTCAACTCACACCTCCGGCGGAGCTTTTCGGGCATTCCTGTGGAGGTTGGGGACATTGAACCAGAGTGGTCGATGTTCAAAGCCTCTATTGCCGAAGCCGCGGCGGGGAGCTGTGGTCTCAAGGTCCTAGGTGCCTCAAGGGGCGGTAACCCTCGAACCTCCTGGTGGACACCGGTGGTCAGGGAAGCCGTCCGACTGAAGAAGGAGGCCTTCAGGGATTTGTTATCCCGGGGGACTCCCGAGGCAGTTGCAAGGTACCGACAGGCCCGAAGGGCAGCAGCCTCATCCGTGGCCGAGGCAAAGCAGCGGGTGTGGGAGAAGTTCGGAGAAGACATGGAGAAGGACTTTCGGGCGGCACCAAAGTTGTTCTGGAAAACTGTCCGACATCTCAGGAGGGGGAAGCAGGGAACCATCCAAGCTGTGTACAGTAAGGATGGGACGTTGTTGACCTCAACTGATGGAGTGTTGGGGCGTTGGAAGGAACACTTTGAGGAACTCCTGAACCCGACAACTCCGCCCTCTATGTTAGAGGCAGAGCTGGAGTATGACGGGGGATCAACGCCAATCTCCCGGGGGGGGCACTGGGGTCGTCAAACAACTCCACAGTGGCAAAGCCCCGGGGGTGGATGAGATCCGCCCGGAAATGCTGAAGCCTCTGGGTGTTGAGGGACTGTCATGGTTGACACGTCTCATCAACGTTGCGTGGAAGTCGGAAACGGTACCGAAGGAGTGGCAGACCGGGGTGGTGGTCCCCCTTTTCAAAAAGGGGGATCAGAGGGTGTGTGCCAATTACAGAGTCATCACACTACTCAGCCTCCCCGGGAAAGTTTACTCCAAGGTACTCGAAAGGAGGGTCAGGCCGATTGTCGAACCTCAGATTGAGGAGGAACAATGCGGATTCCGTCCTGGTCGTGGAACGACGGATCAGCTTTTTACTCTCGCAAGGATCCTGGAGGGGGCCTGGGAGTACGCTTATCCGGTCTACATGTGTTTTGTAGACTTGGAGAAGGCGTATGACCGGGTTCCCAGGGAGTTACTGTGGGAGGTGCTGCGGGAGTATGGGGTGAGGGGGTCTCTACTCAGGGCCATCCAATCTCTGTACTCCCAAAGCGAGAGCTGTGTCCGGGTCCTCGGCAGTAAGTCGGACCCATTTCCGGTGAGGGTTGGCCTCCGCCAGGGCTGCGCTTTGTCACCAATCCTGTTTGTAATATACATGGATCGGATTTCGAGGCGTAGTCGTGGGGGGGGGGTCTGCAGTTCGGTGGACTAAGGATTGCACCACTGCTTTTTGCAGATGATGTGGTTCTGATGGCTTCATCAGTCTGCGACCTTCAGCACTCACTGGATCGGTTCGCAACCGAGTGTGAAGCGGCTGGGATGAGGATCAGCACCTCCAAATCTGAGGCCATGGTTCTCAGCAGGAAACCGATGGACTGTCCACTCCAAGTAGGGAATGAGTTCTTACCCCAAGTGAAGGAGTTCAAGTATCTCGGGGTCTTGTTCTCGAGTGAGGGATCAATGGAGCGTGAGATGGGCCGGAGAATCGGAGCAGCGGGAGCGGTATACACCGTGTGACGAAAAGGGAGCTGAGCCGGAAGGCAAAGCTCTCTGTCTACCGGGCCATTTTCGTTCCTACCCTCACCTATGGTCATGAAGGATGGGTCATGACCGAAAGAACGAGATCGCGGATACAAGCGGCCGAGATGGGTTTCCTCTGCCGGGTGGCTGGTGTCTCCCTTAGAGATAAGGTGAGAAGTTCGGTCATCAGGGAGGGACTCGGAGTTGAGCCGCTCCTCCTTCGCGTCGAAAGAAGCCAGTTGAGGTGGTTCGGGCACCTAGTTAGGATGCCACCTGGGCGCCTCCCTAGGGAGGTGTTCCAGGCACGTCCAGCTGGGAAGAGACCAAGGGGTAGACCTAGGACCAGGTGGAGGGATTATATCTCTTCGCTGGCCTGGGAGCGCCTTGGGATCCCCCAGTCAGAGCTGGTTGATGTCGCCAGGGAAAAGAAAGTTTGGGGCTCTCTGCTGGAACTGCTACCCCCGCGACCCGACCACGGATAAGCGGGAGAAGATGGATGGATGAATGGATATATTATTCTGAAATGGACCAATCTGCACAGCGACTACTTTTACTTTTGGTACTTTAACTATATTTGAATGATAATACTTTTCTACTTTTACTTGAGGAACATTATGAATTCCTACACAAGATCTGAGTACTTCGTCCACCTCTGTCTGATTTCAAACTCTTCCATTAACACCCTGAGTAAGTTTGCACCTGTGTGTTTGGTTTTGCTCCACCTTGTTGTAAATAAAACAGCCAGTTGACGTATGTTGTTCATACCAACGTTAACAACAACCTGTGCACACGGTGAACAACTTTGTCGTCCGGTGATCCAAGCCTCTGCCTCCTGTAAAGGCTTCCGTCGGTCATGGCCTGTGCGGCTCGGCTCAGTTCAATCAGTCCAATAAAGTCCGGAGATTTTTTGCAGGGAGCAAAACGCTAAAGTGGCTGCCTAATGTATTTAGTTTTTTTGAACATGTCCAGCAGTTGAGACATGAATGAATGTAGAAAAAGTGTATACATAACAAGAAATAAAAAGTATAGACATAAATGTGAACAGGAATGTATTATACATTATTAGGAATTGACAAAAACATGAA
This sequence comes from Champsocephalus esox, assembly GCA_036324585.1. Classification (NCBI taxonomy): domain Eukaryota; kingdom Metazoa; phylum Chordata; class Actinopteri; order Perciformes; family Channichthyidae; genus Champsocephalus; species Champsocephalus esox. Next base: position 5,248,062 of record CM070491.1, read on the forward strand.
TAGAAAAAGATTAATGCTTTAAAATCTAATATCATGTTTTTTTAAATAGCCTCTTGGAGTATACAAAATGAGATGGGTAGCGTCTCAAGACATGGGGGATGAAAAGTTATCAAAATTGCAATTTTTCACCGCACACCGTAGTCGTTATGTGCGCCCATTTTCACGTTACCTCGATGCTAGGAGATCCCTCACCATGGAACACGATGATGTCATAACTCCAACTGACATACTCTGAATGCCGCCAAACATCACATGATGGTTAACACTGCGGCCCTGAACAGCTCTACGTCAAATCGGAGGTTTCATCACTGCACAGCATACTTTTTGGATCACCTGCATTCATACTAAAAAAACTTCAATATGTCCAAAACTCAGCTGCCAGCTTGCTCACCTCCAGCCGATGCTCCGACTGTGGTGTTAGTGTGCTGTGTGTGTGTGTTAGCCAATAGGAGTGAAGCCTTACGGGCACGGTTCAGTGACGTCATAGGGAGACGACATGTTATGGTAACAGAGCATGTGAGCTAGGTGTGTGTGGGGCTACCAATAAGAGTTCAACAACCTTGCTAACTCTGTGACCTCATCCAACGATGAAGCAAACCTACTGCAGCCCATCAGGACAAAGCTCCGAACCTGGGGTGACAGGTCCCTCACTCTGGAACCCCCTCCCCAGCCACCTCAGATCCGCCAACACTCTCACTTCAAACAATCCCTCAAAACTCACCTTTTCACTCTTGCCTTCAACTCCTAATCAACTAACCCCTTGCCCTTATTCCTCCTAGCTTAGCACTTTCTACTGTTGTTGTTATTTTTGTTTTACTTGCTTGTAAGCGCTTTGAGCACCAGGAAAAGCGCTCTATAAATGTAATGTATTATTATTATTATTATTATTATTATTATTATTATTATTATTATTATTATTATTATTATTATTATTATTATTATTATTATTATTATCATGTGGTGTTACTATGGAAACACATCCCTTGCCATAAAAGACGATATTGTCGCAATTCAAAGGAAAATTGTCCAAAAGGCACCAGACTTCAGATGATGGTTAATGGTCTGGACCTCAACATGTCTATGTTTCTCAAAAGCCGTTGCCATGACAACACATCCTTGGCCGTTACACACAATATTGCTATAATAACTCCTATGAAAATGGTCATAAACTTGTAAAACTTCACATGTGTGCTAACAGTCCAGCCCTTAAGACATATACGTTTAATTTTTGAGATTTCGTCAAATGCTATTGCCATAGCAACACAATGCTCGCCATGAAACACGTTTTTTTTTCATAACTGCAGTGAACATGCTCCAAACGGCCCAAAACTTCACATGTTTGATAACGATGCAGCCATCAAGACATCTAAGCCTATTGTGGGGTAATATCAAATACCGTTGCCATGGCGACAGATCACTCGCCATCAAACATGATGTTTATGTTACTGCTGTAACTCCTTTAGACATTATCCGATCGGCCTGAAACTTCCCACGTTTGCTAACGGCCGAGTCCGGAAAACATCTGTGCAACGTCATGCGGACCACAGCAGACCTGCGTGGATCGTCATCGCTGTTCGCTGCTTTAATTAAAATTATTATTAGGTTTTTTGCATTATTATTTTATTTCGTTTTATATATATTTTATAGGTATAAGCCTATTTGTCTTCCAAGCTAGCGGAGAACGTTCTCACAACTTTGGCTAATGTTACCTACAGGTTCTAATTATGTTTTAAAGAAACGTTTTAATTTAGTTCAAAGAACCTTTTTAGGATATTTATTTTTTCAAATAATGCTCCTATAAGGTTTAAGGTTAACTAAGACATAACGTTTTAACTGCAACATTCAAAGGATGTTTTGAGGATGTTATTGAGGCCTGAGATGACAGAAAGCTTTTTTATAAAATGTTCCTTTAATGTGATATGTTAACAAAGGTGGAACGTTTTGCCTGCAACATTTTAAGGATGTGTTTTGGACGTTGTTGGGTAACACATTAAAGATGTTCTTTATAACATGTTCCCTCAATGTTACATGATAACAAAAGAAGAACATTCTCCAAGCAACATTCTGAAAATGTTTTCAGGATGTTATTGAGGCCTGAGATGACAAAATGTTTTATAAAATGTTCCTTAAATGTGATATGTTAACAAACGTGGAACGTTTTGCCTGCAACATTTTGAGGATGTTTTTTGGACATTGTTGAGTAACACATTACAGATGTTCTTTTATAAAACGTTCCCTCAATGTTACATGATAACAAAAGAAAAACATTTTCAAAGCATCATTCGGTTATTCTTTTTTTTTAAATAAATGTTTACATGGACTGCCCCCCCCCCTAGGGGAATTCATCCACAAAAGACAGACTGGACGCTGCACTAGGTCAGAAACCAGAGGAGACTGAGGTCCACCGCAGACGGACAACTTTTGGACAAAATGTCCTCTCCATTAAAGGCAGCTCATTGTGGAACAGCCTCCCAACTGAGATACGGGATTGTCCCACTCTCAATAGTTTTAAAGGACAATTTGTTGTTCTAGGAATGTTTTCAGCGGAACGTTTTATTTTGGTTCCCAGAATGTTCTTCTGAAAGGTAGGATAACGTTCTCTAAAAACATTCTTAAAATGTTTGGTGATAACTTTCTTAAGATGTATGAGCGCATTGAGACAATGAATAGGACGTATAAAAAAGAATGTATGCATGCCGCTATTCACTCACATGCACTTATAATCACACTAAGGTATGTAGGCCCACAGTGTTCATAATATCATGTGTGTAAAATATCAGAACATAATCACACTTGTTTCTGACTATAAAGGTTGTGTCTCGTATATAGGTTCTAACTGTGGGATAAGCTATCTGGCCGTGTGTGCTTTGTGAGGGCTGCGTAGAAACAGTGTCCGCTGTTTATGCATCGTTAGTGCACCCTTTAGATTTGAGACCGACAGACACATAGAGGAGTGGGCCGACTGTCAGCCCGTCCCTGAAACCCCCGTTAGTGTTTGTATGTGTTTGTTTCTACTGTGTGTGTCTCTCTCTAGAAAAAAAGAAAATACTTCTAATAAATCAGAACGATGCAGCACGTTATCCTACTCTAAAATAATAACATTCTGGCAACATAAAAAAAATCTAACTTGCAGCTGAAAACGTTTTAAGAATAGTAGGGCATAATGTTCTAACAATGTTATGAACAAACATTTTAAGAATGTTTTTAGAGAACGTTATCCAACCTTTCAGAAGAACATTCTGGGAACCAAAAGAAAACGTTCCGCTGAAAACATTCCTACAACAGTTTCCAAGAAGGATAATAATTTATTTAATTTAATTTGTATTATCATTCCTTTTACCTCTTGAGTTCCTTAAGCTGTGAAACTGTTACATTATGCTGCTATGCTGCATGTTTCCAAAAGTCTTACCGTCTGATCTGAGGGGCATGTGTTCTCTGTTTTAATTTGATGTGTGCCATTTTGTTAAAGCACTATGACCTGCACCTAGTGTATGAAAAGTGCTGTATGAATCAAGCTTTATTATTATTATTATTATTATTATTATTATTATTATTATTATTATTATTATTATTATCATTATTATCATTATTATCATTATCTCCTTACTCCTCTTTTCCTCTGTTCCTCTTATCTACTCTCCTCCTTACATAATCATCTAGCATGGCACATCTTAAATGATCCTTTCCCATGGAAACGTTGGGAAACAAGGACAGGAGAAGAGGAGGTAAACTGTGAGGGGAGCAGGAAGGAAGCGAGGAGGTCAGGGGGGGCACAAGGAAAGCTGGAGGGAGGGAGGAGGAGGAGGAGGAGGAGGAGGAGGAGGAGGAGGAGGAGGAGGAGGAGGAGGAGGAGGGAGACTGCAGTGGTTTGGGCTACTGCAGTTCTCTCTTCTGGCCCTTAGATGGCCCCGTGCACCGCACTGTAGCTTCACTGATCCAACAACAGATGCAGAAACTGCACTGTACAGAGAGAGAGAGAGAGTGTGTGTGTGTGTGTGTGTGTGTGTGTGTGTGTGTGTGTGTGTGTGTGTGAGTGAGTGAGTGAGTGAGTGTGTGTGTGTGTGTGTGTGTGTGTGTGTGTGTGTGTGTGTGTGTGTGTGTGTGTGTGTGTGTGTGTGTGTGTGTGTGTGGTCCCCGAAAACCTGAAGCATGCAGTAGTGCAAACTCGTATTAAAAAACCCAGTCTGGATCCCACAGTTCTGGCTAATTTTAGGCCCATTTCCAAAATGCCTTTTATGTCAAAGATCCTGGAGAAGATTGTCTACAGTTTTTTCTGGAAGAGAATAACATACTGGAGGTTTTCCAATCCGGTTTTAAAACTATGCACAGCACTGAAACAGCGCTTTTAAGAGTCTTTAATGACATCCTTTTATCTACTGACTCTGGGGACTGCGTTGTGCTCCTACTTATTGACTTAACTGCTGCTTTCGATACAGTCGACCATGACATCCTGATCTCCCGCTTGGAAAAGTGGGTGGGCATCGAGGGAAAAGCCCTGGAATGGTTCAGGTCATATTTGAAGGACAGAACTTTCTCTGTCTGCCTTGGTGACTCCGAGTCATCCTCTGCTCCACTCCTGTATGGGGTCCCACAGGGCTCAGTATTAGGCCCCCTGCTATTCTCCCTCTATTTGCTCCCTCTTGGGTCCATTTTTAGAAAGCACGGCATCGCATTCCACTGCTATGCCGTGGAATGCAATGCCGTGTGAGTTGTATATTTTTTTGTTTTTGTTTCACGGTTATGCCACGAGCTCACAAGACAGTTTTGTAGTGATAGCCAGATTTATGTCCCTCTAACAAAGAAGGAGGGTTTCTTAATTAGCCCACTGCTAAAGTGCCTAGATGACATAAAGGCCTTGATGGCGTGCAATTTCCTTAAACTCAATGAAGGAAAAACGGAAGTAATGGTTTTTGGTAGCACCACTGACACCACTTCTGTAGACCTGGATCCCTTGCATCAGTACACCAAGCCCACCGTTACGAACCTTGGTATTAAAATGGACCGTGAACTCAAACTTGAGAGTCAGATTAAGTCGGTGGTAAAAACGAGCTTTTATCACCTGAGGCAGCTAGCCAAAGTAAAACCTTTTCTCTCCAGACAGCAGTTTGAGACAGTAATCCATGCCTTTGTCATCACCCGGCTGGACTACTGTAACTCTCTCTACATGGGGGTCAGTGGGTCCTCGCTCGCACGACTGCAGCGGGTGCAAAATGCTGCAGCAAGGCTCTTAACTGGCACACGGAAGTTTGACCACATTTCTCCTGTTTTAGCTTCTCTCCACTGGCTGCCAATTTATTTTAGGATCCATTTTTAAATTATTTTATTTTATTTACTTTTAAATCCCTAAATGGCATGACCCCACCATACCTTGCTGAGCTGCTACAGCATTACATGCCGAACCGCCCTCTCAGGTCAGCGGACCAACTGCTCCTGAATGTGCCTAAAACCAGGTCAAAGCTCAGAGGGGACCGTTGCTTCTCTGTAGCGGCTCCCAAACTGTGGAACGCTCAGATCAGACGGGCCTCCACACGGCCTGCTTTTAAATCGCTTCTTAAAACCCACCTCTTCTCCTTAGCGTTTTAACATTTGGCGTTTCAACATCTTTTAGAGTGTTGCTTTTTTTGCATTTAAATTGTTTTTTGTTTTTACTTGTACTTGTTTTACGATGTGTGAGCTGAGCTGTGTTTTATCTATTTGCCTGTACAGCACTTTGGTCTGGAGGTTTAAAGTGCTTTATAAATAAAGTTGTATTGTATTGTATGTGTGTGTGTGTGTGTGTGTGTGTGTGTGTGTGTGTGTGTTGTGTGTGTGTGTGTGTGTGTGTGTGTGTGTGTGTGTGTGTGTGGCCTAGCATTACTATACTTGTGGGACCTAAATCTGTTTACACAGTCATGTGTGGGGACTCGCCTCTCTTATGGGGACAAATTGGAGGTCCCCATAAGGGGAATCATTAATTTTAGGTTGAAGACTTGGTTAGGGTAAGGATTAGGGTTAGGGTAAGGGTTAGGGTAAGGTTAAGGTTAAGGGTTAGGGTTAGGCATGTGTTGGTTATGGTTAAGGTTAGGATAAGTCTCCAGGAAATGCATGTAAGTCAATGTAATGTCCCCTGAAGTGATGTATACATGGTGTGTGTGTGTGTGTGTGTGTGTGTGTGTGTGTGTGTGTGTGTGTGTGTGAGAGAGAATCATCAGGGTGTCTCTCCTTTTCTGTAGCAACAATGCAGTTTCACGCCCTTGATCTTCCCTCTGTCACTGATGGGAAAGGAGGCGTTCCGTCCATCATGTTGGGAAATAATATATCTGTTTTCTTTTTGAGAGTAAGCTTAGGAGATGTGTTAACTACAGAGCAGGAGTTGAGACGGTTAGCGTAGCTTAGCACAGCTTCTCATGCAGCACATCTGCAGTAAACAGCCACTTGTTTGTGTGAGTGAATGTGCAAAGAAAAGTTTAAAAAAAGGATCACCCTATTGTAAAAACATTGGGTTAGAACACTTTGTCACATTTGGTTTTTGTCTTGCCAATACATTTCTACTTGCATTGAGCATGTGACTTAAACATCCAACAGGATGGCTTTCCAATATTCAGACCCAAGGTTTAGTCGGAGAGATTGCCCTTTGTGTTTTTAGAATACATTTATAATATAACCTGAAGACCAAGTACCTTTTTGCATAATGTTTTTGGATTGTACGTTAGGACTTCTGTCAGTTCCTCTGAACAACAACCTGAAGACTTCACATTTGGCTCAAGCATCCACAGGATGAAGTCATTCAAATGTAGTAATACATTTGGAAGTCAAGGTCAATATCTCTTTCAAAATACGTTTTTTCCCGATTACTGAATAATTGTCATCAACTTTACGGGTTGTTGGCATAAATGCCCATTATTTAGAAACCCAAAGAGTCCTGCTGAACAGAAGCCCATTTGTCCAATGTCCTGTGATCCTGAAAACAAACGGCCATGGTTCCGATGGCCCGTTGCCTTCTTACAAAGAAATAACCCAACCTACTCTGCCTCTGATTGGACTTGTTACCTTTGTTGGTTGGCTTGGTTACGTGTAGGCAGGGGGTGAGATACATGTAGGGTTAGGGTCATGACAAAATCCGACCCGTTACATCTCACTTTTCTTTCATTCAATTTTTCACATCTTTCTAATCAACCCCCTGCGTTGCTCAGGCGGTAGAGTGGGTCGTCTGATAATAAGGAGACTATGAAGTGTCCTTGGTCAAGACACTGACACCTCAATTGCATCTAAAGGCAGAGCCAGTGGTGAGTGTGTGTGTGTGTGTGTGTGTGTGTGTGTGTGTGTGTGTGTGTGTGTGTGTGTGTGAGTGAGCCTTGTATTAGATGATAAGGAGTTTGCCCCCTCATATTGCCAGCCCTGCCGTCACCGTATGAATATGTTAGGTTGGGTAAATGTTGTAGAAGCGTCTTGAGTGGTCCCAAAACCAGAGAGAGGTATACACCGAGGTCCTTCTACCATGTTCCTCTCCTCTCCATTCATCTCCATAAACGCTGTCCGACACACACTCTCCCTGTGTATTGGTGCAATGTCAAAACCAATACGGGTCTCTCCACGTTGACTTTGCCTCATCCTGTGCATGTGTGTACCTTGTGTGCATGTGTGTACCTTGTGTGCACGTGTCCCCTCCTCGTTCACTCTCATACTGAAAAGAGCTCTGTAGCACCTTAGTCAGCATGTTCACTTAATTAACTGAGTGCGTGGATGGGTGTGTGTGTGTGTGTGTGTGTGTGTGTTTACGTGTGCTAATGCATTGTCCATCTCTGTGAAGGTTTGTGCATATGTCTGTGAAAGTGTGTGTGTGTGTGTGTGTGTGTGTGTGTGTGTGTGTGTGTGGTGTGTGGCGTCCGTCAAGGAGAGTACATGTGTCCGTTTGTGTGAGCATGTGACTACTTACGAGAACAAACAGCCATGTCCGACCCATCAGTCATATCCAGTTCCAAAAGAGGTGACAGCAGTACAACAGACAACAGTTGTCACACACACGGTTAGAGAAAGTGGTCATATGATAGTGAACGATGTGAAAAGTTCAATCATATGATTCGTAACATTTTACTTGTTAAAAAATAAATAAAAAACACATTTGGCATGCCTTTAAAGAGGCCCTACTATGACTGTGGGGATTTTCCCTTTCCTGTAAACGCCTCCATTGGTCTTCTCTGACATCACTATGCAACACTCGCGCTTCTATTGGCTAGTGCTCCAACACAACATTGTAAGTGATGGGCGGGACATGTCTAGTGACCAATCACAACAGAGCCAGCTAACCAATCAGAGCAGACTGGGCCCTGGCTGGTGAAAATGCAGTTTATGCATTTAGGATCATTTATATTTGACAGCACAATACTTGCAATATATATATATATAATAATATATTAGAGCCGGGACTCGATTAAAAAAATTAATCTAATTAATTAGAGGCTTTGTAATTCAGTAATCGAAATTAATCGCATTTTTAATCGCATTTTTAATCGCATTTTTAAAAATCGCATTTTTAAAAATCGCATTTTTAAAAATCGCATTTTTAAGCACAGGGCCATCTAAGCTAATTTACAGATGGCCCTGAGCCCAATAGAGATTGCCCTGAAAAATGCACGCGGAAGAAATGGCACGAAGGGTTTGGGGGGCCTCCGTCCCCCTAGACATTTTTTAATTTTTGCAGGTCTTAGATGCTGTCTGGTGCATTCTCTAGACTGAATTATAAGATGAACCACCACAATATTATATTGTACAATTTCAATTGTATTCTTCATTTCACTTGTTTGTTTGTTCTTGTTTGTGTTTGCTCGCTTGCATGCCCTGCATAGCTTTAAGAAATACTTAGGTTGTTGGTCAAAACACTTTCCATCTGATGAAGGCAAATGCCTTCCCAGATGGAGAAAAAGTAGAAAACATTACATTCAGTTATAACTGCCAAAACAAACATTATTTACACTATTATGGCCCCTGTTAAAAATGTTTGTAATGTTAACTACTGTAAGTTGGTCGAACGAATGCCTCCTCATCCGGAAGCTGACCGAGCAGACCCGAGCAGCAGTCGAGAGGAGCCGAGCGCATCCGCGAAGCACACGTCAGAGTTCCCGTTAGCCCGCAAATCTAAATATCTTCGGTCAAAATAATTTCCCTTTAGAGCAATACCGCTTCAGTTGCGCCACTTATGTGACAGACAAGAAGAGTATGTGACAGACAAGAATAGTCAACTCTAATGTCTAACACGTAATGTGGAGAAAGAGATGTCCTGGATGGGTTGATTGTGCGTTAATCTGTTGGTAATGCCTCGGGCTTCCGGTGGGCATGTAAACAAATGCATAATGCTGCGCTATACTTTGTGGCCTCATCCAGTTGCATCGCGACACTTATTGTGTAGTTGTCTTTTAATAAGCAGGTAGTCCTATCATTAGCTAGAACTAGCTGGATCTGATCGATATGGACATAAACGCGAGTGAAGTCTAATCTGACGGGAGAGAGAGATCAGCTGCTGCTGACGAGTCGAGACTCGACACGCAGCTCTGCATGCAGCGGTGAGCGGAACAAAACACACACTTCAGGTTAGAATATCACACGTAAATATTTGAATTACCTCTCAAACTACCTAAAATAGTTATAGATATGTTTAGTTTTACTGTCGGGTCACTCATTACTAGATCCGCGAGCTGCATGATACTGGCATAATAGATTGCAACCAGCAGGTGAGGCTTCATTGACCGAGCTAAATACTAGATGGCCCCGGGCCATCGGGCAGTCCTTAATGTCGAGCCCATCCAGTGAGCCAGGGAGTTGGTTATTTTCTCAGACATGGACTTACTTATCCTGGCCCTGAAACCAGTCATCTGGTTGAGTGTGGGTTGGGTCAGGGTGTGGTTCCTTGCACTCGGAGTCGGGCTAACGTCCACGCTAGCTGCTACATGCTTTGCATTTAGGTGATACTTTAGGCTTGATGTGCTGCGGTGATATGCAAATTCTTTTTTGCATAATTTGCACACAACTGTGCTCTTGTCGACGCTTCCATCCGTCCGTTTTTTTTAAAACAACATTTCCCATCCACGGGGCCGACCAAAGCGGTCTCATCATCTTGTTCGTTCATGTTTAACTATTGATCACCATGGTTTGTTGTTGTTTGAAGTCCCATGCATCCCAAGTCATGAACGTTAGTTGGTGCTCCAGTATAATCGGTACGCCTGAAACTCATCCAGTGAGAAACGTTCGGCTGTGCAAAAATAAGTGCGATTAAAATGCGTACATTTTTTTAACGCGTTAATTTTTGTGTAATTAATGAATCTTAATTAACGCGTTAAAGTCCCGGCCCTAATATATATATATATATATATATATATATATATATATATATATATATATTAGTGCTGTCAAAATTATCGCGTTAACGGCGGAATTAATTTTTTGAATTAATTGCGTTAACATATTTAACGCATTTAACGCATGTGCAGAATGGCCCGCCCCATACGTGACACCAGTGGCAGCGCCAGGGTATGGCTGGGGTAGGTTACACCCAGAGCCATATAATAGAAGAGTTACGACATCTCCGTTCACTCCAATGGACCACTTTTTTACAGCAATGGCGGATCGTGGAGCCTCTCAATCATTCCTCGGAAGTTAGCGCCAAGGCTGGCAGAGCTGTGGAGTTGCAGCATAATAGACCGTTCGTGACGGACTTTTAAAGGTAAGAAGAAGTTTAAAGATTTATATTGCGGATATTATCAGTACATCTGATTCAAATGAACATGTGTATTAAAGGATGTCAGTGGATTATCCCTAAATTAGTAGATTTAGGGAACGTTTACAGATAACAGATTAAGCTAGCATACCGAAGCAAGTTAGCAGTACACGTTGAACAGCCTTTTAATTGTAAATTCCGTTCTCTTAATGTAATTTCGTCCAACGTTGTTGACTAGAGAAGAGGGGCTTCTAAACGTGATTGTATGCAGGGGTGGAGGGAGTTAAATATCAGATAAATATAACTTTGGTGCGTGTAAGAGTGAGTGTTTTTAGCAGAGCCATATTGTGTCCTTGTGATTATGTTGATTATTACCCGTCTGTATAATGTTGCAGCTCAGCTGATTTTGGATTGATGGCAAAGGGAGAGGGACTTACTTAAGTGAGAGTGAAAACACAAGGTACGTTTAATACTACTGTTTTATATAAGTAAACACCTTATCTCCCCAAGGCATTTCCCATCCAATAGGTGTGCTGTGTGTGTATAACCCTTTTTCTTGTCTGTTACTCCCTCTTTCAGCACAAGAACCAGAGGGGGATTCAATGGAGCCTGAATACCTGCACTGAGACCCTCACCCTGCACCCTGAGTCTCAACTCTCAGTGTTTTTCAAGCCTTTCCCTGTTTTTTTGTATTAAACAAAACATTAAGCTTTCCCAATGGTGTGGTTTTCGTTTTGTGAAAAAGTGCAGATGCAGTGTTTGTATATAATTACATCACATATTTTGTTGCTGTTGGTCGTGAAATTGCTCCTGCTGACTTGAGCCAGCCATTTTTTCCTCCGCTCTGTGTCAGTGGGGAAGCCGTACATTCGTACTCCTTTCTCTGAGCGATTTGAGCATCCCCAGGCAGCACAGCAAACCATGGTAAAGCAAGACATTTAACATCATCATCATCATATGCTGCTGCTGCTGCTGCTGCTAGTCCTTTGATAGTCACCTGTCGGTCTCCCGTCCTCTCTGAAAGCCATAAAAATGAGATTAGTCATTTAGATACAAGGGGATTACTGAAACTACCATGAATTTAAGAAAATGGTGGAAATGAATCTAATCTGAATTGTAAAGCATTACTTTAGATCCCCTCCCGCTAAATATATCAATAAACATTAGAAAGTGATGCTCCTGACTATCATACAAGTTTAACACTAGAACCGCCAACGGGTACATTTTACCCGCAGCTGTTTTTTTTATTGTATGTAACTTTTTTTCAATAAAATATTAACGTCTCCCAGTCCGTGACTTTTCCTGAAAGTGTGTTATGTAACACCCTGTGTTGTTAAAAATGGTCAATATGAAGTCAGATTGAAAAAATTGCCAAAAAAATGGATATTTATACCTATTTCCGCCAGCGGGTAATATTTACCTCATAGAAATGCAGCGCTCCTCGCGCTATTGATTTCGCGATCAAAATGATCAAAATACTACGGAGGGAAGATATTTTCGTTTGGAGGGGAAGCTCGCGAGTGTGTGTGTGTATACGCATGTGTTTGTGTATGTTTGCGTTTGTGTGTATTGTGTTTGTTTCCCAGAGAAAACCCTCACGAGAAACACCGGCTGTTGTTATGACTGCTGTGATGTTAAATTACTCCGTTCTCCGCTTGTAATTATGCCGTTACAAGCTTCAAAGTTATATTTATCATCTGAATTGGCCGAAACAAGTTTAATATTCTGAAAGCCAAGACTTTGTTTAATTTAAATCAGATGAAAACAAACTGTAACGGACCCTGCCGTGTTATCTATGATTACTATACTCTTTCGTTCATATTTTCAGCCGGAGAGAGGGGGGGCGGCGCTGCTGGAAGAGCAGATTGCGAGTGAGAGGTGCTTGTCTTCGTCCCTTTACATGCTTCAAAAATGTATTTATCGTGTGATTTTGGAAATAAAAGTTTCATATTCTGAAAGCCAATACTTTGTTTGTTTAAAATCAAACAAAACACCTGAACCCTGAACAAATAGTTTTTTACGTAAATCCACGTTTATTCTGAAATGAGCCGTTGCGACTTCCGACTGATTTCGATAGAGCGGGTCACATATAATATGAAAAACTGAGAGTCCACAGATTATATTGGTATACATGTCATCCCTGTGCGATCAAAACTCACCGTTCTGTATGGTACATTGTACCTTGGAAATCAATAGCGGGTAAACTTTACCCGTTGGCGGATATAGGTATACAGCGACCTCTGGCGGTTCTAGTGTTAAGAAGATAATATTGGTTTGAAATAATTCAAAGCTATGAATGAACAGCAACAGGCTCTTTAACCAAGGCACTGTTAGTAACATGTAAACTAGTTGTTCACACTAATCCTAATATTATCACTTAATATTAGCAAATTCCATTTTATTTTTTAAAACATTGATGAAAATACATACACATATCGATTTATTGTATAAATATTGCAAATCAAAACCTTTATTCACTAATGATTACCACAAATCGTAGTTCTATCTCCTGTTATCAATGCATTCACATTGCCCGCCATGAACTTCCGGGGAACGATCCTCGTCTACATGAACCACGTGACGATAACCGTTTTTGGACTTCCGTTGTCGTAACTCTTCTATCTATATGGCCCTGGCTACACCCATACCAAGAAATGGCTTAGCCCTGATTTCAGTAGCTACGGCTATGAAAACTTTTGTCACGTAGTGATCGTCTTCTCAATAGAACATCTTTGATAACGGCGTGGTGTTGTTGCAGGAAGTCCCGACGGAGAATACTTTTGCTGTAGTACAGGGCAGAGCCATACAATAGTAATAATATGGCTCTGGTACAGGGGTGCACATAATTGGTACGCAGGTTATGTGCGTAATCTGAAATGCGTACCGTCACTTGTGTCACAAAGCGCATTTGCGTACCGACGTACTTGTGAAGCTTTTCCAGAAGGTGGTTAGATCACCGGACGACAGAGTCGGTCTCCGTGTGCACAGACAGGGCTGCTGTTAACGTCGGTCTGTACAACGGAACTGTGCCAAAACTACGCCAACCGTAGGGTGACCAGATGTCCCGCTTTGCGCGGGACTGCACAGCATTTTCACGACTTTTGGTGCGTCCCGCAAATTGAGACGATGTCCCGCATATTTCATTTTTATTGGCTAAAACGCTTTTCTTTAAAATCAGATTCATCCAATGGCTGTTGAGAAAGCAGGGAAGGCTATCATCAGGGGGCTGTGTTTGCTGTCAATCAAACTGTTACACACGGCAGGTGCTGGTCAAGTGTTAACCAATGAGAGTAACTCACTCACACACCCCCCGCCAAACAACAACAACGAACGCAGGCGACGCAGAGGTTATGGAAAATGGAGGAAACTGAAACTACAGCTAAGAAGAAAAGAAAATGCACATACAACAAAGACTGGGAAGACACTTACCCGTGGGTGAAGCCAGTGCAGGGCGACTCTCAGAGAGTTTTTTGCAATCTTTGCAAGAGTAATTTTTAAACTTCACATGGCGGTGAATACGACGTCAAAAGACACAGAGAATGCGATTCTCACAAGAAACGTCCCTAATATATCTATATATATATATATTTAGTGGAGCTGATTCTGACTACTTATATGGTATGGTATATAGTTTTAAATTAATTAAATGGAATACCTATAATACAATACTTAGAATGACACCATTCTGCATAAAGAATATAATACTTATGATACTCTGCAAATACGGAACGCAGGAATTCAAATGTTGACATTTTACTCAAGGTCAAAGCTACAAGAAATATGAAAAAAAAATGTTTACGTTTATGAATCTGGCTGCCACTGAAACGGTGTACACACAGGCTAGAATCAAAAACACAAGGAGCGATCCCTTTCTTCCAACGCTATGAATAGCAGCAGCATGGCGTGCTTCATCCGTTACAGGTCATGGTGCGTTGACCTCATGAAGTGAATGATGCTGCATACTGTCCTATATGTTCAGAGCTTCTCCCTCCATCAGGTCTGATGCTGAGGAGCCGGATGTGTTTCCCTGCAGCCCGGCTGTGTGGAGCTGTCCACCGTCCTGAAGCACCCCCCCCTCCCTGCAGAGTGATGAGGGGAGCCTTCTGTCCGCTCCGCATCAGCACCGCGGTCAGCGCCTGCTTCGTCTGCTGCTGTCCTCCCAAAGAACAAACAATGAGGTCAAAAAGACAAAGTCAAAAAAAGCATCCATTCCTGAGTTTGTCCAACCCAGTCTCACAAAAACTGTAATAACTGCGTTGGTCCACAACGTAGGACGTAGTATTTCTACTAAAACGCCTCTGAAATTGTAAAATCCCTACGTTTTTTTTCACCATTCATTCCAATGGCTGGCGTCTATGTCACGTGATCTTCACATTTTCTCCGCAGAAAAAAAAACATGGCCGAACTTCGTTTTATTCTGGGTGGAAAATGCCAATTTTAAAGTTAGTTTGGCGATTAAAATGCCCTTTGATGTCATTTGATGCGAGAAAATAATGTATCTATGCCACAATTTTAGATGCGGATTTTGTTAAACTAATACGTTTGCGCTGTGGACCAACACTATACACTGACGGGGAAGGGGGTTGTCCAAACCCAGAGTGAAACAGTCCACCAGTCTCTGCTCCTCGTGAGGCTGATGAACTGACTCATGTTGTGTCATGATGACAGCATGTATTGAAGCAGTGTTGTATTAGACTGATTTAGTGTTGGCTCTGTGTAAACTGGTGTGGTAACCGTGACTGAGGTTACCACATGTGAAGCTAGTCACTGACAACGCCACCTCCTGCTCAGGGGCAGGAGGAACCCGTGGGCCCTAAATGTAAGCCGTGGACCGATTTTAAAGCTTCCCTTAATCGTTTCAATTATGACAGAGGCATGAATTCCATAAACATAACACAGCTTTATTTAACAAGTGTTGGAAATTGTTTAAAATGTCGATTCATGTAAATTATAAAAATGGCAAATATAATTCAACACGTTACAGAAGTTACCCTCCTCAGTTGGGCAGGCCTGGTCCGCCGGGTTGCAGTGCCTGCTAATCGCGAGGGACAAAAACAAGAAAAGCCACACACCAAAACAACAAAAGCATGCAATATTCAAACCACAATCTCTATAGAATAATAACAGTGAGATATTTAGCATACAGAAAAGAAAGTGTCACACCGTGCAGTCCCTACACTGAAGGCAGGCAGCGTTCCACCCGGGCCCAGGCCTACACCGCAGAGGAGCGCAACCTATGATACAAACAATAAAATGATTATACTGCCATACACTGCACATGAAGAAAATGAACAAGAAAATACACAAGAAACACTATAGGACAGTGGCTGGCCTGGTCCTTTTGAAAAGGAAACATAACATGTTAGTTGCCAGCCTCATTCAGATTTCCAACTCAGCTTAATCCTGCCGGGGAAATGGTCACTTAATATCCCGGGTAGCTGGGCCGGTTGTGTACATTAAGCTCTGTAAAACACATAAATAAGTTGCTTAAAACACAATTAAAAACGTCGGTTTAAAAGCAAATTACTCATAACAGACCCGGTCTTGAGCCTGTCGGGAGAGTTTCCCTCCGTCAATGGTAAACTCTCGTCTTGCACTCGCCCTAATAAAACCAAACTAAATGAGCAAGTTAATTTAAAAGACCATAAAACCACCTTAAAACTGTTATTCCTACCTTTGTGAGAAGGAGAAGACCAGTGACAGGCAGCCAAGGGAGACTTTCTTGAACTGACATCAAACTTTTTATGGCTTCCTGTTTACCTGGTCACCGGTCATGTGACCGCATCAGGTGACACCGTCAGGTGACAATGACGTCAGATTCCCACACTGGCAAGTGTTCGTTTTTCTGTCAAATGTTAGCATTTTGTTATGAGCATGTCATAGAAGCTTAACAATGTGAGTGTTATAATTCAGCCTTCATTATACGTACAGTAAATGCTGCCCTTCTACTACTATTACGATTCATAATAACAATAACAACAATACAAATCTGTCAACTTATTTTGATCTCTAACACTTACAAAGCTAAAGAAGAGAGCATGGTCAAATATGTGTGTGTGTGTGTGTGTGAGAGTGAGTGTGTGTGTGTGTGTGAGTGTGTGTGAGTGTGTGTGTGTGTGTGTGTGTGAGTGAGTGTGTGTATGTGTGTGTGAGTGTGTGTGTGTGTGTGTGTGTGAGTGAGTGTGTGTGTGTGTCAGTAATGTTGTAGTGGACCATCTACAGAAGAGCACAGTGCTGCAGACTGCTCTCAACAGACCAACACAGCACATTAACTCTGCACGAGAGAAAGGGGGGGGGCAGTAGAGATGGTAAGAGGAGGTGGAGAGAGGAATGGAGAGAATGCAGCGTGTGAGAGAAAAAGAGTGAGAGAGAGGAAAAAACGGTAGAGCACTAATGATCTGACGGTCTGCAGTCTTTTCCCCCCATTCTGTGGAGCTCAGCAAATACTCGTTCGCCTCTCTCTCTCTCTCTCTCTTTCTCTCTCTCTCTCTCTCGTGCTGGTGGTCGAGGGGTTCTCTCGGAAAGGGAAAGAGAGAGGGGGGGTGGGTATGGGCGGTGGGCGTGAAACACTCTATCATACCCTTCCTGGTCCGCTCTAATTGAGCCAAGTGTTTTAGTAGATTGAAAGACAGTGTGGAGGAAGGGAGTGATGCAGCAAGGGGGGAGTAAAGGAGACTCATTTTTATGCAGGACACTAAACCCAATCTTGAATAGAGTGGTTGAGGTACTCAGTACTTGTATTCTTTTAGAGACGTTGTACTTGACTACATATATGTGATTTTTACAACATAGAAAATGTAAAACGCTGACACATTATCACATCAATAATTGAACACTTTCAAAGGAACCGTATTGCAGTACGATCAGCTTGAAGTATATGTAAGTGCTGCTGATGCTTCATCACAACCCTTGTGATTTAAAAACCGTATAAATATGATCATATACTACACGTGTGTTCTGCCCTCTATAGGGGCATCTTAAAAGGGATCCCCACATCTAAGTGCCTCTCCAGATGTTAGCCAGTACCACTGCATATGCTACTTGAGTAGCTGTATGAAGCCTTCAGAGGGAGCTGTGTGACGTCTGATGAATGTCCTCCAGGGATGTCACCTGAGTCAGCCTGGGTTGGGTCTGAAGACTGTTTGAACATGAATAGTGTCTTCAGGTGTTCAAATGTAGCTGAGGTGAATGTACTCCTAATATATAGAAAGGCTACACATATTCAAAGTTACTGTAAAGTGTGTTCCACAGAAACATGTGAGCCGTTGTCATGACATTACACATAGTGTTTGAGTCGTGACAACATTGCTGCTAACCAACGGCAATATACATGTTATAGAGTGGTGCAGGAGTTAGTCTGACAAACCTGATTTGAGTTATAGAACTTCTGGATCGCTCGTTTCTAAGGTCTGTGGTTCACACAAGCTGAAGAGATGTTTGCGTTTCGTCCTATGACATAGTAATACGTCACTGGTGAGGCTTTCATTTGTTGAACAAAATGGGTTGCTAACAGTTTGCTAAATGAGACTTAAAAGCCTCTTCAAATTGAACATGAAGATGAGGCCCCACGTAGTCTGCGTGATCTGCGGGAGGGGCAGACCAGTGTGTGGCTAAAGTCTAACTTTAGCTTTTTACCTCTGGTGCAATTAAGCGCTAACCTTTCTTAAAGTGGTGTTAACATGTGCAGATTATCCTGCTGAAAAAACGGTGTAAATATCATAAGTGTGTGTTTGCCACTGATCTTATTTTCTGCAATATTCAAAAATCCAATTAAAAATCCCATTCCTTGTTCTAGAGCGAGCCCTTGCAATGCTAACTTCCGGTTAAGCCTACAAACATACGTCATGACTGCATCACTCCATAGTCGCTGTTTAGAAGCCTCTGGGTGTTTCTCAATGTCGAGGAAGGATGCTCCAGAGCCACTATTTCAAGGATGCTACGTCATCGAGTTCCGCCGAAGGACTGTTCCAATGTCCAGGATCCTTGGAATATCTACCGAGGCCGGCGTCCTTCGTTGCGGGAAATGTCGAGGCTGCACATGTGTATCCTCTGCTCCGCGGTCTTAAAATCCCCACAATGCATTGCGCATGGATCAATTTCCAAAATCTTTGGCGGAAATCGAGCTCTATTTATGGCGGGGCCTCGCATATGACGCACACCTGTTAGCCTGTTCCACCATTCTTCGTTTTCCGAGGCTAGGAAGGATTCTTGCCTCGCTTCTGAAGGACCTGACTCGGAAGACATGTCCTACCAAGGAAGCATCCTTGACATTGAGAAACACCCACTGAAGCTAACTATCTAGCTAGTAAGATGGAAGTTTTTGCAGAAAATGCAAAGGCGTGGTGACAGGGGGGAAAGGTGAGGGGGTCAGGACCTTTTCCTCAGACATATTGTACAGTGACAAAGAAAACTCTATACGACTAATTATAATTATATTATACTCTGCACAAGAAAATAATCTTCCATTGCCACCGTCACATCTCAAACTCTGAGCCTTTTTTCAATGTCGTTGCACCATGGTGCAACGACAATAAAGGAATTTATTATGAAATGTCCCAGTTTCTGGATCACCAACATCGGGGTTCGGCCTGATGCAAATCCCTGCAGCAGGAAGGATCAACATCTGGTGGAAACATGGAGTGCAGGCGAGAGGACATATGTTTTAGGTCAACAATGTGTGTGATAAAGAAGTCCATATACGTGAACATTTGCTGTAAGAAAAACAGCTCATCGAGTTTCTGCTGCTTCTCAGCTCAATGAATCATGCAGTGGAATCCAAGGATGCAGCAGATTCTCCAGAGAGCTGCCTGAGAGCCAAAAGAGCCCGAGGAAAAGCATCTGATCAGCGGCAGGCAGTCCTCAGCTTAATGCCATCAAATGATCCGGTAATATGCATTCAATCAGTCAGTCAATCAGTCAGCCAATCAGTCAGTCAGTCAGTCAGCGCGCACAGCTATTGATTCATAACATCCGCATCCCATACACACACTCTCTCTCTCTCTCTCTCTCTCTCTCTCTCTCTCTCTCTCTCTCTCTCTGTCTCTCTCTCACACACACACACACACACACACCACACACACACACACACACACGCACACACACACACAGGCAGATTCCTCCTTCCCCACCTCTCTCCTCTTCAGCTCAGTTGACTCCTTGCAGTTGCCGGGACGGAGCACCAGCAGTCTGCAGAGTGGGGACCGGCGGTTGATGGGGACGGGGGCCAGTAGCCGCAACAGCAGCAGCAGTCGGGCGCACCGACCGAAGCATGCTCCAGCGCAGCCATGACTTGCTCGGCGTCAGATAGCGAGAAGATCGTGATCAACTGTGGAGGGATCCGACACGAGACCTACCGGAGCACACTGAATACGCTGCCTGGCACGCGCCTCTCCTGGCTCACGGAACCCGACGCTTACAGCAACTTCGACTACGACCCCAAGTCCGACGAGTTCTTCTTCGACCGCCACCCGGCCACCTTCGCCTTCATCCTCAACTACTACCGCACCGGGAAGCTCCACTGCCCCAACGATGTGTGCGGGCCGCTCTTCGAGGAGGAGCTCGCCTTCTGGGGCATCGATGAGACGGACGTGGAGGCATGCTGCTGGATGAACTACCGGCAGCATCGCGACGCGGAGGAAGCCCTGGACAGCTTCGAGCAGCCCGAGCCGGACGCACCCGAGGATGACCCGGCGCTCACCGGCGGGGTGGACGGAGACCTGAAGCGGCTGTGCATGCAGGAGGACGGCCGCAGGGCCACCAGGTGGGCCGTGGTGCGGCCCTTCATGTGGGCGCTGTTTGAGGACCCGTACTCCTCCAAATACGCACGGGTAAGTTGCTGGACAAGTGTCTTTCTTCCACTGCTCAACCACCTTTTTGCGCATGATAGCGTGCGCGTCCTTTATTTTTTTATCTTTCTTTCTTTCTTCCTTCCTTTCTCTCTTTCATTCTTTCTTTCTTTCTTTCTTTCTTTCTTCTTTCTTCTCTCTTTTCGCTCTGGCGCTGCGCATACGTACCCATGTTTGGAACAATTGTGGCCACTGCGCATTGTGTCGCGTAAAGTTTCTACTGGAGGGGGAGGATTTCAAATCACTGCAGTGTGCTCTCCTCTGCTCTCCCCTTCATTGTAACCTCTCCACTTAACACGAGTGTGTTAAAGATGTGGCCAAGCTGATGACTTTCTGTCAGTGCGCATCAGTCCACCCTTCTCTCTTTCTCCTTTTCTCTTCTGTGTCGACATGTGTGTCCTTTTCTTCTCCGGCTATTCTTAACAGTGTTAACATGATTTAACCTAATTAGGCGTGACCCTAATGTGGGACCTACTTTTCAATCCGAATTTGGATTTTCCTCCAGTCGATGTATCACACAGTTAAAAGTACAAGTGAAAATCCAGAGGTCAGTGTGTCCTGCTATGGAGGATACTTTAAAGCAGCTACCTCACTGCATCCATAGGTTGCTGGGTGTGTGTGTGTGTGTGTGTGTGTGTGTGTGTGTGTGTGTGTCAGCACTAGACATGTGTTCCTGGCAGGTGGGGGTGAAAGCATGTGTAACTGAAGGAGTGTCTGACGGAGCAGAGGCTGTGTGTAGAACACATATCCCTGTGGTAAACACACATCGCTTCAGTCCAGATACACATTTCATTGTTATCTGCTAAATATTAAAGAACCATTCGAGCTGCTGGAACTCTGCACTGCGAGAGGAGTTCTGAGGAACTCTGCACTGCGAGAGGAGTTCTGAGGAACTCTGCACTGCGAGAGGAGTTCTGAGGAACGTCTTGAAGGATCCAGTAAGGCTGAAACACAAAGTGTGCAGACCTTGTCAAGCTCTTTAAACTCTGATTGAGAAATTCCTCCCAACACTGATGCAGGACAGCTTACCCTTCATGGAGAGAAGGGGTCAGGGTGGTGGAGTGTGTGTCCCATGGCAACACCCAAATGTATTAGCACACTTGTTTCTGACTGCTTCTCTTAGAAGATTGGAAAGGTTTGTAAAGTGTGTTTGTGCAGTCGCAGTTAGAGGGGGGACAGATTTACACGCTGAACAAAAGCAACGACTCAGGATCATAGGAGATGGAGGATGCCCCCCCCCCACCTGGCATTAATGATCTGGGAAGATCTTATTTGTCCTTTGCAGTTTTCAAACATATAACCTAATCCAATCTTTAATGATGGTGTGATCAGCCACTGGCAATCAATAGGGGGGGACTAGACGAAGACGAAGACGAAGGGCAATGCAATGTTATTTCAAATGCTTTAGTGATTCCGTCTCACCTTCTCCTTTATTCTCTCATCTTATTCTCAGTTTTCCCAAATCCTGATTTACTATTCCCTCTCCCCCCCCTAGCCGTGTGCAGAACCCGAGGCCGGTGCTGACCACTGATTCTGCGGACTCTGCCATATGCAGAGACAGCATATTGACCCAGTCACTGTGTGACTTACATGTTGACACACACACACACACACGCACCCACGCGCACACACACACACACACACACACACACACACGCACACACACACACACACACACACACACACACACACACACACACACTAGCCATGTGAGAACATACTATAAGGAGGCATGAATACACAAGAGACCAAGCGTTAATGCACATGTTTTTAAAGCAGTCCACAGACCCCGTGTGGCTGGAGCAGGGAGCGCACAAGTAGTTTGAAATGTAATTCACAACATCTATACAATTATAACAAATTGCATTTTGCAGAAGCATCACCCCCAATAATGATGTTAGGATCAATGCAGGGGGTGTGAGTGTTCATGCTGCAAAAGACCTGCATTGACTCAGGCATGTTCATGTGGCATAGCATGACTTGCCCCGACTCTCAGCTGGCATGCGTCGGTACTGTAGAAACATACAATGGAAAGTGGCAGTCAGTACAATACAGTGGTGCAGCGATGACGTGTGTCTGCAGGCGAAATGGAACTTAGCATCACAACAGCCCCCTCCACCAGAGCAATGGGTTTCCCCATGCGACTTTAGCATATTTAAAAAAATAAGATCTCTGGTAAACACATGTTTATGAAACGTATTTTGTTCAGAAGGGTAATCTCCACATTTTAAAACCACTTTTATGATTCTTAAAACGTTAGGCTAAATGAAATGAATCATGGTCGCATCGTTGAGCATTAATGACCGCTAAGCTAACGCCGGCTAACGCTTGGTGTGATGACGTATAGCTCATTGAGCCACTTGGTAGCAATCCCTGTTTTCAGACGTCCACTTGCTAAGACCATCTCTCCTGCTTGTGTTAACCACAGACCTTTTCCCGCCATCCAACCAAAAACAGGTTCAGAATAAAATTAACTTCAAGACAAGAAAACCTGAAGAGGTAAAAGGCCGACTTTAGGACTCATTCCTGCACTGCTTTGTGTTTATGTCCACTCCCAACATTCTTGCCATGCCCCGACATAGACAACAATAAAACATGCAAAGCAGCGGACAGGTGAACAACGTGTCCAAGAAAGAGTGCATGCTTTCACTCTAGTGCAGTTAAAGTGAAGAGCAGAAGTGACGATGTACTCATGCAGGTGTTCAGGCTTATTGTACTAAATGTGTTTGAGCACGTACTTATACATGTACAGCTGCAGTGCAGGTCTGTGAGGCTCAGTACTGATGTACACAACATAATACTAAATAAAGGACAACAGATAACAACAGTGAGTTCAGAAGGGGTGGACTGCCACTCTTCTTCATTGGTGTTCCATCTAGATTCAGCGGGGAGGTTTTTCATGCATAAAACTCATCAAGTCAGAAAAGTAAACGGAAGCCAAACAAGCGATGGAAGTCCAAAAGGGATTGAGAGTATCCAAGAAGACAAACAGGACGGCGGGGCTGGGGGAGCATCGGTGTGACGGCTGGGGGTGACTTTGAAAGTGTTGCAGTCAATAGTTTCGGTGCCAGCGTGGTGACATAAAGATGCAGCAGTGTCAGGTAGGCTGAGGTCAGGCGGTCGGCATGTTTGAGCTGATTGGCTGGCTGGGGAAGAGCGTCCCGCAGAAGAAGAATGTCGGAGGGAGCGATGGAGAATAAACGTTATGAATATGCTACATGTTTTGCAGCGGCAGCATCTCTCTCTGCCCTTCTCCTTCCCCCTTGTCCTCCTCTCCTCCACAACCCTCCCCCATTCCCTTTCTCCCCGTCATCACCACTGACAGCCCGCGCTGCTTTATTACCACGATTTCAGAGCTGAGTGCTGGATTGCTTATTATCGCTATTCAGCGCAACCTCTCCTTCCTCTAACTCCCCCCCCCTCCTTCTCCTCTCCGGCTCTCTGCTTGTGCTATAGCGTAACACTGCAGTCCCCTGTAGTAGCTGACTGCGCTGGAGTCTGCTGCAGAGAAGGCGGAGAGATGGAGAGACGGGGAGGATGAGAGGTGTTTTTGGATGGGGGTGGGGGGCTTAGTTTGAAAGGAAATCAGAGTAAGAAGCAGTAGAGGAGGAGGAAGAAGAAGAAGATGGGGGTAACTTTGTGCACCCCCTCGTTTTGCGTTTTTTCATTTTCTGCTGAGCTCGGCACGCTCGTATCCGTTTATTGATCCGCTCGCCTCATTCAGGTGGATGTCTCGGCTGAATGGTGCTCTCTTCTGTAAGACAAACCTCCCCCTCTCTTCCTCTCTCCTTCCCTCCACGCAGCGGGGTGCGATGGAAATTCCCAGTCCCTCAAGGAGAGAAACAAATACCAACACACACCAGCCCTCACACACCAGCACTCACACACCAGCCCTGACACACCAGCACTCACACACCAGCACACACACACCGACACACGCTGCTGCGGCACCGCTAATGTCGTTTTGACCTCATTCTCAGAGTCTGTGTTGCACACGGGGGGTTATTTTTGTTCATCGTTATTATGCTGTGATGTCACGCTGGAGTTTAATAATGAAGTGCTGCACTTAGACTCGGCAGAAAGAAGCTGTTCGCACGTGAAATACTGACCGCCGTTTCAGGTTAGGTCATGTGACCAAAGAGTTTCATCTGGGAACGACTGTACCTTGGCTGCTTTGAAGAAGATATCATGTAAAAATGGAGAATTATCAATTAAATACAAATTGGTGTCATAGTGATAGTCAGAAAAACTGAAAATGCCATCATTGCTGTTTCCTTTTTTTGTGTTTCAGTGTAGTTAACATTTTATTTAATTACATTGTGAAAGACAACATGCATTCCAGATAACTTCGGCTGGTGACGGCACAACACTACCTTCAATTGTATTATCATTATAAATTCCTCTTTTGGATGGGGGGGTCAAAGCTCATTGTCACAGGGGCACTGGCCACCGTTGCCCCCCCCCTTAGAACGGCACAAGACCATGTTCACTAATGCACTTGAATGAGCGACGATGAGTGGTACAGTCGGAGCATCAGCAGCATGCGCTACAGCGTCCAGTCATTATGCTAAGCTAGGCTCTCTTCAGATTTTATATTTTCCTGCTCTTTGGGGGGAAAAACAAGTATTTAAAATAAATAAGCAAAGTCCATGACCGAAGTGTTGGACTGCTCCTTTAAGAGCTAAGGTGAGACAGGTGGTCCGTGGGCGGACGCTGGCCCGTGCACCACCCAAAAACAATGCCTGAGCCAGTGCTATTTATGGAGCGGGTGCATTGCCTCCGACCTTCATACGGAGCACTGCAGCCTCACAATGACAGATCATTACGAGAACACACTTCTCTCCCTATCTTTAGCCCTGCTGGTATTTTTCGTCCTTTAAAAAATAAAACGTTACTCCTATCTCCCCCCCCCCTCTCTGGTGGATTGTTGCGCTATATGCAATATATCCACCAGGGTCCCCCTTCCCCCTCTGTGCTTTTCAGGGTAATGCTGCGACAGAGCTTTCTTTCCCTGTGTGCCGTCCATCGCAGGAGAGATACTGAGGGAGAGCAGTGTGCATGTTAGAGGAGAGGTGCATGTTAGAGGAGAGGGTGCAGAGAGAGAAAGAGAGGGTGCAGAGAGAGAAAGAGAGGGTGCAGAGAGAGAAAGAGAGGGTGCAGAGAGAAAGCGGGCACCGTACTATATTTGATGACAAGTCAAGAAATAAAGCGTTTAACCTCTGTGTGATCTCCACTGTCCTTTTGCCTCACAGGGGTCACACACACACACACACACACACACACACACACACACGCACACACACGCACGCACGCACACACACACACACACACACACACTGGCTAAATGCGGCAACACTGGCACAAAAGCAGCCACTTGAGCATCACAAATGGCATGTGCAGAAAGCTGCCAGCCGCAGTATATACAGTTCATTCACACATGCTGAAGATGCATGTAGAATGATCCGCTGTGATGTGTGTGTGTGTGTGTGTGTGTGTGTGTGTGTGTGTGTGTGCGTGTGTGTGTGTGTGTGTGTGTGTGTGTCCTGGCTTAAAGCAAAGGAGCTGCTCATTGTACAGTGCTGTGTCTCCAAACAGCTACATTTTTAATAACCATGCTACGTATGGAATGGTGCAGTGATGACGTATCTGTGTAGGCCACCCTGGAAGTTAGCATCACAAAGGGCAAAAGCAACGGGATTCTTCCATTGGATTTCGGAATATTCCTTTTTATAAATAGGTTATTTGCTATTTTTGCCTTTGAATTCCTTTGCTACCTTAACTCGGGGAAACAACAACAATGCCTTTCAAAATGACCTTTATCAAGGTTTTCTTAAGTTAATTTAGGCATTTCTGTTTTGAACTTAGTACTAATTGGTGAAGGCTGTGGAGAGGCCATGGTCATGGCTAAAAAGAAGAAGAATGATGGGAACAGTTGTCTGCTGTCTGCTATCTGCTTTGGTCACCCAACCATCAAGTCAACCTACATTACACGGACTACTTGACTAAAACAGACCGAAATGTTATTAACCAGCAATCTCCCCTATGTTTAATGATAATGTTTGAGTGATGTTTTGAATGCTGTGAGGGAGGAAGAATCTCTGATGGATTGGGGTAGTGGTGAGAATGTTTGATTCTATAAGGAAATGTAAGGAACCGTTGCTATCAGCTCAGCTCTTATGTCGGCTAAACTGTTTCCTTCTTTTACAGCTAATAACACCATCTGCTCTGCTTAAGGCTCCTGTTGGAAAATAACAACATCTCCCAAATCAGTCTCATGCACTTGCCTGGACACATACACACTCATACACACTTTCATTTGTCATGAATGAGCAGATGCATAATGCTCTGCAGCAACCTACAGCCTGAGGGTGCCCACATTACACATCCTGTTTACACCTTTTTGTTAACCTGCATAATGGGCACAGTTATAGAGTGGTGCGGGAATGAGTCCTTAAGCCGGAAATAAGATAGCATGTTACAATTTCACGCTCCCTCAATTCAAAGTCAGTGGATCTTTGGATTAGTTTCTGGTTCGAAGCCTGAAATAAGGTCTGTGGTTAATACAAGCTTAAGTGATTTTCATGACAACATACCACAAGTCAGTAAACGCCCCACAGGTGAAGGTCTGAGCACTTGTTTCTAACAAGTCGCTTACTTAGCGATGGTGATCTGAAGTCATGTGACTGATACCCCTTTCACACCAACACGGTTCCAGGGCCGTTTCGGCGCTAGAGCCTGATAAGCACAGTTTTTTCCTGTTCACACCGCAGCGGAACCGGTTCCAAGCACCGAAAACCGGTGCTTACCAAGCTCCAAAAATGGTCGGTCTAGAAGCAAGAACCGCATACGTCGGGAGGGGATTAACCTGAGCTAACAGTTTATGGCGAGTACGGCAAATACAAGTTGTAACAAGCAGTAGTGCTGAGCAAAGTGACTAGAACGCTTATTAAAAATACACACTTTATAAAGTCATGCAACACGAACCAGGCTTCGTGTGATTCTGTTTATCTGTACCTTACTTTGACCATCCGTTCACTGTTATTGATCATTGTGGAGAGAGGCAGAAGTTTTGTTTTGTATGATAGCAGCTATCGGACGGAATCAATACATGGGCTGCACAGGTTGTCGTGTCCGACTATCAAGTAGAATCATCATGAAAAATACGCCGGTAAAATGTGCCTGTAGAAAACGGTTTATGCCACAATAGGATAGCAATAGCAAGTAGTCAGTTTAGCTTCGGTTGCTATGCTAACATCACCCATTTTATACCAGAGAAACGTTCAGAACAGCGTTGTGATGCCAAACAGCGTCAATTCAGACTGACACACATTCACTTAAGGGGAACTGGGGATATGTATCAGCTAGGGGTGTAACGGTATACGTATTCATACCGAAAATATTCGGTATGGGCCCTTCGGTTCGGTACACGTGTGTTGAGAACAAATTGAGAACGTGAACAACTTTTTGGAAGTAATCTCAGGTAATTTGCTCACATTGGGTTCAACGCATCATAGAGCGAGCAAGTCATTTCATTGGACGAGAGGCATACTATGAGAGCTGGTCACAGGGATGCGTTCAAATGTAGTCAGTAATTTGAGGAACTAGCGAAATGGTGAACGCAGATAAAGTTGAGCTCGAAAATCCTCCAGCATCATTGAAGTCTCCGGTTTGGGAACATTTTGGTTTCGCAGTTACGTACAAGGATGACGGACAAAGACAGGTGGACCGAACCAAAGCAGTTTGTCGGCATTGTTCAACTAACAATGGTTACGCGGCTGGCAATACATCAAACTTGCACACTCATTTGAAAAGGCATCACCCGAACGTGAATATCACCGGTACCAAAAGACTGAAGTGCAAACCCAACTCCCGTAAACCTCCACCACTCGCAGAAAGTTCAGACCGAGCCAAAGCTATTACAAACGGCAAATATCCTTATGTTGCCATGTTAGCAAAGCGCTACCTGGCTGTATCTGCTACTACCTCTGTCCCTAGCGAGAGGGTGTTCTCCACAGCAGGAGACATTGTTAGTGCCAGCAGATCTGCCCTTTCGGCAAGCAATGTGGACAAGTTCATCTTTCTTTAAACAACATGAAACTACAATGACAAGCAAGTCCTGATGTCAAAGTGGCTGCTTAGGTGCTAGTACAGTACAGTTCAAATACAGATTATTTCAGGTCATCGAAATGCTGCACCTTAATGTTTATTTTATTATATTTTGTATTTATTTCAATGAATTCATTATTCACAGTTTAATGATAATTAAAAAGAAATATATATATATATATTTTATGTTTTGTGATAATTTTTTCTGCTGTACCGAAAACGTACCGAACCGTGACCTAAAAACCAACCGAAATGTTTGTGAACCGGTACACCTCTAACATCAGCTGCTTGTGTGACAGTCAGACAGTGAATACTTTACAGCAGCCACTGCCGTGTGAGCTAACGGGAGAATAAACTCCGGTGGAAGAGCAGCCAGCACTGCAGCGGTCGGTAAATGCCGCTGAACCACATTAAGAAACAATGAACCACAACACTCTGGAGAGAAGTGTAAGGTTGGAGAAGTAGTTTTTTAATTTAATCTGGCTTCGTATGATTAAAAGTAACATGATCAACAACGACAACAACAACAACAACAACAACAACGGGGGACTGCATGATGGTCGATGATCGTCGATCATCGACCATCATGCAGTCCCCCGTTGTTGTTGTTGTTGTTGTTGTTGTTGTTGTTGTTGTAAGCGACGTTGCTGAGAAAATCAGCGACGCAGCAGCACCAGTCGGGCTCTGGGCCGTGAGAACAAAACGGGGGCTGAAAAGAGAAACCGGTTCAGAACCAGAAGAGCACAAGCACGGAGCTAGAACGGGAACCGCGTTGGTGTGAAAGGGGCATTAGATGAGTTTGTTTATAGCTTTTTACTTCTGGCAATTTTCATGCCTCAAAATTCATAAAGTGGTGTCAATATGTGGAGATTATCCTGCTGAACAACATGTGTAAGTATCATGACCTTGTGTTTACCACAGATCTGACGTTTTGGCCAAAAGTCTCAGTTTGCTTTCAGACAAAGTCGTCAGCATAATAGTCATTTTGTACTTATTAGTTACTTTTTACTGTATTCAAAACTTTAAAAAAACGTTACTATTTTCCTCACGCTAGCGGTGTGGCTACACTGTGGTTGGTTGGTCCACTTTGTTTAAGATGAAATACCTGAAGAACTAAGGATATTAGTCTTACATTTATTTTTTATGTTAGCATGGAAAAACAATTTATTCTTAGTGATTCCTAACTCTTGGGATTTTGTTTTTTTCAAGTAGTACATTTTTATTTTTGTAAAATAAACCATAGGTACAAGTACAAAACAGCATAAGTACAAAGAAACACAAACCTAGAGATTCCCCAGACAGATTCTGAAGCAGAATCGTTGAAATTGTTGGAGTTTCTCAGATTGATACCCCAATAATCAGAATGGTCCATTGGCCCTCGGTGTGGTTGGTTGCGTGTAGTATTGTTTGATCTCACCGCGTGTCAGAGCCTGAGCTGATACAGGGTGTACGTTTCAGCTAACACAGCTCTCCTATGAGAAATGAAAGCTTGACTTGCTGTCTGTTCCCCTGTGGTGCCACCATGCGCAGAGCTAATGTGAGTCGCCAAGTAGTGACACAAATAGAAGCATCGCTGGAGGTGGAGAAGTGCTGTATCAACGCAATTTTAATTTGGGAGAGCTTGTTTTGTTGGTCATTGTTTTTTAGCGCTTCGAGGGGATGAAGCAGAAGTCCTGCACTGGAATACTTTAGAGACTGCAGTTTTATTTTAGGTTGGGGGTCCTTTTGGGAATGAAATGCAGCTTGTAAACAGTAGCAGGATGAATGAAATCCCGGTGGCATTATATAAAGTGTTTCAAATAAGGCTTTTATCATTTCAGTTGACAACCTACATCTGGAGCATCCCTACATATTCCTTAAACATAATTATTTGGTTGATGCTCACAGCTGATCTTATATAATAAGCAACCTCAGTATGCATAAAGGGTGAGGGGTCAAACAAGTCAGAATGCTTCCTTTCCTGTGTCATGCTACTTGAGGGTTTCATTTGATATGACCCTTGTAGATTATTCTGTATCAGAATATTCATAAAGCCTTTGTTTATGTTGGTTATTAATATTAAAATATTAAATATTAATATACACAGAAAAAGAAAGCAATCAATCAACATCTCAAATGTAGTGTCTTTGTAATACTCATCATCAGAAGTGTATAACTGTGCTTCTAGAGTTGATGCTAAGCTACGCTAATTAGCTGTGCTCATCTCCTGATGTGTGAATGCAACTGCAGCTGCACTGAAAAAACTGAACCGTTGACTTTAATGAAATGTATGATGTCAACAGATTTTCACATAACTGTATTAGGTTGTTGAAAGCAATAATATTACATTTAAATAAGAAATATTAGGTTCAACTTAATATTATTGCTTTCAACTAACCTAATACAGTTATGTGAAATCTGTTGACATCATACATTTCATTAAAGTCAATGTTTCAGTTTTCAGTGTGTGTCACAGACTGACTGAAAATCAGAGTAAGTGAAAGTAGAAAGATCTTGGTTCTTCTTTATTACATTGGTTACTCATTCAGTTTCTCTTTCAAACTCCATCTAATGTTGGTGGTTAAAATATGAAATGTAATTTACATTTATCAGTGAGGTAAAACACAAATTAGTCAGAAGTCTGGTGTCTTTGAGTCAATCATAATAATCGTATACTTTGAATGTAGGAAAATAATAAAAACTGTCCAAATCTCAGTAATTTATTTTATTATATATAAACTTTGAAAATGGTGATAAAAGTGGTTGTGAGTGGAGTTTATTTTTGTCCAGTTAGTAGGCTTCCCGTCTTTATAAATCACATACAGCTAAACAAGTGTGTATCTTGATGAGTTATGAGCACTTGGAGATCTGTGAGGAACTCAGAATATTACAACTTCTGATAATAATAAATCATTGTGGTTAACCTCAGCTTCAAAGCCTCTCAAACCACAGCTCTGTCCTGTAGCAGCCCCAATCTATCCACATGGGACATACATACACGTAGAGCTAAAACAATGCTTCTGTTTCAGTTCACACACACACAAACACACACACGCACACACGCACACACACAAACACACACACACGGCACACACACACGCGCACGCACACACACGCACACACACACGCACACACACACACGCACACACACACACACACGCGCGCACACACACCCACACACACAAACACACACACACACACACACACACAAACACACACACACACACACACACACACACACACACACACACACACACACACTGCGGTCAGCGTAGCTTTATTTATTCATGACAAACATGACATTTGCCGAGCTTTCTCAGGGGAGTTATTGACCCGATGCTACCTTTCATAGTCTTTTGACCAAACCAACAGTGTGCTGTATCAGCAGTAACTACAAAGCCTCAGGCCAAACAAACACACAAACACACACACACACACACACGCACACCCACGCACGCGCGCGCACACACACACACACACACACACACACACACACACACACACACACACACACACACGCTGCCCACCAGAGGACGGTGCCTCTCTAATACACGCTCATTCTGTGGAGGCCATTACAAGCAGGGTTAATGCTTGATCGTGTATTACCAGTATGACACACAGCCATTTGGCGTTGACCTCTGGAGAGACACAGGGAACTATTTTCTTGGGACCACATTTGTATTCATTGTTTTTCTTATGAATACAGAAAAATAAATAAGGGGAATGAGCCCCTTGACCCTCTATCCCACCCTCTTGCCATTTCAACAATACTATAAATATTTTAGCCTGTTGCAACCATATAATATATATATTCATAAATTCACACATATTTTAAAATGATGGTCCACTAGTCAGACACAAGTTGGCAATGAGTCCTCTCATAAATCAAGGTATGTACATTTCTACAATTACAAAAAACCTGACTGATAGTGTGTTCAACAAACTTAAACTAGCTTTATTAAATGTCAGGTCTTTGGCAGGAAAAACATTTTTAATCAATGAGCACAATCTCGATTTTATGTTTTTAACAGAAACTCGGATTGAACAAAATAACAGTGCAGCTGTTCTTATCGAATCAACCCCTCCCAACTTCAGTTTTATGAGTCAGGAAAGAATGCATACAGTAAGAAAGGGGGTGGAGTTGCTATTCTGCTCAATGATTCCCTTCAATGCAGGAAGACATCGTATGGAAACTTTGATTATTTTGAATATGTGGCCCTTCAGCTGAAATGCTCCTCTCGAGCTCTGTTCCTAAATATCTTTAGGCCACCCAAATACTGTGCAAGCTTTTTTGATGACCTTACTGAACTGCTGTCTATAGTGTGTATTGACTTTGACCGTCTAGTCATTTTTTGCTGATTTTAACATCCATGTTGACAACCCCCAGGACAGAGGGGTAAATAACGGTTTTGTGTTCTTGATAGCTATGGACTGACTCAGCATGTGACGGAGCCCACGCACAATAAGGGGCACACTCTGGACTTACTTATCTCAAAGGGTCTGAATATCTCTAAGGTTGTGGTGACTGATGTTGCACTCTCTGACCATTCCTGTGTTTTCTTTGAGAGCTCTATTTCTGTTCACAACATTTTTCAAAAAGAGATAACCACAAAGCGATATTTAACTGAAAATACTAGGGAAATGTTTACTCAGAATGTTTCTTCCACACTTGCCCCTGCTAACACCTCAGTAAATGAGCTAGTAGATCATTTTAATAAAAAAATGTTATAGATACCATTGCTCCAACTAAGGTAAAGGAAGTGTTTGGCAAGAAAATATCTCCATGGAGAAAGGCCATGACCGTGAGAGCAGAAAAAAGAGAGTGTCGAAAAGCTGAACGCAGGTGGCGAAAAACAAATCTTTAGGTTCACTTTGAAATCTATAAAGAGAGGCCTTTATAATTTGGAATTGAAAAACGCACGACAATCGTTCTTCTCTGACATCATTACCAAAAACAAAAACAACGCACGTGCCTTGTTTGCTACCGTTGACAGACTAACTAACCCCCCAGTGTCAGTTGCCTCTGAATTTCTAACCACCAGGGCGTGCAATGATTTTGCCTCCTTTTTCACTGACAACATTCAGAAAATCAGACAAGCAGTCAGTGCCTCTGCATCAGGAACAGCAAATGTGTTGTCTCTGTGTTCACTTAACATAAATTCAAACACCATGACACAATTCCATCAGATTAATGATAAAAACCTAGAGGACATTATACAACTTCTGTAGATCTACTTCATATAGTAAACAAATCTCTTCACTTAGGTATTTTTCCACAGGCCCTGAAAACTGCAGTCATTAAACCGCTCTTAAAAAAGAATAATCTAGATGCTTCAGTAATGAACAATTACAGGCCCATATCAAACCTCCCATTTCTAGGTAAGATCATTGAAAAAGTTGTTTTTCAACAGTTGAGTAATTTTTTTCATTTAAATAACTGTTTCGATGTGTTCCAGTCAGGCTTTCGTCCAAACCACAGCACTGAGACTGCTCTTGTAAAGGTCTTTAATGACATCCACTTAAACACAGACAGTGGCAGAACTTCAGTGTTAGTATTATTAGATCTCAGTGCTGCGTTTGACACTGTTGACCACAGCATATAACTAGACCGACTGGAAAAATGGGTGGGACTTTCAGAAACAGTTCTAAATTGGTTTGAATCCTACTTAAAGGACAGAAAGAACTTTGTTTCTATAGGTACATACACATCTGAGTTGACAAATATGACATGTGGGGTTCCTCAAGGCTCCATCTTGGGGCCTCTTCTCTTTAACATCTACATGCTACCACTGACTCAGATAATGAAGAACAACACAATAAGTTACCAGAGCTATGCAGATGACACACACATGTACGTAACAATTTCACCAGGAGACTATGCTCCAATTCAAACACTGAGTAAGTGCATTGAACATATCAATGACTGGATGTGTCAGAACTTTCTCCAATTAAACAAAGATAAAACTGAGGTAATGGTTTTTGGAGCCAAGGCAGAACGTATAAAAGTTAGCACTGAGCTTCAGTCTGCAATGTTCAAACCAACAGATAAAGCCAGAAATCTAGGTGTTGTCATGGACTCTGACCTGAGTTTCAACAGTCACATTAAAACAGTTACTAAATCAGCCTACTATCACCTAAAGAATATATCTAGGATTAAAAGACTAATGTCACAGCAGGATTTGGAAAAACTTGTCCATGCTTTTATCTTCAGTAGACTCGACTACTGCAATGGTGTCTTCACAGGTCTCACTAAAAAATCTATGAGAAAGCTGCAGCTGATTCAGAACGCCGCTGCTCGAGTCCTCACTCACACTAATAAAGTGGATCACATCACTCCTGTTCTGAAGTCTTTACACTGGCTTCCTGTGTGTCAAAGAATATATTTCAAAATACTGCTGCTGGTTTATAAAGCACTGAATGGTTTAGGCCCAAAATACATTTCTGACCTCCTGCTAAATTATGAACCATCCAGATCTCTCAGGTCTTCAGGGACTGGTCAGCTTTCTGTCCCCAGAGTCAGAACTAAACATGGAGAAGCAGCGTTCAGTTATTATGCTCCAAACATCTGGAACAAACTCCCAGAAACCTGCAGGTCCGCTGCAACTCTTACTACTTTTAAATCCAGGCTGAAGACTTTTCTTTTTGTCGCTGCTTTTAATTGAACTATTCATATCTCACTGTAACTTTTATCCATCTACTTTTTCTTTTAATGTTTAATTGAACTATTCATATCTTAGACTGTACTGTAACTTTTATCCATGTATTTTTTCTTTTAATGTTTATTTTATTAGCTTTTCTTTTTAATGACTGATTTTAAATGCCATTTTTTTAATGTCTTTCATTTTTTGAAAAGCACTTTGAATTGCCTTGTGTTGAAAAGTGCTTTATAAATAAACTTGCCTTGCCTTGCCTTACAATCATATTTTACTACATTACATAAATTGCTATCAGATTTAAATTAATAATCAGTTTAGATTAATACAAAGAGTATGTGAGGGTTTTTATCGGGAAAACTATTTTCTTTTAACGACTGCAGTATTTAAAAAATATATATATATTCAGATCCAAAAGAGTAGTTGAGATATGTGTATCGTGTTCCAAGAGAATCTGTGTAAGATTAATTTAATTGGTATAATTCTAGGATTTTCAAAACATTTCATCCTTGGGGCATACAGTGCTGCCACAGTTTGGAAACAGACCTAAAATAAAGCTTTTACAGATAAAAGTGGAACCTTGAATGCACCGCACGCACACTGACGTAACCACAGAGTCTTTTTCCTCAAGTAGCCGAAAACCCATTAGAGGATCCCGTTCCTGCTCCTTTCTGTTCCTCTAAATATAGCCTTCTTTCACTCCATCATTGCGACACACACACACACACACACACACACACACACACACACACACACACACACACACACACACACACACACACACACACACACACACACACCTCGTCCCTTTGGTGGGGGTAGAGGTGTTCCAGCGCCTCTGATGCATGCTCATGGAAACGAGCCCCTGGTGCAGTTTAACACACACACACACACACACACACACACACACACACACACACACACACACACACACACACACACACACACACACACACACACACACTGCTCTCTTCTCTACAGGAGGAGG
>CM070491.1:5289322-5339322 GCA_036324585.1 Champsocephalus esox
CCACATATACTAATTTAGCAGACCCCCCTCCTTCATCACAACACCTCCACTACGATACACACAATGGACGACGAGGTTTTCATCATGGAAGTGGAAAAACACACTATTTTATATGATGTAACCAATGTTTACTACAAGGACAACATCAGAAAGGACAAGGCCTGGTTTTAGTCGCTGCAGTTTGTGGAGTGGAAGGTAACAACTACATATTAATGTTTTAAAGTTAATTAATACTTGTAGGTACAGTACAGAGCCATTCAATAAACACAATTTGAACAGACACAACAATGAAACATTTAACTACGTAGCCTACTTACTTTCTTGTAGAAGTACAAATGTCCAGGATGCCCGAATCAATAACAAAACTGCGAGCCTGCATGCACGACGCTACGCTTCTGAAACGCTTCTGGGACGCGTCCGGTGGGTTATGGCGCTAGAGGAGGTCGGACCAAAACCGCGGCGCAGCCGTGACGCGGCGCAGGCGGACCCAGTGGAAACTGGGGGTCAGCCTCACTCGCTCGCGGAGTCTGTGTGCGCGTGAAACATTTCTGACACTTTGGGGTGGAGCCACTGGACTTTGATTGACAGCTGCCAGGAAGCCCGGAGTTGCCAGGTTTGATAAATGCCTGAACTACCAAGAGCCGAGGAGTGACAGCAGCAAGCTCAGTTGGACGAGATTGAATGGTAAAGTTGTCCATAAAAAAACATTATATTCGTAAAGTGTACAGCTAATATATATATATATATATATAAATATATATAAATATATATAAATTAATTTTATATATATAAAAAAATGACACATTAATTCTAGGAGTGCAATACTTTTACAAACACTATAGCAATAATATGCATTTATTATGACAATATCATACTATTACTATAGGAGTGTTGTAGAGTGTGTTCAAAAAACAACTACAGAAACACTATATATTATACTATAGTAGTACTATTTAAAATAATATAGTCTTAATACGGAAACACCAAAAAAAACACGATAGTAATACTTTTACAAACACTATCGTAATAATATGCATTCACTATGACAATATCATGCTATTAGGAGTGTTCTATAGTGCGTTTAAAAAACAACTATGAAACACTGTATATTATACTATAGCTATACTATTTCAAATAATATAGGAATACTACAAAGATCTAGATACATAGTATTACTATTGAAATATTATAGGGCTACTATAGCTAATAAAATGGCACAGAAAAAACTATAGCAATACGATAGCTGGTGAAAAATACAATAGAACACTCCAAACTTACTATAGGACACTATACAACTCTTATTGTATACTATAGTAATACTATAGTTCATTTATAGTTCATTTCGTAAGGGAGATGCATACAGCAGACAGTAGCGAGCAGTTTGACAGATACAGCCCACTCAAAAATATATTGTTTTATATAAAATTAATTTAATTTAATTTAATATATATATATATATATATATGTAAATATAGATATTAGCTGTACACTTTAGGAATATAATAGTTTTTTATGGACAACTTTAACATTCAATCTCGTCCAACTGAGCTTGCTGCTGTCACTCCTCGGCTCTTGGTTGTTCAGGCATTTATCAAACCTGGCAACTCCAGGTTTCCTGGCAGCTGTCAATCAAAGTCCAGTGTCCAGTGTCCGCCCCAAAGTGTCAACAACTTTTCACACGCGCAGACAGACTCCGCGAGCAAGTGAGGCTGACACTCCCACGAGCATAGGCGGCGCGTGAGGCTCAGGTTTGGGAAGGCTAAATAACTTCTTTTTTTTATCTGACGCTGCCTTCCTCCGGCGTCTATAGAAAAGAGATCAACTCAGTGAAAGCACCGCCTGCTGACCAATCAGAGCTCAGTGTGCGGAGTTTAAATCTATCAAGTCATATTACAGGAGAAAGGAAATACTGTTTAAACTGCCGTTGCAGAGAAGACACCGACGTGTCGCACTTATCATTTATATCACACTGATATCACATCATCAATCAGATCATCGATCATATAATATCACAATATGTCCTTATCTGAGTCAGCTTCTCCAGCCGTATCTGGCCGTGCAACACTTACATTGTCACATACTGTATGCAGAAGTATTATTTTAAGCAACACATTAAGTTGACGAAACCCTAAAGTCAAATGTAATTGAAGTCAGATCCACTCGTGTCTATGGGGCAGTGATATCATAAACCTGTTACGCTTTCAAACACTCGGTAGTTTATTTATTTTTTCACCAGTTGTTCTGTATTCACCTTGCAGGTGCAACTCTGTGGCTTGTTTCCTGGATTATATGTTTAAGTCATGGATGTTTAAAGCTCATATTTGTCGAATATTAGTTTACTTTTCATGAATGAAGTATGACGCTGCACTTGTCCTTGTTTGTGATTTGTCAAATGTTGCTAACCCCGCCCCTTTCACGTGAACGCGCTCTCAGCTGGAGAGAGAAACCCTGCATGGCTTGATTTACCAAGTTGATAACCAGCGTTGTAGGACCGCTCGTTTGTTAGGGTTAGTTAAGATAACTCAAACATATCCAGGGTCTGTTGAACTGGCTTCGTAGCACAGGGCACAGGTGGCTGCATAGCAGCGCTAATGTCAAAAACACAAACATTATACATTATATTTTTATTTTACCAGGATGCAGTGACACAAATATTTGGGAAGGTTTAGCCTTCCTTAGCCTACAGTACCCGCCGCCCCTGCCCGCGAGCGAGCAAGAGGGCTGTCTCTCTCGTGAGCGAGCACAGGGTTTCACGCGGGGGTTTCATCTTTAAAATTAGCTTTTTTTGCGCGCTAGAATAATGACTCAAATCTGACTCCATACTTGCCTCACAGCGCTCAACACGGCTCAATAGGCACACTGTAGACACTAATTAGAAGAACGCAGACTAAAACAGCAATCTACAGACGAATCAGATGATTAAACATGAGCTTCAAATATATTTTAACATATATTGATTTGCTTATTTTGGGAATTATTATTTGCATTACTTTCTGCTGACACTAGGTGGCACCTGCCCCTAATGACGAGTCGCCACTGGTTACGTGCTATGAACTCAGGAGTTGAGAGTTTGAGGGATTTGGTTGATCTCGGTGGAATTACTTCAGTAAAGTGACAGATAGCAGCGCATTTGTTTTTAAGAGAGGGAAAGACAGGAGGCAGCTACTGTATAGAGTAGACCTAAACCCGGAAATGAGTTATCCTTTAACACTTCCAGGTTCCTTTGTCTTAAACAATGGTTTTTGTTAATAATTTTTTGTTCAAGTCAAGCTTACAGTGTGTGATTTTCACGTTTTCTTCCACGACATAAAGTACGTCAGTAAATACCATGCTGTTGAATGTCTTAAAAACAGTGAATGCTAGCATGAGACATGAGAGAAGGTCATCACATCAAACATTAGCCACCGTTAGCTTAGCGGTTGAGACATGAAGTCATGCAGCCATTTTCTTAAATAAACCCTTTTTTAGCCTAATGTTAGCTATTTACCGGCAATTCATTTATGCTTCAAAAATCTTAAAAGTGATGTTAATGTGTGGAGATTATCCTGCTGAACAAAGCGTGTAAATATCATAAACATGTGTTTGCCATAGATCTTCTGCAATATTCCAGAATCCAATGGTAACATCCCATTGCTCTGTCAGGGAGCTCTTTTGATGCTAACTTCCAGGTCTACAAAAATACGTCATCACTGCACCACTCTATAAAAGAACATTTCTGCAAGGACGAATGTGAATGGCATTGTGGAGAACTGCAGCGATCAGGGAGAACAGGAGAACTAAGCAGAAAAAGTGCACCGCCGTCTGTTCGCTTCACCTCGGTGAGCTGTGTGGGTGGAGGTGCGTCAGGGGGGGAAGCATGTTTGAGTGACAGATATGTTAAGGAGAAGTGTATGCAGTCATAAGAGTGTCTGACAAAACACAACATACTGTTATGATGTTTTATGTGATGGTTATATTGTAAGAGAGTTATATATTTGCTTATGATGGACTCATAATCCCTAAGAGCTTTCTGATGTCTTTGGTTTGTCCCTCTGCAAACTATCATATTCCATTAACCTGCTCTCATTGTGTCGCCCCAAAGGTCTTGTGCTGCTCTTCAATCACTCCAGGGACAACCACACACACACACAACCACACACACACATACACACACACAACCACACACACACACACACACACACACACACACACACACACACACGCACGCACGCACACGCACACACACACACACACACACACACACACACCCGCACACACAACCACACACACACACACACACACACACACACACACACACACACACACACAGGCATGAGCATATGCATTTCCTTTCAACTCCATACCCTTATTTTGATTCTACTATAGTCTTTATATGTTCATACTCTGATCATGTGTATCTTTCAAAATAAAAGGAGAGAAATAAAAAGGACGAGAAGGAAAATAAGAAAGAAAAGTCATGAAGAAATTAAGAAATGAAAGAGAGGAAGTAGGTATAAAGGAAGAAAAAAGAGTGAATGAAAAGAGTAAGGAAGGAAGGAAGCCAGCTTGGTAATGTACCCGAGGCGTTTCTTTACATGAGCGTACAAAGTAGCAGTAATGAATGCGTTAGAAAGGTTAAGTGCACCCAACAAATCTTTAAAGAAAAACAAGCCATGCCATTTACTTTCTCTTCTCTCTAATGTAAGTCAGCTGTGTCCTGCGTAAACCTCGGAGCAGTTTGCTTTCTGATGCTGTGGCAGACACTTCCTCCATTTGTAGAGACAACCTCCTGACCGCGAGGCCGACCGAACCACTATCCTCCATCCTCCATTCACTCTGCCTATGTTGCTCCACGAGCACTCATCAAAGAACTGGGCGTGGGGCCTCAAATTGGCCCCTGGCTGGTTATTCTTGAAAATACTTCATCTGAAATATCTTTTTGGGCCGTAAATCAATATACTTGTTATTATAATGTCATTTGAAGTGTGCACATCTTTATTTATAATTTTTTCAAAATGTACATCTCTTCAGTTCAAACCCTGAACGCATACCGTCCACCTGAGTGGACATATACAAATCTATTTGAAAAAACTAGATTAAAAAAAACTAAAGTTCAAATCTTGTTGTTCATGCCCCAAGAGCAAAAATAACACGTGGTAAAAAAAATCCTGACTGAGGATTTCATAATTCACGCATGAAAGGGATGACTTTAAAGAAATCTGCAGATACATGTTTAGTCTTCTCAAGCACCAACTATCAAATATCTCTCCTGGTTGTTGGCACTTGACAATCACCTTCCCTGAATTTTACTCAGGTGTAACTAAAGTTTGATTTAAGGGTTGTTTATATTTCACATCATTAATCAGAATCTGCAAAGTAACTCAAATAAATGTAGTGGAGTAAAAATACCAGGTTAACCTCTGAATTGTAGTGGAGTAGAATTACAAAGTAGCAATGAGCTGTCATGTGGGTATATATTAATGCTGCCCATTATGGACACAAGCGATTTTCACCCATTTAGTAATTACATGTCTTAAATGTGTACACACCAATGTGTTTCCTATCGCCTAAACCTCCAGGTTAATACTGTCAACTTCTAATATTGGGAAAAACGAAAACGTCTTTTAAAACTACAATTCCCAGTAGAGACGTGCCATAGAGAACATGTTGCGAAACACAATAGCCAGCATGTGTAGTTCTGGGGGGGCGTTCGAGTCCAGTTTTGGATAGTGTGCCGTGGTTTCTTGCTTGACGCTCGGCGTAACCTTGGCGCACTGCCACTCCAACATCCAATCCCGGAGCTTGAAGATTAATCACGGGGTTTGTCGCAAAGCGGACAGGCGTCGTCACAACAATAGCTGGGGATTGTGGGTAGTGTAGTCTCTTTGGCGCGCCACAACAAGTTGTTTCTCAGAATTGAAGGGGAAAAACACAAAAGCATTGCACACAATTTAAACCAATCAATGTCATTTAATTAACAAAGGTAATCTGGTGTGTTTGAGTTGATGAGTAGTGCAGATATCACTGTCAGATCTATCGACAGTAAGGGGAATACTTACTTCCGGGCGTACAATTCTCTGTTATCCAATGGGAATGGACGCTCACATTGCCTTTAAGAGCTGCTGACATAAACGGATGCAGTGCTTCCCTGAGCGTCAAATACCTCCACCGATGGGAATACATTGCAATCAGTTGAAAGCTCTTTGCGTCCCTTTATGAAGCCGAAGGAGCCGAAGGAGCCTCGGAGCGTCCCAACTGCACGCCACGGACCCTGACCAAGCGTCGCTCCTGGACGCTTGGGGGTGAGACTGTGTTGGAATAATGCTTTTTGGAAAATGTTCCATATATCTGTAGAGCGGATTGCATTTGGTGGGACTCTGGGATAAAGGAACCTTTTTAGGAGCCTTGCGTTAATACTCATTTGGGTTTAAATATGGTTCCTCAGACACAGTTCCTGGTCACAAACATCCAATGTGTTCTTTACTTTACAATAGCCAAGGAGCTGTTTAGCTGAGGTGTACGATGGTGCACCATTTGTTAGCGACCCAACACAAACCTTAGGCAGCTAGGACTTGAGCTAATTTTCACCAAAACAACCTGTGGTGACTGCAGAAAGGAAACAGAAAGCAAATTGCGGTTTCATGTTTAGCCATCCTATCATGCCTCCTTACCCCGAGGTTTTGGGTTTTTTAAAGAAGCGTCGGTCTCAATGTCTGGAATTTTCAGAAATGGACAATCTGCCAAGTATTCCCACTCCATGCAGAGGTTTGTGAAGGTGGTTCTCATTCTCTTTTTATCCTTAACAAACTAATTATATATATAATTATATTAAGTTCCCAGCATTGATGCTTTTTAGTAAGGACTGTCTAAAAGAACTGCCATTCAAACTGTTGATGGCTAATGTCAGACAGTGCAACGTCCCTCAGGACACAGTGGGAACATGACAGAACACACGGAGGAAAAACATTGGGAGATTTCAACAGTAAATGGGACGATACGGAGAAGTGAAGGACGAGACGGTGCTCCCTGAGGAGTCATGGTGTGGCTGATGAAATACGCTAGTAATCACATTACAGGGAAGTACACCTTTAGATTTGAAGAATCACCTCGTTAAACTTATAATACACACGCCAATAAACAGCATGGTGACAACACTAACTGTAGTTTGTATTACACTATTGTCCCAATGGTGTGACATACACTCACCTAGAGATCTTGTAATGCTTAAGCACGACTGATACGAGATATGAGGTTTAAAAACATCAGCTAATGATCTATTGGTTACATTTTTGTATAGATTAAAGACTGTGATTTAGCAGAACTGTTACTAAATTACATGTTTGGCACTTTTACAATATTTGTATGTAAATCAGCAGATATATGAAAATACCGTATTCTCTTTACCGTGCACTCCAGCCCAGCTACCCATTGGTTTATATGGTATTATTTGGAATGCCTTATAATAAGCTTTTCTACCTAAATGACCAACCGGGGCGTTTTCCCTTGCGATTAACTTACATACATTAAATATAAGTGTTGTTGAAAAGTACTTTCAGTTGTTTCCTGTTTTTTGCATTTTCGTGTTTCGTGTAAATGCCTTCAGCGGCTGACGATGTCGTTGTCAGAACTGTTTATTCACCCCCCGACACCCTACCCCTCAGTTTGCGTGTTCGCTTGGAGGGTCGGCCACATTAAGCGCCGTTCCAATCCAACAATAGTGGAT
Source organism: Champsocephalus esox (assembly GCA_036324585.1). Taxonomy (NCBI): domain Eukaryota; kingdom Metazoa; phylum Chordata; class Actinopteri; order Perciformes; family Channichthyidae; genus Champsocephalus; species Champsocephalus esox. The sequence continues at coordinate 5,297,025 of CM070491.1, forward strand.
GGGTAAGAAGGGAGCCTTGTTCAGCTGCGAGTGTCACTCCGAGTGAACCCCGTTATGGAGTGGGTCAGGTGTGGTTTGGAATTGGGCCTAGAAGCTAACAGCTACAGATGTTTCAGTTGGCGCACAACTACAGGAAGACGCTAACATCTATAGAAATCACTTCAATAAACATACAGCTACCTCGCACTCAAAGACCAGAGGTCACCTGTTTGTGTCTGCTTGGATGACTTTCACCACTGTCCTGTGTATTGATGCTGACGTGCCATTACATAATGTTCTGTTGTGTCTTTAGCAGACCGTAGTCAACACAGATCAATGGTGGTGTTTCCTTTTGTTCAATGTTCCATGTGAAGTTTTCTGGAACTGAGGATATGTAACCCTGGAGATTAGATTCAACTATACAATATCATTGGTGACAATGTCAGATTAGTTTCATTAGATCAGTCTTTTTCATAAAGTGTGCAAGATAGACACAGACTTGTCCCAAGAAGACCTCTTTCCAACATCTGGTGTCTTCCTCGATGAAACACTACACACTAGCTCACTTTCATTCCAATAGATAGACTGACCATCTGAAAGCCGATGTTGTGCAATCTGCTGTCTATAAGTTCAAGTATACTGAAAAAAAGTGAAACTGAATTACTTTAATGAAATGTATTATGACGACGACCAATTTCGCATAACTGTATTAGGTTAGTTTAAAGTAATACTATTAAGTTTGATTAAAAATATATAAGGTTCAATTTAATAGTATTGCTTTCAACTAACCTAATACAGTTATGTGAAATGTGTTGATATAATACATTTAATGAAAGTAATTGTTTCAGCTTGTTCAGTGTAGATATTAGGGTCATGATTAAGAGACATGTCAGAAACCACAGTATAAGAGATCTTCTCAACATACGACCATTGCTGCTGTTTTGTGTTAGAGACAGTCCCAGGTCTGAACAGCTGACTCTCCTCTCCACCCATCACCTCCCCATTCATCACCCTGGAGATGTGTGTGTGTGTGTGTGTGTGTGTGTGTGTGTGTGTGTGTGTGTGTGTGGTCCCCAGTGTTGTACCTGCAGCACCTCTCGCTTTGCATGTATTGTAATTTCACAAGTCACTCATATACAGAAGCCCAATTACTGTATCCTCAAATGGGTGGGGGTCTCACGCTCGAGCCACTGCCCTGTTTGTCATTGAGCTGCTTCTGTTTTCAACATGCTGCGGAAAGCCCACACAAACACACATGGGAAGATAGGAGATCAATATATGACCTTTGAAGAGTGCGCTCCTCGGCTCACGACCTCATCTAACCGGCCAGTTAAAACATCAATACCGGGCAGGGAGGCGGGCCAAGCTGTCAATCATGTTAGTGGACAGAGGAAGGGTTCCTCCCATCCCCTTGGTGTAGCTCGGTGGGTGTCATGGGGTGAACCAGTCATTGAGCATGTTGGTGTTTTCCATTTCTCAGGGACATCATGAGCATCATACATTTTGTATACAAGAAATTCACCTCAGGGGTAAACATATAAAGTAAAAGAGAAATGACATAAAACAAATAAATAAATAAAAAGAAAGCAAGAAAAGTACTATTTCAGATCTAATATGTGTTGAATACAAATAGATATTTTTCTTCATACTGTTTAATAGTGCTACTATATTGTTTTAATTCTTGGTAAATATTCAATTACGTTTTTCCTTAAAAAATCATTCTTCATCAGACCGACATTATACAGTAACATACATTCATACAATTACAACAAATACAGGAATATTCAATATCAAGTCTAAATCTTTGCCGTGTCTTTCTGCGGGGTATATTGTACATGTGATAGAAACCTCCCTAACTTGACTATGGAGCAAATGAGGCATGTTGGTGGTCTGTATCTACGGAGCCCCTAAAGGGACATGAAGAAAAGATTAAAAAAACAGAGGGAGAAAAAAAAAGTCAGGATAACGGGTTAGTATCTCGTGCGCACGAGAAACGAATCCGTTATCCTGACTTTATTTTTTTTTGAGAAAGTTACCGATGCACCAAGGAGGAAGTGGAACACGAGACAACCATGTCATTGCAGACTGTTATGTTTACGTGGGGAAATGACAGTGCATACATTATTTGAGATATATATCGTACTTAGACTTCACTTTAAGGACATTTCGGCCAGGGGTGTGTGGTCACTCCAGGAGGCAGCGGGACGTGTAACTCAGAGAAAAGCAGAACCAGCGCTCAAAGAGCTTTTACGCACCGCCTACACTGTGTTTACCTTCACTGAACAGCTATACATGATGGGCGGACTGGGACTAAAAATAAGCCCGGGACTCGCACCCAGCCCAGCCCACGTAAACTGTCAACGGGCGGCCCACTTCGGTACTGGCCCAATGGGAATCGTCCCGAACGTCCCGATGGCCAGTCCGCCACTGGCTCTGTGTGTGTGCGTGTGTGTGTGTGTGTGTGTGTGTGTGTGACAGCTGCGGGCAGCAGGTACTCTGAGAGTCACGGACATTAATTCATAGATCAAAGCAGACTGGTTTACAGACTCTCCTGTTTTTTGCCAATCCGGTGCTTAAACCAGTAGCTCTACACCCCTGGCCGAAATGTCCATAAAATTAAGTCTGACTTCAAAATATATCTCAAATAATGTATGCACTGTCATTTCCCCACGTAAACATAATAGTCTGCAATGACATGGTTGTCTCATGTTCCACTTCCTCCTTGGTGCATCGGTAACTTTCTCAACAAAAAATAAAGTCAGGATAACGGGTTAGTTTCTCGTGCGCACGAGATACTAACCCGTTATCCTGACTTTTTTTTTCTCCCTCTGTTTGTCATGTCCCTTTAGGGGCTCCGTATGTATAAGTGGTAGCAGCAAGTCAGCATTGCGTGTTCCGTCCCCCAGGTTGGTGTGGTATCCACTTTCTGGCAGCAGCTCCTTGTGGCCCCCACTGTGAGCGTTGGCAACCAGGGGCACTATTTGGCAGGGCTCCGTCCTTGCTACTTAGTGTATTGGAGCTACGCTCTGCAGCGAGCAGAGCACTGCAGCAATCTGCGGCCTGCAGCAGAGCTACGGCAGAGCGGGGGGGGGCGACGACGACGACAAGATCGCTGTCACACTGGTCGCATTTCCCAGGTTTCTCTCTGAGCTGTAATGCTTTTCAGGCTTGGGGAGTAACGGATTACATGTCATGAGATTATGTAATCAGGATACTAAAATGTATTACAATTAAAAAAAAATAAGGAATCAGATTCGTGTTACATTTAAAAAAAAAGAGAGAGATTACCAGCAGGAATACAGTGTTAACATATTTTGAAATTAAGATTGATATATTGAAGACTTAATGAATTACAAAATGTTTGATATGAAATATCTTGGCTTGTTCTTTTCTAAGGTACCTTTAAGTAAAACAAATAGTATTGTTATTTATTTTGTCTTGTTTAATTTGATTTGCATTTTCATATAATCCAAAAGAACCTGATAGTAATCAGGTTATATTATTTGTATATCTTGATACATACACGACAAGTAACTAGTTATTGTAACGGGTTACATTTTTAAAACACAAAACGATGATGCTCTTTGATCATTCTTCTTGCTGTTTCCTGATGAATTAACTCATTTGGTTTCCATACACCAAAGCAAGTTCCTTGTGTGTGTAAACATATGTGGCAATAAACTCCATTCTGATTCTGATTAAGAGTCTTGGTTTGATTCATGTTTTCTCTACCCTCCTCCCTTGAAGCCATGCTGCTGGGAGCTGGTGTCTGCAGCGCTGCTCGGGGCTGCAGCACACTTGATTCTCCGGATGGCCGCTCTCGAGCCCGTCGCTCTGTGGCAGCCTCTCCTCCTCCCGCCTCTCCTCCTCTCGCCTGCTTCTTTTGTTCCACCCTACGTATTGGTTGGTCTGTTCTATAGCGCAGTGGGAGCTCCAGGCCTTTCATCAGCCTGTAACTTGTCTGCTCTCCCTCCAACCGTCCCAATCTTTTCAAACACAAACTGCCCGGCTGAGCAGATTCAATCGTGACCTGTTTCCGCATAAAGGAGCTCCGGCGTTAGCGACTTACTCGCTAGCGTACATCGCTGCAGAAATATGAACCAACCGGACTGGCTGCGTTTATGACTTATGGAGATCTGTTGTGATTGAAGGGATTTAATCAACTGATTTATAATGAAAAGACATCAAGGCTCTTTGGTTTTCCATCCCAGAGTTTCATCGATCCTCGTCCCTCCATTACCCCCCCCCACCCCCCTTACTTGCTGATTCAGTGCGGTCTAGCTTTGCTTACGCGTACTGCACGTCTGGTGAGAGCTGGACCGCTGTCTAAGTGCTGTGGGAGGGTTCTGGAAGCCTTGTCTTCCTATAGAATCACAACTGTGATTATGTGTGAAATATAGAGAGGCTTTCTTTGCTGTTCAGCCAACTAGGAGTTTTCAAATGTGCCGCGTGGCTCACTTACTTGGGCTGCGTCCCAGCTGCAGAGGGCCAGGGTTTCAGTCTAACCTTGGGACCATTTACGTCCCCGAAAAAGCGTGCTGATTGTAACAGAAAAGCTTTCAAAATATGTCCAAGAGCCATAAAGTCTGCGTATGAAATGCAGCAGCAGGGATTCTGGGAATATCTTTGGCCCAAAATAACAATCAATGTCAAATTGAGTAGCATGATGAAAACATGTAGGTCTTCACACGAAAACCCCCCCAACCTCCCTCCAGTTAGGTGTTCTGGGACAGCGCTGAGATGTGGTTTATCTCATAGCATCGATCGACTGCCAAACATTTACAAGACAGATCATAAAGGACTCTTAGACCGTTATCACTTACAACCAATCAAATGATCACAAATGATCAAAACACACTGACTTTCCCGCCTTCTTAATATCTCCCAGGACAGTGTCTTCCTGACAGCAGTCATGGTGTTGCTCTGAGAAGTGCACATCCTCACTGTGTAACGTATAAATCCAGAGACCTCCCACTACAGTTTTCAACATGTCTCGCTGTGGAAGGCTGTCTTGAGGGGGTCCAGACTGAACCAGCGCCCCCCACAGGATGTCTGTGAAGGGTAGCTTTCAGCTTCCATAAGATCGGAAATTAGTTCACGTTCAGAACGGAAAAACTTGCCAGCCTATCTAGAATGACTTTGAATTAGGAACTTACTGAGATCAGAGGCCTGTACTACGAAGCCAGTTCAACTTACCCTGGATATGTTTGAGTTATCTTAACTAACCCAAAACAAACGAGATCTCGCTAAGCGGTCCTACGACGCTGGTTATCAACTCGGTAAATCAACCCAGGGTTTCTCTCTCCGGCTGAGCGCGCGTTCACGTGAAAGGGGCGGGGTTAGCAACATTTGACCAATCACAAACATGGAGAAGCGCACTGACAGCACAGCGTCATACTTCCTGAATGAAAAGTCAGCTATAATATTAGACATATGAAGAAGTTAAACTTTAAACATCCATGACTTAAACACTTGATCAGGATCAAAGCCTCAGAGCTGGACCTGCAAGGTGAACACAGCAGGGAACAGAACAAGTGTTTGAATGCGTACATTAACAGGTTTATGATATCACTGCCCCGTCTAACACATCGTCTGACTTTCATTACATTTGACCCGAGTGTTTCCTCAACTTAATGTGTTGCTTAAAATAATACTTCTGCATACAGTATGTGACACTGTGAGTGTTGCACGGCCAGATACGGCTCAGCTGACTCAGATCAGGAGATATGTGATACATTATGAAGTGATATGCCACGGACTGTACTTAATGTACTCTGATCCGGTTACTTATGTTGTGGCCGATATTTAAGTAAGCTTTCTTAATGCTAATGTTATAATAGTCAGATTGCTCTGAAGATGGAGGTGATATTCTATTAATGTTCACGTTCACACAGTCGGTGAATTTTGCCGGCCGTCTTTCCTGCGACGGCAGCTTTTCTGTATTTCCTTTCTCCTGTAATATGACTTGATCGCTTTAAACTCCGCACCCTGAGCTCTGATTGGTCAGCAGGTGGTGCTTTCTCTGACTTGATCAATTATCCTGGAACCAAACCAGGGGCCTATACTACCAATCAGGATTTTCGTTTAGCAAGCTAACTTCAGGGATTTCCGGTCCTACGAAGCTGGTTCACTTTTTAGCGGGCTAGATAACTTATTCTGAACGGCTAGCCTGAGCAGGATAGGTTCCAGGATAAGAGATCAACTCTTACTTACAGCATAAGTAACCAGATCAAAGTAACATGACCTACAGTCCACGGCACTGTGAGTGCAGACGTCGATGTGTCCCATTATCATTCATATCACTTCATAATGTATCATATATCTCCTGATCTGAGTCAGCTGAGCCGTATCTGGCCGTGCAACACTCACAGCGTCACAGACTGGATGCAGAAGTATTATTTTAAGCAACACATTAAGTTGACGAAACACTCGGGTCAAATGTAATTAAAGTCAGATGGTGTGTTAGACGGGGCAGTGATATCATAAAGCTGTTAATGTACGCATTCAAACACTTGTTCTGTTGCCAGCTGTGTTCACCTCGCAGGTGCAGCTCTGTGGCTTTGATCCTGATCAAGTGTTTAAGTCATGGATGTTTAAAGTTTAACTTCTTCATATGTCTAATATTATAGTTGACTTTTCATTCAGGAAGTATGACGCTGCGCTATCAGTAGCTTCTCCATGTTTGTGATTGGTCGAATGCTCCAGATACCACCCCTCTCATGTGAACGCGCACCTAACTAGGTAGGACACGACTGGCTTGAGCGATCGAGTTGATAACCAGCGTCGTAGTACAGTTTAGCGAGAGCGCGTATGTTTTGGATTAGGCCAACCGGCTAACTCAAACATATCCAGGTTAGGTTGAACCAGCTTCGTAGTATCGGCCCCAGGTTAGCCGCTCAGCATAAGTTACCATGGAGATCTACTATCAAACTATCAGACCATTGGATGGAAAAGACCACTCCAGCGGGTTTCAAGGCTTCTATGACAGCAAGCCATTATAATAACCATTGCAATAATGTCGGACCATTGTGCTTGTTTTTGCTGAAGTTGATCTTTGACACCTCCTGCATGCACGGGCCATCTGTCAGCAGCAGGGAGAGGCCGCTCGCAGGCTGGGAGGCGGAGAGCGCTGCCGCCGTGCGAGGCACCAAGGACAGAGGGCCAGAGAGAGAGCAGCAGATACATACAAATAAACAGTGCAAACGATGTGGGAGGGGAACCCACAGAGGGCGGTGTGCAGAGGCATCCCTGCTACTGTAGCACAGCGGGAACTGAAGCAGTGCCCCCCCGCCTACTGTCGGAGACAACACACAGCTACGAGAGCGCACACAGGCACCTCAACTGCTTTCATCTTTCACTGCCTCTCTCTCACACACACACACACACACACACACACACACACACACACACACACACACACACACACACACACACAGCCTGTCTACTTAGATTATTGCTGACTCTGCAGAACTCACTCTACCAATATTTGTGTGTGTGTGTGTGTGTGTGTGTGTGTATGTGTGTGCGCGTGTGTGTGTGTGTGTGTGTGGGTGTGTGTGTGTGTGTGTATGTGTGTGTGTGTGTGTGTGTGTGTGTGTGTGTGTGTGTGGAGAGATTCAAGCCAACTTACTGCTGTATCCTCTTCCTGTGGAGTAAACAGTATGCAAATATTCAGGAGGATTGTTTGTAGTGAATTCACCTTTACAAGGGACATTGAGCGTGTGTGTGTGTGTGTGTGTGTGTGTGTGTGTGTGTCTCTTTTCTGCAGTGTGAGAGAAGACATCCCGTATGCTGCGTCACTGCTACAGGAGGGAGAATGTGAGGTCATTTTAAAAGCACACTTTGCTGCAGTCACATTGAATTGGACTCACCGTGTGCACACACCACGGTACACACGTGTACAACGAGTTGGCATTAGTGTCCTTTGCATGTCAGGTTCCCATGGTGTCCAGAACCTACATATTTTAAAACAAACCTCAAGAAGAAGTGTTTTTCATCGGGCCAATCAGAGGCAGGATATCATAAGTCTGAGTCTTCGGAAACGGTTACAGATCACAAACTGTGTTCTGATGTTCAAGTTGCACCGTCTTGAGTTCTCTCTGGTTCTGATGCGACTTGATTACAGTTAGGCAAAGAACATGTGTTTTGTTAAAATTGCACTGGTTTAAGGGACAGTTTACACTTAACATCTCATTTCCCTCTTACCTGTAGAGCTCTATCATAGGTTGGTGTGAGGTTTGAGTGTTCCTAAGATGTTGGCCTTATCCCCAGTCAAATAGAGCCAGAAGGCACTCGGCTAATCATGCCTCAAGGGCCAGAACAGCAATGCCTCCTCAGATCATTCATGACCCAGTTGCTTAAGATAATCCCCTGAGCTTCCTGTTTGCCGCCTGGTGAAGGAACATATTCTACAGTTTTACAACGCAGAAGGAAGCGTGCTTAAACGAAAGGACGTATGGAGTAGATGTAAACATTAATGGCGTCCTCGTCCACTGAGCATTAGCTTGCTGTGGGGATGCAGCTTCCTTCTGCGTGGAGGATTATTTGGAGAAACCTGGTCAGATTTCTACAGAGACATTATTGAGCGCCATTTTGTTCTATTGTGTTCCAATATATTGGATAGAAGGCAGACATCTCTACTTCCGATGTCACAGACACCTTGATTGATTCAGAGCATTACAGGTGAGATGAAGCATATGCAATGTTGGTTTTAGAATACACACCTCCTTTAGGGTTAGGCACTAAACACTAAATACTGACGTGCTGAAGGTCATGGAAAGAGCGTGACGCTGATCAAAAGAAACAGCATTTATTGTAAGATGAAAACGGGAGACAAACTCTCCCGCGCTACAGTCAGACTTTTTGTCGACACGTCTTTGATGCTCTATTAAAAACGTCACACTACTATATAATGTAAACTAGCATCCCCACTAGGGATTTGTAAACATAGTATTTGGGCATTGCTGAAACCATTGATGCGTTCTCCTTATTCTAACGGTCTTTATTTCAACTGTCTACACTTTTAATGTGTTCATTTTGGGACCATGTCTCTAAGAAGAAACAGCAGCTCACCAGCTTCCAGCCACTAATGACCTTCAACATGAGTGTCCTGTCGTAGATGACTTCCTTCACTGCAGGGGGGTCAAACTCAATTTCATCCCGGCCACATTCGCATAAAGGTTGCACTCAAAGGGCCGGTTGTAACTATATAAATATATAATATATATAACATAATGTATTATATTACTTTATTGCCTCTGAATTGTATTATTATCGGATAGGATAATAACTACGTCTGAAAGCAGAAGTCTGGGGCAAATAATTGTAAGTCTCTTCTGTGCGCATGTCACAAAACGAGATGAATTGTGGGACATGTCGTTTATGGGCAACCTGCTTCTGTAAATCGGCATGTAACCGTATAATAAACGTATTATATTCGTTGAAAGCTCTTGCGGGGCCACATAAAAGGAAGTCGCGGGCCGGATTCGGCCCCCGGGCCTTGAGTTTGAGACCCCTGCTTTACTGGAACAAGCTTTGCCGCTTTCTTACAAAACATCTATGCAATCAATTAGTTATTCTCCTATTTTGCAGAAGACAGTGTCCATTTGTGACGTCTTCAAGTTCTCACACTCACGGTATAATCACCTCCGAGTATATCCACCGGTCCGATGTCAATGTTTTCCTTTTCATCTAGCATCCTACAGGTTGCTCTTTCTGTAGTGCTCTCAGTAGTCTTTCTCTCCCTCCCTCTGCACCGCCATATAGGTCGGTGTCGGATCACGGTGATGACTCTGGGCACGGATTGCAGCACGGCCAGCTAAAGGCTCTAATTAGAAGCGTTTGATCCTCCGTCCCAAGCTGAGAGCACTTTTTTTCTTGCCTCATCGTCTTCTTGCAATTGTTTTACCATAAAACATTCTTACTCTATAATCCTCCCGTTTCTTTACATCTCCCTCCCTTGCTGACGTGCACTCTTGCTCTTTATTCACTGTCTCTCAGTATTGACAATTATAGCCAAGTAGTACTTAGGTAATGAGCACTTTCTGAGTCACCAGATAATGCTTTGCTGTCTCTCCGTCTAATTCGCTGACACAGGCAAACCTGTGTCAGACCACTAACACCATTCAAACAAGCTTTTGTGTTTTGTTCGGTGCTGACTTGTATTTGAAGGGATTAGCTAATAGTTATTTTTCAGCAAATGTTTTGGAGTACAGCTGCGTTCATTGACTTGTGGCCACTTGAGGGCATCAACGCGGATAGACCATTGGCACTATCACCAGAGGCAAGTGCCTTTTAAACATCTAGCAAGCTCCAAGAAACATTCCCATATTATCCCCATCTACATTTATAGAGATATAAAACATGTTCTAGCAACATTAGCATCAGTCATATCGATGTACATGTTGGTAACACTGATGGTACCTTCAACTTGAGTTTGGTCTTAGCAACGTATTAGCTGCTACCTTTAAGCTAATGATGGATTCAACTTTCAAATGTAGTCGAGTTTACTTCCGTTATGATTTGGCTCTATATGAAAAACAGTTGACTCAACAGGACTTACTGTGTTCTTGTTGCTAAGTATTTTACTGTGTGTAATGTTGAAGAGGACATATTATGCTCATGTCCAGGTTTATATGTTGTGCTTCAGAGCCCAGTCTACTCTGATTGGTTAGCTGACTGGTTCTGTTGTGATTGGTCAACCTCTAAGAGAGGTGTTGGAAATGTCCTGCCCCTTAGTGTATCAAGCACAATGTGTTGCAGCGCTAGCCAAAGAAGCGTGAGTGTTGCATAGTGATGTCACTATGTTCTGAAAGTAAAAAAGGAGTTTCATTTTTATGAATGACAGAAACACATCCCATCTTATATCGGCAAAGATGGAGCGACAGTAGCACATTTCCGGGTTTTTGTTCTCCTCGTGAATGTCCGACTTTCCAGTTGTTCTCCACCAACTCCTGGGAAATACTAGTTGTAAATATTCCACCGTGTTCAGCAGCTAGTTGCTACTTAGTCTGTCCGCTGTTTAGAGCAAGGCAGCTTTACTGCTGAAAACAGGTATTTGGTTAAGATGGAAACAGCTGAGTGAAGCAAAATCAAACCAAATACTAAAAGACGCTCAAAGGACACCTGAAGACAGCACGACATGTTGTTGAGTTATTGTGTGGGTTTGTCATGACTAGCCATCACTTCCATGTTAAATAAACAAAGATGTAAAAGACAGAAAGGATAGAGACGGACACAACAGGAAGGATTGAATCAGGAAAGATCTAAAGTCCAGGAGACGACAGGAAAGGGAGAACACATTGAAAGAGAAAGGTATAAAAAGGGTGACAGAAATAGAGGAGAAAAAAAACCGGATGGAGAGGAGCAGAAGATGAAGAGTGAAAGCTAAAGAAAGAGAGCATCCTGGGGAGGAGCAAAGGGAAGAGATTGAGGTCATTCTGAACGACTGATAGGAGCCAAAGAAAGCTTGTAGGTTCAACCAAAAGTGTCAATCTTAAGTTAATTTAAAATGATACATAAATTATAATATCTATGAATTCAAGCTTAATCATCAACATCATAAATAACTAATATTAGGACATTAAAGGTCCCATGTCATGGCCATTTCCACTGATCATAATTCCATTGTTGAGGTCTACTAGAATAGATTTATACTGTGCAATTTTCTCACATTGGTTTCGCAAACAGCATCTCTGTAAAGTATGTGTATTCACTCTCTCCACTAAACGGCTCGTTGCAGCTCTCCCCCCCCTCCCTGTGAGCACGGTGTGCTCTGATTGGTCGGGACATTGTGAATCGCGCTAAGCTCCGTGGAGGTGTGATTTCCTTGTTTAGCGATACACAGCGAAACACAGCCAAACTCACCCTGAGCACACACAAAGTCACAGCCGAAGTAAAAACAATAAGGATGGCTTGATATTGAGTAATAAAAAGGTTGATAAACGCTGTGAGAATGGGTCTGCTCTGCAGAGAGAATGGCTCTGCAGAGAGATCCCAACTGTCTGTTATCAGCCTGCAGCCAGGGAGGAGAGATCAGCAGAGCTGCCTGCACTGAGTGTGTGAGGAAGTCCGTGGATTGGTCAATTTGGACCAATTAGTGGGGGCTTAACGTAACGGCTCCGCGGACGTAACATAACGGCTCCACAGATTGGTCCATTTCGTTCCGGGGACGACATGACATCACGATGTACCCGGAAGAATCAAATGGACAGTGACGTATCTCCAACGAGGCGTTTTGGGGAGGTATTTTCTGTTTTAGAGTTGTACTCGCTACAGGGTGTACTTTGAGGGTTTTGACTCGCAGAACAGCTGGTGTTTACAGTGCAGCCAGCTCATGTTGTTTTAGTAATGCTTTATTCATCATGTATTGATGATTGATAATGAGAGAGTATAGGTGCAGGAATGAGTTAGCATGTTAGCCCTTCTGGGTTCCCTAGTCTTCAAGTCAAAGCTTTATTGAATTAGTTTTGGTTAGAAGACTGAAATAAGGTCTGTGGGTTACAGATTTTAACGGTTCAGTCTACAATATAAAATATGTCAGTAAATACCCCACTGTTGAATGTCTGCTTAGCGGTTGCTAAAAGTGACTAAACGAGTCTACTAAACGTCAACAGGCCAACATTAGCCACCTTTAGCCTAGCGGTGGTGACCTGAAGTCATGCAACTGCGCTGTAATTGGTTTGAAGCCCAACGTTAGGAGATTTTCCTGCCGTACACAATGTGTAAGTATTATAAAAGCACGTTAGCCAGAGATCTTAATTTCTGCAATATTCCAAAATCCATTAGAAAAATGTCATTCCTTTTTGGCGAGGGCGCTCTTAGCGATGCTAACTTCCGTGTCGGCCTTCAAAATACTGCATTCCTGCACCACTCTATAGCAGACTCAATCTGAGTGTACGCTCCAGACAGGGTGGAGAGGCAGCAGGACACAGTGGGTTAGCTTGCTACAGTGTGCAGTCACCTTACATCTCACTGTGTGTGTGAGATATTTCACACTGATCCACTGAGAAAACACGTGTTCAATGATTACAAACGATTGTTGTCAACCATGGTGACAAATGTTCCTGTGATTGCTTCACAATACAAATATATACGAGGCAGCAGCGGTAGTAGTTAGTTAGCTTATCATTTGCTTACTAGATAATTGGCTCAATCCAGCTTTGAGACGGCTGTGCAGTAAACTGTGAGCCTAATATCAATTAAATAACATTACAAACAGTACAACTGGATTATATTTTCCTTTCAATCCTTCATGTGTGAATCCAGTCCAGGAGAAGATGTCAGTACTAAATATATACATTACAAATATATTGAATGACCATTGTTGACAAAATGCCGACCATAAGAATCTAAAATGTTGTTTGGTTCCACAGGAATATAACTTTAGATACACACGTTTGTTACTTTGGTTGTAAAATATAGTTATTGGTCTACATTTGTGCAGAGTGTGGCTGGTAGGAGGTGTGTCCCACTGACAGATGCCACATGCAGACCGTCACCTGACAAGACCATGACAAACCTCTCTGTCGCATGTCCGTTAAACACCTGTATGCTGTACGTTGAAAGAAAACATTCAAATCGGATTGCTCAGATCTGGTCCATTTCATTCCACCAGGGTCAGTTTTCTATCTCATGTGAAAGCATTTTTAGGATTGTTCTAACTTCAAAACATTCACAGGAAGGTGCTTGAACATCATATTATGTCACAAGAGCAGCAGAGCTAATGCGCACCAACTGTGTTATAAAGAAAGACAGGTGGATGCGCTGAGATTAGCAGCAGAAGAGACATTAACAGAAGGTCGGGTGGTAGTACATTTAAAACTAGGTTTAAGTTTGTCTTTTAAAAATACATTTCCGACTATAAATGTGTGTACTGTACATGAGAGCCCATATACCAACCAATCAATGTCAAGTACATTGACACACAGCAGGTGATGATGACAGGATGCAGATATTCAAAGATTGAAGGATAACAAGGGCAACACAGGGTCGCACAACAACATGTCGTTGTAGATCATTATGTCCAACAGAACATTACACAAACATCTTTAACATGAATACATCAGAAACATTGTCCCTAACTTTGACGTTTGAGGTATGCACCAAGTCCTGCAGCTGGCTCATCAAGGGCAACTTGATCCGAGATGCCTGAGTCTTATTTCCCTGAGACCGGACCTCCACTAGGAGCGGTAGTGGAACAGCCTTAAAGGTCTTAGCTTGGTAGCTTAGCTCTCTTCCCTCGCCACCTGGGGTGTTCCGTGGTGTTTGGCCCAAAGGTTTGTTTCACTGGCTGGTTGGTTGGAAGATGAGCGGTGATCCTCTCAAAGTCAGCTGCTCTTAATCCAGTCACCACGGTACTTTCTCCAACACAGTTGCTCCAGTAAAGAACGATAAAGAGGGAAGAAAAGAAAATGGTTTCGACAAAAATGTACGACGTTCATGGGAGCTTCTGGTCGTTGCATTAGCATGCGTTGTCACCGCTATGTATATTGTGTATAGTTCTATAATGTGCTTGCATAATTGCAAATTGAGAACAAAACTAACCACAAAAAACATGAACCTTGAATCAAAAATCTCAAATATTACCAACATTTAATTGTATTTCACATGTACGTAAATGTAATTAATGTAAGTTACTTTTAGAGACTAAAAAGGGAATGAGATCTTCTTTACAGCATCCAGTCAAAGGAAGAGTAGTAAAAACATTGAAATTAAACAAGGGGATGTTTATTATCTGTATCCTTCCATTATAGTAACCCTCCAAAATGCTGGAGAATGAATGTGTGTGTGTATGAGTGTGTGTGTGTGTGTGTGTGTGTGTGTGTTTTTTTTTGTATCCAGGGCAGCTCTAGATAGCAGTGTTAAATTAGACCATGATAATAAGCTGTGGGACTTGATGTCTTCACTGAGGATTAGAGGGAGACTTCATCAGTCTGTCTTAATTTCTGACCTGAAACACACACACACACACACACACACACACACACACACACACACGTACTTTCACGTGCATATACCTGACTGGTTTTAAATCGTGGTTGCTGGACTACGGCTAGTTAATGATATCACGGAAGAAACTGAGCCATCACTAATGTTATTAGTGACATCCACGCTGTTCCTGCGATGACAAAATGTCCAATTAATCGGGTCAATTCTCACGGTACATGTTCCCAGTTGGCCAAATTATTTAACAACATGCTGTGACATTTCCCAGCAGACAACACACAACTGTATTCATCCAGATCAGTCAACACTCCCCCCTACAATCTATGTTGCTTACAGTATAGAGTAGTACGACTAACGGCCCGTCCACACTACAGCGTCGACAGCGTCGACAGCGTCGAAAACTCCAATCTGCCCATTCACTTTCAATGGGGTGACGTCACGTTGCCTCACTTTTTCGCCGAACTGAATTGTGGGTAGCAGAGCGGTCCGTCTCCGCCGTCTCCGCCGTCAGAAGTTGAACAATGTTCAACTTCTGACGCCGGAGACGCCGGTGTAGCCAGCGCCAGCCAATCAAATCCCGTTTCTGAAAATCTGACAGCTCAAGCCGTAGCCAATCAAACCGCGTCTAAGCTGGGAGAGATATCCCGCCGTTCATTCCTATATTTCAAAAAAAGTTGGAGGAGAAACTTACTATCGCCGTAGCAATCACCCGGTTTTGTATGACCAGACCCTCTTCACCTACCGGGATACAAACCGGAGGAACCAGGCATGGAGGCAGCAGGTGAAACTGGTAGGTTTTCGCCTGTTTGGGGAGTTTATATATATATTGCTCCCATAAAATCCCCGGGGTTTTTTGCTTTGTATGTCGGTTGCGGGAGATTCATGTGATTGGTTGTTGGTCGTGTTGCTTGAATAAAATCCCCAAGCTCCAGACACGCCCAGCTCCAAGCTTTTTTTGAAGCTCTAATGAGAACCAGCAGTTAGGCAGTTAGGCTAGGGTCAGGGTCAGGGTCAGGGTGAACTGCCTCTCCTAATGAGAACCAACATTTGGGCTAGGGTTAGGGTTAGGGTCAGGGTTAAGGTCAGAGTCAGGGTTAAGGTCAGGGTTAGGATCAGGGTTAGGGTCAGGGTTAGGGTCAGGATCAGGGTGACCTGCCTCTCCTAAGGAGAACCAGCAGTTGGGCTAGGGTTAGGGTCAAGGTCAGGGTTAGGGTCAGGGTTAGGGTCAGGGTGACCTGCCTCTTCTAATGAGAACCAGCAGTTGGGCTAGGGTCAGGGTTAGGGTGAACTGCCTCTCCTAATGAGAACCAGCAGTTGGGCTAGGGTCAGGGTTAGGGTCAGGGTTAAGTTCAGAGTCAGGGTTAAGGTCAGGGTTAGGGTTAGGGTCAGGGTTAAGGTCAGAGTCAGGGTTAAGGTCAGAGTCAGGGTTAAGGTCAGGGTTAGGGTTAGGGTCAGGGTTAGGGTCAGGGTGACCTGCCTCTCCTAATGAGGGCTGGCTTCTTCGCCTGTTTGGGTTTCAGTTTTTTGTCTTTCCTTCAACTAATATCTCACAGAATCTCACAGCTGCACTTTTGTCGAATGAAGACAAACAAAAGGAACTAGCTAAAGATTGACATTTCACATTTGGAGCTGCATACCTGTTATAGCATTAACCAAATGAAAAGCAGTTTCATTAGAAGTTTACATTTGTATGACAGTATGAGTGCCTATATTACAGTATCTTTAATGTCATTGCCTCCAAATATAATACCTTTTACGGTTAAAGCTGCACTTAATAAATCAATATTTCATTATGAAAACATAAGTGTGCAATGTAAGTCATGTCAGGACATTATAAATTATCTATTGCATCTCCCCTCGACTCTGAAGAGGGTCTTCCAGCTAGTTCATTTAGTCACTGTGTCAACAGCAGACACACAGTTAGAGGTCAGCTTTTAACATTACTATTCAAAAAACGCTATTTTTGTTTGTAAGATCAGAAACAGTGTCAGGAGGGAAGGGATTATGGGAATGGTTCTTATAAGATGGACACACACTCCATATGAATGCTAAAGTTGCCCTGTGTCGGCTGGAGTCTCACTAGGACCTGACAGACATTTCAACTTTATGAGGACACAATATGTCAGGACTTTGATCTACTGCATTTTTTATGAATATGCAACTCTGCTTTTCAGAAGAAGCTGAATATGTAATGACAATGAAACATTGATGTGGTCAGTATCTAGGCAGCTTAAGCATCTACAGGCAGGACGTCAGCTATCACGGGCCTTATGAACAGAAAAGGTTCGAATGAAGGTTAAGAAAACGAGCCTTTATATGTGAGTTAACATTGACATCCATCCCAGCTTTTAGAAAGACGACTCGTACTCCGCATACAGAGAGAGGACCCGACACATCCACTGCATAGAGCAGGGGGAAGAGAGGCATACTGTAGGAAGGTGGGGGGAGAAACAGAGAGAGGGCAACCAGCAGTAGGGGGACAGGGGGAAGCTGCAGAGAAAGGGAAATCTCATTACCCAGCGTGTGCACAGTACTGAAAATAACTGATAATACACTACATCAAATATATGAAGAAGTTGTCAAGATGCAAGGTTGATGGAGTGTGTGTGCGTGTGTGTGTGTGTGTGTGTGTGTGTGTGTGTGTGTGTGTGTGTGTGTGTGTGTGTGTGTGTGTGTGTATCGGCAAATAAAGGATAATTGATTATGTGCTGAGAGAAACCCATATTGTGATAGACGTTTCTCATAATGCATACGTCTCCGCGTATTCCTCCTGTTTATGTATACACTCATTTTCTCTTTACATTCTATTTTTCTTTTACTGTCTCTTTCAAACCTACACACACACACGCACGCAGACACACACACACACACACACCACACACACACACACACACACACACACACCACACGTATACTCGGTGTACCTCATTACTTTTACACTCTCCATTCATCATCCTTACCTCCCTCCCCCCCCCATGCCTCCCCCATGCCTCCCCCTCTGCCTGGGCTGTTATCAATGGGATTGCAGCAGTCAGGACATTTGCACTGAATTAGCAGCATTCCTTCACTCTCCTCAGCGTGTTATTGGAGCCCCCTATCTGCAGCCTGTAGGCATAGCAACTGCGTCCCACATACTGCAATGGCCCAAACCCCCTCCCCCCAAGCACCAGCAATCACAGGAACACCACGATTCTAATGACAAAGGCTAACACTGCCTGTAAGAAGGTCTGTATGCAGATGGCAGGGTCCTGTTGGTTAAGCCTGAATAAAAGGAGGCGATTTATGATGTGCAAATTCTAAAATGCCCCCCTCCCCCCCTCTGTTTTTCTTCCCTCTGCAGTATGTGGCGTTTGGCTCGCTCTTCTTCATCCTCCTCTCCATCTCCACCTTCTGCCTGGAGACCCACGAAGTCTTCAACACCATCTACAACAAAACAGAGAACGTCACAGTTGGCAACGTGACAACAGAGGAGGTACGCAGAGGTTTTAGTTAGATATATTAAAGCCACCACAAAAGGGACACTGCAGCGTTCTAGATCTGCAGTTCTTTAAAGCGGGCAGAATCACGAGACTCAGAATACGAATTGAATGATAACAAAAATGAAGAAGTGGCCACATTCTGGTCCCAACAAAGCCTACATTTCCGGTGATCCAGCATCCTAACTTCAAGGTTGAAGCACACACACCTTGGTGTCCTCTCCAATCAGAAGTCCTTCATTTGTCCCACAGCAGGGACATGTACAATGTTACAGCGGAGGGACAATGCAGACAAAGGCCAAAACAAAATTAGATGAGTAACATATAAGGTAGAGAGGCAAGCAATTAAGAAAAATAAAATAAAGACATATCCATGGAAACAAAGCAGCCTTCTAAAAGTAGTAACACATGTCGCAGCTCAGATCGCAGTGCGACTCGGTTGTTTTCTTGAGCTTCTGATCATAACTGACATTCTGTCAGTTTGCAAGTTGTTATTAATATATCGCCCAATGAGACGTAACTTGGTGATTAGAAGGTACTGGTGATGAGGAAGGTGAGTTTGGTGTCGTAGTTAACCAAGTGTGCAGTAGCTTATAGAATAACATGATGGGTCTCTTTAATGAACCCAGTACTGAAGTTATCATACCATGAAATGAAATGAAAGTATTTTTTGACATTAAAGTAAAGATTTGACATTAAGTAAATATTTTGTGGCCAGAGTTTGAATAGGGACAAGAATTGTAATTGTTGCTGTCTGATTCATTCAGAGGCTTCTGTTG
Organism: Champsocephalus esox; assembly: GCA_036324585.1. Taxonomy (NCBI): domain Eukaryota; kingdom Metazoa; phylum Chordata; class Actinopteri; order Perciformes; family Channichthyidae; genus Champsocephalus; species Champsocephalus esox. The sequence goes on from CM070491.1 coordinate 5,316,205, forward strand.
TGTTAGATGGTTAGGATTATGCATACCTTTTAATGACATTATAAATGATCTGATCCGTTGTCTTCTCTTCTACCCTGCAGATCGTGTATGAGGTCGTCACAGATGGCTGGCTGACATACGTGGAGGGCATCTGCGTCATGTGGTTCACCCTTGAGGTAATGGCGCGAGTGGTCTTCTGCCCCGACAAGGCGGAGTTCTTCCGCAGCGCCCTTAACATCATTGACTTTGTGGCCATCGTGCCCTTCTACCTGGAGGTGGCGCTGAGCGGCCTCTCTTCCAAAACAGCCAAAGACGTGCTGAGCTTCCTGCGCGTGGTGCGCTTTGTCCGTATCCTGCGTATCTTCAAGCTGACCCGCCACTTTGTTGGTTTGCGGGTTCTGGGCCACACTCTGCGGGCGAGCACCAACGAGTTCCTGCTGCTAATTATCTTCCTGGCGCTGGGCGTCCTCATCTTTGCAACCATGATCTACTATGCCGAAAGAATTGGCGCCGATCCAGCCGATCCGACGGCAGCGGCCCACACCGCCTTCAAGAACATCCCCATCGGGTTCTGGTGGGCTGTGGTGACCATGACCACGCTGGGCTACGGGGACATGTACCCTGAGACCTGGTCTGGAATGCTGGTGGGGGCCCTCTGCGCCTTGGCCGGTGTGCTGACCATCGCCATGCCTGTGCCTGTCATCGTCAACAACTTCGGCATGTACTACTCCCTGGCCATGGCCAAGCAGAAGCTCCCCAAGAAGAGGAACAAACACATCCCTCGAGCGCCCCAGCCCGGCAGCCCCAACTACTGCAAGCCAGATGCCCTTGCCATGGCAACCGCCTCGCCGCACAGGCTGATGGGAAATGTGATCGGGCCGGTTATGGTGGGATCCGGCAGCATGATGGGAACTGGAGACTGCCCATTGGCACAGGAGGAGATCATCGAGATCAACAGGGCAGGTGAGTGATTGGTCAGAACTGAGATCATGCCTGGATGTTGCGTGTGGATGTGAAAGAGCAGAGCTTGTGAAGCTTTTCAAAAGGAAAAGCAGCCGTTAAAGTACCAGAGGTAAATGTCACGTATCCAAATGTAAAGGCCGAGCAACACAATCATTTTAAACAATAATTGAGTTAATTCACGTCAACTTCATTGCTACAAACCTCAGCTCTGCTTGTGACAAAGCACATCTGTGCACATTGTTCACCGCTGTCACACTCAGGTGTCTCCCCTCAGGTGAGAGTATCAAACCTTGTAAAAGGGGATGTGTTTTTACATTAATTCATTTCTTGTCTAGTCTATACATTGTCAAACATTTTTATAAAATTATCATTTTATAGATTTTATAGCTGGACTACGCCGCCTAGTGCGCAGGTTGGTATCTGGATTGCAGAACTGTCGGGCCATGTCCTTCCTTCAGTCTCCCCATTACATCCCAAAGTTCCCTACAGAGCAGAGGAGGGACATCACTATAGAACACTTGGTCTTCTGTTGGCCTTGGTGGAGAAAGGATTTGTAATTGTTTCTTTTTTTTACTTTTCTGCTTCCCAAAACCTGAAGTTAATCACTGGAGTGGCCTTAACAAAATAAAAGTATAAAGCTGTCCAAGATTCTCACTTTCTCATCAAACTGATGGTGAGAGGTCAGATCTGAAGCGTTGGATTGATGGGAGAAGGGTGCATCTAATAGGTTTTGAAGCTAATAAATAACTTGATGATGTCCTCGTTCTTCCCAGAGAGGAGTACACTAAAATAGATTTTAATTTACGAAAAGCTGTAAAAGAAGGGTATTACTTTATCTCTACAAATCCATCTCCCCCTCACAGTCGGAGGGCTGTGCCACCAGGGCCGCCATGTCCAGATAATCCAGGATTGGGTCGTTATAGATACACTGTATGTTGTGCCTGTCGAGACATTGATCCGGGTCATCACATCTCTGCTGTTTTAATTCACACGTCCATCATCTGCACGGATACACCAATGTGTGTTTGTGTGTGTGTGTGTTTGTGTGTGTCAGCTGTTTGTTATGGAGTTGCAGCGTGTGCCTTTACAGGATTTACTTTTAGCCTTAAGATTGGATTGTCACCACAGTGTTTGACAGCAAAGTGATATGTAATCATTGTGTGTGTGTGTGTGTGTGTGTGTGTGTGTGTGTGTGTGTGTGTGTGTGTGTGTGTGTGTGTGTGTGTGTGTGTGTGTGTGCGTGCGTGCGTGCATTCAGTTACACATGCATTGTTGCATATCATGTTTTCCTTCATTTTGGTTCTGCACCTCTTTAGAAATTGCCACACTTTTTTTTTAATGTAATTGCACCCATTACTGCTGCAAAGTATTTTTTAAATCTTCTTTCCAATGTTAATTTGCGTGATACAGAAAATTTTTTTAAGTAAGTGGAAATAGAGACAGCCCATCAAAGTGAACACATTGGGACCTTTCAGAGAGGTAGTTCACAAACCACCCCACTGCATTGCTGGATATGCCAATACCAGTGTTGGGACTAACGCGTTACAAGTAACGCGTTACTGTAACGCCGTTATTTTTGGCAGTAACTAGTACTCTAACGCATTACTTTTTAAATTCAGTAACTCAGTTACCGTTACTACATGGTGCGTTACTCCATTACTGCGTTAGTTTTTGTATATAGTCAACAGCCAGGTGAACAGAGATGAGAACTGTACTTAAGTACAGCACTTGAGTAAATGTACTTAGATACTTCCTGTGTCACATGCGGAGACGGGCTGTGGGCGTGTTTGTGTTGTTTACTAACAAGACTGTCATGGCGGCGGCGGAGCTCAAGTCGAGTTTCTCCACCTGGAGATATTCTCACTATTTCACTTTTGTCGAGCACAAAGAAAAGAACGTTTTAGTTAAATGTAAGTTGTGTCCTGGCGGGTCAACGAGCCTATCTACTGCCCAGACCAGTCATTCAAATCTCTTAAAACATCTGCAAAAACAACATGCTGGGACGAAGCTAGTAGCTAAGACCACAGAGACTCAGCCGACGCCACTCCACCTGCACCTCCACCTCCACCTCCACCTGCACCTCCACCTCCACCTGCACCAAAGCAACAGCGGCTGGATTTTAACCGAGGGACTGCTAGCCAGGGAAAAGTCGATAAAGCCATTGCACGGTATGTTGTAGAACACATGCAAGCTATTGCTACAGTGGAGTCACCCGCTTTCAGGGAGCTAGTTAGCATGATACCATGTCCGGGCGGCACACGGCATATGGGACGGAAAACTTTTTCCAACTACCTGGAGAAAGAATATACAAAAATGTAAAGCCAGCTAATATCGATGCTATCCAGATTGCATATAATGCATGTCAAGTTGATCAACAGATTGTATTATTCTCCAATGCAATAACAGTACTGAAATGAAGGCTATAAGGGCATTAATATAATGGGAGCCTTTTTTTAAAGTAACTAAAACGTTACTTTTCACAGTAACGCATTACTTTTTGGTGTAAGTAATCAGTAAAGTAACTGAGTTACTTTTGAAATGAAGTAACTAGTAATGGTAACTAGTTACTGGTTTTCAGTAACTAGCACAACACTGGCCAATACTGAGTAGCCTCTGCTTTAAAATGCAATGATCATCGGTGTCAAACGCTTTGGAAAGGTCAATAAACAGAGCTGCACAACTCTGCTTATTATCTAAAATAGTTGTAATGTCATTTACCACTTTCATTGTCGCAGTGATGCTGCTGTGTTTCTTTCTGAATCCTGACTGATGCTCAGACAGGATGTCATTTAAACATAAAAACTCCTTTACTTGTTCACTCACTAAGCGTTCGAGCACCTTAGCCAGAACTGACAATTTAGAGATTGGCCTATAGTTATTTAAAATAGTTGCCTCCCCTCCTTTCAGTAAAGGCAAGACATAAGCAGACTTCCATACTTTTGGAATTGTGTTCGTGCTGAGGGAGAGGTTAAAAAGAGAAGTAAGAGGTGGAGCAATAAAATCTGCAGCTATCTTTAAAAAGAAAGGTTCTACGTTGTCCGGGCCAGCCGGTTTCCTAGGATCTAACTTGGATAATGCTTCATGAACAATACCAATAGTTAAAGGAGTAAAACTGAAAGGGTTTTCCAGACCACATTGTTCAGAGTCAAGGATTGGAGCGTTCACAGGAGCCACACAGCCAAACAGAGAGCCACAAGACACAAAATGCTCATTAAAGCAATTTAGCATAGTAGCCCTGTCTGATATAATGCCAGATGCTGTGGTAAGGCACGGAGGTAGCTCATTTGGGATATCACCAGTGGAAATCGATTTTATGGCTTTCCAAAATGTCCTAGGATTATTCAGGTTTTCTGTGGTAACCGACAAATAGGACTTTGATTTAGCACTTTTTATTTGAGATGTGAAGCTATTTCTTAGCTGCCTAAAACGTAGCCATTCTACCTCTGAGCCTGATTTCCTAGCCTTAGCCCAAGCATTATTTCTCTCATGAAGGAGACTGGACAGCTCAGCAGAAAACCAGGGATTGTTTCGTCCCTTCACTCTAAATTTACGCAGAGGTGCATGTCTATCTATAATTTTCATAAAACCAAGATAAAAATAAGACCATGCAGTTTCTACATCAGCACACAAATTGATTCTACCCCAATCAAAATCAAACAGATCATGTAAAAAACCCTGCTCCACAAAGTGTGTTTTGTCTCTCTTTGTGATGATACGTGGTTTAACCTTTTGGACCTTAGTGTCCCTAATTGTGGCTACAACACAGTGGTCACTCACATCATTAGCAAATACTCCCACAGATGAGTATTTATGTGGAACATTTGTTAAAATTAGATAAATTAAGGAGGAAGGAAAGTTGTGATAATAGTTTTGCCAAAGACGATAAAGACTCCTTGACAGCCGAAGGGGCCCTGTAGCAGCCCACCACCATGACCTGTTGACCCTTTGTTACCTCAATATTCACGGCTAAAAATTCTAGCTGTTTACTAACAGATTTGGAAACCATATTAGTTACACAAAACTTGTATTTCACATGAATGGCAACGCCACCACCTTTTTTAGGCCGGTCAGTACTATATACACTGTAACCATTTATGTAAATGTCAGAGGCCAAAATGGATTTATCTAGCCTCGTTTCTGACAAGACAATGACATCAGCATCAGTTGAACCTGCCCAAATACGGACAAAATCTAATTTAGGTAACAGACTACGCACATTTAAATGAATTAAACCTAGCCCAGATCTAGATATAAAATCAGCAGGAGTAGCTATTTGACTAATACTGGTCGGTGGACCTGGATTTGGCTGTACATTTCCTGATAGTAACAACAATAAAAATACCAAGCACCTTTTTCTCTTAATCAACACACATACATTGTCAGCTGTTCTAGAGTCACCAGCAAACTTCGCGAAAGTGAGATTAGAGTTTAAAAAACAATTCTGAAGAACCATCGTGGCAGGCATGTGAGAAAGACAAATATTTTCCGAAATGAATGTCCGCGACAGTGCAACCAGCAATTGTTTGTGCAACACCTCCGAAACTGTACAGGGGATGTCCACTGCGGGCGGCAGAACATACCCGAATCCAGTAGATTGTTCAGGACGACTAGCGATCCTCTCCTTGTCCAGTACAGCCAAGAAAAGGCACAGCAGAAACACGACGCCCGCCATTCTTCCAGTCCAGCACAACAGTATCCACGCTGTTCCCGGAGCAAGGTGGAGCAGGCCTCAGCTACAGCAGCACAGCAGAGTAGAGAAGGTAATCCCACCGCGTTACACCGGCTATTTAATCCACTTTACATCTCCGCCGGTAGCACAGGCGCGGAGAGGAGCGGCGATACGCGGTGAGAGGAGCGGCGAGAAGGGCGGCGATACGCGGTGTGAGGAGTGGCGAGAAGGGCGGCGATACGCGGTGTGAGGAGCGGCGACAGGGTCGCCGAGAGGAGAGCCGGGACCACACTTCCGACTCTTTATCTCTGCAAGAGTTGCTCCCTCTCGCGCTAAATCCACTCGGCAGGCAAAAGTAGGATCCCAGAAGTGATTCGCCCAGTGTGGAGTGGCTCCTGAAACCCTTCCCGACGTGCCTTTAGTGGAACTCGGGTCCGCTGTGGTGGATGAGGTTGAACGTGGCTCTCATCCGGAACTCAGCAAAGGTGGATCACGTCTCAGCGCTGACGGCGTGTGACCTGTTCCTCAGGTGAGTTTCAGAGCACGAGCAGCGAGCGAGCAGCTGTGAGCACGAGCAGCGAGCGAGCAGCAGCTGTGAGCACGAGCGAGCAGCAGTGAGCACGAGCGAGCATAATAAATTCATCAGGTGACAGTGCCTGCATTAGAATGATTGTCGACCATGGTTTCTGTAGACCATGGTTTCTGTAGACCATGGTTCAAATATTCAAATGGCTAACCATGGTTGACCATGGTTTCTGGAGATGACATTGTGACCATGGTAGGTTGACCATGGTTGACCATGGTAGACCATGGTTTCTTCCCCATGGTACTGTGACCATCATGGTATTTTGTGGTCAACCATGGTATTACCATGGTTGGCAATGGAATACCATGGTGACCATGGTCAACCATGGTTACGTTTCACAGGGTGTACTCCGTGACCACAGCGCGTGACCGCTGTGATCAGCTGTATTAGCGCAGTTCTCCAGTGAATAATTCCTTATATGTATTATAGCGCTTTTTTAGATGCTCAAAGCGCTTCACAAAATACACATTACACATACATGCAATGGTCATGTACGGTGGACAATACCCACAGGAGAAAGTTCAGGTGAAGTGTCTTGCCCAAGGACACAACAGCTTTACAGACGCAGCAGCGGCGTGTTTCACCCCTTGATCTGATGATCTGATGATCATTGCACAGCGCACTGCGCCACACCGTCCATCTTCACGCCTCGAAGTCATCGAGGCGCTTTTACAAGTACACATCAGTATCATACATGTACTGTGGACAATACCCACAGGAGCAAATACGGATGAAGTGTCTTGCCCAAGGACACAACGGCCTGACGCGGTGGCGGCAGGAGCCGGTTTCGAACTGGAGTTCCCCAGCACCCCCCTTGATCTGATGATCAGATGCACAGACCACTGCGCCACCCGTCCCTATAAAGGGGGGGAGTCTCCCTCCGCAGCCGGTTGGCATAGTTTTGGCACAATTCCTTTGTACAGACTGACGTTAACAGCAGCCCTGTCTGTGCATATGGAGACCAACTCTGTCGTCCGGCGATCTAACCGCCTTCTGGAAAAGCTTCACAAGTACCTCAGTACGCAAATGCGCTTTGTGACACAAGAGAGGGTTGTGGTGAGAGTTAGGGGACATAATTCAGTGTGGCTTATAGTGAGTGTGTTGCAACCCGGACCCGTTAGTGAGGGTACCGGGGTGAGAGTTCATTCATGCTAGCTGATTACACAGAGCAGCTCATGTACTCACGTTGTCTGGATTAATAATAATAAAGCTCTACACGGTACCAGTTATGTGCACCCCTGCCTATATAGTCATTCACATGAACTATTATTACCTCTTATAAGCTATTATTCGGCCTTTCATTCACTGCCATTCTGTTTTATATATATATATGACTATTGTTATTAACATGAAATACTATTCCCTCTTACATAGGTTATTATTCTGTTTTACGTTGTTTACCGATTACACACATAATACTATCCTCTTTCACATACACTATTATAATGTTCTATTAGATTATAGTTGTTTGTGATGGTGCGTTTAAGAGATTTTGTTTTTGTGTGTGAGAGAGAATAGTTATTTATGTATGATAGTAAATGAAGGAAGGAATGACAGTACGTTAAAGACGGTATGTTACTGTGTGTGAAAGAGTCTGGTGGTGTTCATGTGAGGTTCTGACATTGTTTGTAAGTTGTGAGCTAGACGGCCTCTCATACACTTGTGCTGTGTCTCAAGTCACATACTTCTGTACTTACATTTGTTGTGTTGAGTGCATAAGTGATTCCCAATGGTGACCAATGGTAAAATGCAGTATAAGTACCGTTAAGAGCTCTCATAACAATCGGGAAAGTTGAGTGTGGAACGTTGCACACCTCTTAATTTGCATTCACATATGCACAAAGTTAATGTTATTTTAACTTTGACCCAACTAAAGATGACCTTTCAAAGCGCAACCAATCCGATAACAGCTGTATGTAGCATCACAAGCTAGCAGAGGAGGTTACAATAGAAACGGAAACATCACTGGCTTTTCAAGGCTCTGCACCACACCTCGTGATGAGCAAAGAGCACATCTTTTTTTGTAATACATAATTACAATACCACTATACCTGAGTTTAAAATAATAAGGCTGATTGAGCAGTCTGTAAGGATGTGGTAGCAGGAAAGATAGTTGCTAGCTAGCTAACAGCGGTGATCATCACTTTTGGTGAGGGCAAAGCAGATGTGAGCGATTTGAGACAACACATAAAAAAAGACCAGAAGAATTGCACTGTATTAAAAAAAATGGTCCGAAATAAAACACTGATTTAGAGTCTATTGAGTTTTTCTAAATAAAACACAGGGACAATGGCACAACTACAAACGATCTGCTGTTCTGCTGTGATCTCAGCATTGACAACACACTAACCTCCGCTCCTGGGGCGAAGTGAATCGTGTACAGATCAACTTATATGAGCTTTGACATCAAGTGATGAATGCTGACAGTATGACTTGGCTTGTCCAAATCTGTTCATGTGAACTGTCCAAAATAGTGCTCTGGTATCCCCATATTGAATCCCTCCTCTCTGCGACAGCCGGCTTGTCACTTCGCCTTCCAGAGTCGCCGTTCAGAGCTAAACACTTTTGATTTCTGACGCAGTCTGACAACACATCTTTTTCCGGAATAACCCAACCCTAAGTGTGGTTACCAGTTTACTGTATGCAGACGTGTGTGTCCTCTGTGTGTGTGTGTGTGTGTGTGTGTGTGTGTGCATGTGTGTGTGTGTGTGTGTGCGTGTGTGTGTGTGTGTGTGTGTGTGTCCGCCCCACTGGCCTGTATCTGTAACTTTTGAGCAGTAAATCAGATCAGGTTTGACAGCTGTGTTGAACGCTGCTTCCCGCGTAGCAATCGCCCGTGTGTGTGTGTGTGTCTGTATGTGTGTGTGTGTGTGTGTGTGTGTGTTCATTCTCCCACTCCTTTGTTTATTGTCTCACGTTCGGTGCTGTTAAATCGTGTGTGTGATTCTGTGAAGTGTGTGGGTGTGTGTGGCTACAGCCTGCTCTGCTGCAGTGTGTTGGTCATGTGATCAGGATAGCTATCACCAGGCTCTAACGTCCCCTCGCCTCCCCCTTTTCCCCTCTCTCTTCTATCTCCTCTTTACCCTCTTTTTTTTCACACCATCATTTTTCTTCTCCCCGTTTCTCTTTCATTCCGTTTTTCTGCATTTTTTTCCTCCCCTCCAAATCCTTCCTCCCTGTCCTCCTCCGAGTTCCTCCTCACCCCCTCTGCTCTTATCTCCCTTTTCCATTTTATTGCATTATTCTATGCTCTCCACCTTACCTTCCCTTTTTCGCTCAATGACTCCACCCCCTACTTACTCTTCTCCTTTCTCCCTACAATAAATCTTCTCTCCTCTACCTCCCCCCGCCATTTACACATTCTGTATTTTTTTACTTTGATGTTATCCGTTCTTCTTCCTCATTTTACATTCATTCTGATTTGCTGTACCCTCTCCTCTCTATTTGTCCTCCCCCTTCTCCCTTCCATGTCTCCTTTCTTCTTCTCCTGTTTTCCTATTCTTTCCTCTTGCCAATTCTCCGTTACCATTTCACCATGACTTTCCCGTTATCTGTCCCTTCACCATTTCCCTGCTCCTCTTCGGTCACCTCCCTTCCTCCCTCTTTGTTTCGCCCCCTCTACCTTCTACCCCCATGTCTCTCTCCCCTTCTCCCAGATTCCAAGCAGAATGGCGAGGCGGCAGCTAACGCAGCGCTGGCCAACGAGGACTGCCCCACCATCGACCAGGTCCTTGGGGACGAGCGCAGCCCAGCCACGGGGGGGCTCGGCTCCACCACTAGCCGCGAGCGCTACCCCCACGACCGGGCCTGCTTCCTGCTGAGTGCCGGGGAGTTCCAGCGCACCACGGACGGGAACGTTCGGAAAGGTAGGAAGGTGGAGGGGGGGAGAAGGAGGCCTGAGGGAGGAGGAGAAGGAGGAGGAGCCGGGGGAGAGGGCAGGGGGGTGGGGTGGTACCTGAGTGACAGCAGTGGGCTGTCCCTCGATGCATGGCCCTGATCCACATGTGCTGCAAAAACACGTCCCATACAGACAGGTGGACAAAATAATAGGAACCCCTAACAATATAAAGTTATTCATGGTGTGTGAATACCTTTATGTGTGAGTGTGTGTGTTTGTGTGTGTGAGAATGTCTGTGCAATAGAATGTGTTTCACATAAGACACGCAAAAACATAACAGAAACAAATAAAAGTTGAAAAAATGAAAATAACTTAACATGGAGAGTTCATAGTAATACACAATTATTGGCAATGGTATTTAATCCAAGTATTATTTTATTCACAACTTCTTACTACAGCTGTAGTGGAAGAAGCCCCCTTCATGCATTTATCCTGCACGTGTACTGCGTCAACACACTCTCACTCCCTAAGCGTCCAATAGCGACGTTTGGTCAGTGTCCGTGGCGTCCAATTGTGACGCTCCTAGGCCCCTTCAGCGTCATAAAGGGACGCAAATAGCTTTCAACTGATTGCAATGTATTCCCATCTGCGTCGGGATTTGACGCTCATGGAAGCACGGCATTCGTTTATGTCGGCTGCCCTTAAAGGTAATGTGAGCGTCCATTCCCAGGAGTAAAGGATGGCAGAAGACACTACACTACCCAGAATCCCCAGCTATCGTTTGGACTACACCATGTGCTCTTGACAAACCCCGTGATAGTCCTCAAGCTCTGTGATTGGAGAGTGTGCTCCGAGGGTTAAGCCGATTCTCGAACAGCACTTGAAATGGGATGGAACCACGGCAGACTGTCCAAAACTGGATTTGAACGGGTCCACCGCGTCTCCCCCTCCCCCACCCCGTCTCCAGAACTACACATGCTGGCTATTCTGTTTCGCAACATGTTCTCTATGGCACGTCTTTACTGGGAGTTGTAGTTTTAAAAGACGTTTTCGTATTTCCCATAATAAGAAGTTGCCAGGATTAAACTGTGTACATCCCTGGAGGTCTAGGGGACAGGAAACACTAACATTTAAAACATATAATTAATAAATGGGTGAAAATTGCTTGTGCCCATTATGAGCAGTATTAATATATATACACACATGCCAGCTAAGGTCAGAAGAGCTTTATTTAACAGCTGGTCTTATGTGTGTGACCCCTGTGATAACATTACATTACTTTAATTGATAAACCTGAAACATGCACTTGTCAAGGTTCAGAGGCACATTTTGCAAATATAGCAGGAGCCATCAATCAGCTTAAGATAAGATATACTTTGTTGATCCCAAGTTGGAACATTTGCGTTACATCAGCATATGTAACAGTTAAATATGCAGTTGTGTTTATTTGAAAATCATTTAGTTTAATCACATAAATTCTGTGTTTTATATTCAACAATTCTGTGTTCTTTATTTATTGATTGTTCAATACCTGACAAGGCCGGAGATGAAATATCTACATACATCTTAAGAGTATAATACATTATGTATAATATCAGTTAAAACAAGTGCTTCAACATAGTTAACATTGCTGGAGGTATGCACACATATTGATAGATGTCTTGTAATGCACTATTGAGGAACCTGCAACCCAAGTTTTTCATTCAGTGCAGAACTACACCACAGTTGTGTAGGCCTATATGATATGTCAATAAACCTTAGAAAATCTTGACATCTTGAAAGGGATGTGCAAAATAGTCATTAAATACAGTCTTTAATTAACTATGAGTAGAGAATAACGAGTAATGAATATACTTTATAGGGATTCTATTAATATCTAATAATAAAAATATTGAAATTCAATAACATGCTTTAACCACCAGGTGTCCCTTTATATCAGCTGTGCACCTTTATGGTGTAAATACAGCCGATCTACCAATTGGATCAAATATAAAAGTGAGCCGAATTAGTGTTGATACTGCAAGGAGACGTATTGTGTGAAAAGAAATGTAAGATGTTGTTTAATGGCTGATATATTTATGATCCACGTCACGTTTTCAGTTCCTCATGTTTGTCTTCTCATCAGGGCTCTATAAATACAGAACTACGGCAGATATGTAATATGTAATGCAGCCGAACCGTGTATTACAATGCCGTTATGTGATGACTTTCAAAGAGAAAAGCAAGCACACTCGGAATAAGGTATTATTATTATTTTGGTCTGTTCCCAGTATTTGTTAATGACGATGTGCTGTGAGATGTGAGACTGGAATTGCACAGGGGGGAAATAGCGTAGGCTATCTTTAGATGCAGATTTTGTTAAACTAATATGTTTAGGCTGTGGACCAACACTATAGCCTACATTGACGGGGAAGGGGGTAGCAATAAAGATAACACCATTAAACAGTTACACAACATAACAGAAATAATATCGATAGCAGCGTCCCTAGCAACCACCTTGGTAACGTCGCGACTTCCTGAAGTAATCTTCGTAATAACTAGCAAACTAAAGATCATGTAGGCCACTGCACACATAATCTGAAATAACAACTCATATTTCTCACATCAAATGACATCAAAATGCATTTTAATGGCCAAACTAACTTTAAAATAGGCATTTTCTACCGATAATAAAACGAATGTTTTCTTTTTCTGCAGGGAGAAATGTGAAGATCACGTGACATAGACGCCAGCCATCGGAATGAATGATGAAAAAAACGGGGTTTGTCAAACAGAGCACATGGTGTAGTCCAAACGATAGCTGGGGATTCTGGGTAGTGTAGTGTCTTCTGCCATCCTTTACTCAGAAAACATATTTGTTTCTCCGAATCGAAGGGGAAAAATACAAAAGCATTGCACACAATTTAAACCAATCAATGTTGTGTAATTAACAAGGATAATCTGGTGTTTTTTAGTCGATGAGTAGTGCAGATATCACTGTAAAATCAATCGACAGTAAGAGGAGTACTTACTTCCGGGTGTAAAATTCTCCGTTATCCAATGGGAATGGATGCTCACATTGCCTTTAAGACACAAACGAATGCCGTGCTTCCATGAGCGTCAAATCCCGACGCAGATGGGAATACATTGCAATCAGTTGAAAGCTATTTGCGTCCCTTTATGACGCTGAAGGAGCCTAGGAGCGTCACAATTGGACACCACGGACACTGACCAAATGTCGCTATTGGACGCTTAGGGAGTGAGTGTGTTGACTGCGTCTGTACTGCGCGTGTACTGTGCGTGTACTGCGCGTGTACTGCGTCTGTACTGCGCGTGTACAGCGTCTGTACTGCGCGTGTACTGCGCGTGTACTGCGTCTGTACTGCCGAGGCTGCTGCAACACTGATGTTGAAGTGACTGGATGTACCATACTGTAACACAATAGTGTTTAGAACGTTTTTGGGTGGTCCAATAGTGCAGTATGCAGATGATTCCTTCGTGAGGCGGGTCCCCAGTCACTCAGCAGCACTAACTGAAGGGTTTCATCGGTCTTCTGTGGATGCTGTGTTCTATGTTCATCATAGCCGATACATACTTACATGGAGCTAAACAGTTTCATTTTGAAAACACCGTCCATTCAAATGAATATAGTGTTACCTTTACAATTTACTATCAACAAATCCCATGAAAAAACCGAAGAAGACTTGCATTGGTTATGTGTTCATAAAATGACATGTAAACCTGACATTGCTAAGTGCAATACATGTATTTAATTGTAATGCCCTAACACACACTACATGAAAACAGCAGCATTAGATTGCAAACTGTCATCCAGAAGTCAAAGGATGTAGAATAAAATAACTCTGAATGAGTGTGCAAGTTTAATATTGTTCTTGAGATACTTATTCCTCAGCACAGGCAACCATGTATGGATTGCTCTCTGGCATATTGGAAATCCATGGCCCGATACCTGCTAAACAAATGCATGACATTAGCCTCGACCTGATCACTTGTATGTTAGCATGCGTATAAGCATTTAGCTCAAAGCCTCAGGACAATAGGGACTTGATGTCATTTTAAGAATACTTTTAAATCAAATCCACTAATTTCTTCTTCTGGTATTTTCATGGGATTTGATGAATGATACAAAAAAAGCGCCAGTCATGCACTTTCCTTTTGAAATGAAAGTCTTCATGTGCACTGTGCAGGGTTTTGAATGTGATGTGGCAGAACAGCCAGATCAGATGAGAGTCATTCTGTTCTCGTCACATGGCCTCTCCACTGCTCTGCTCTGCCTGTCATCCATCCACACTCACTGCATGCTTTATGTTCTCCCTTCTCCATGCTGTATCCATTAACTCTCCTTCTTTATCTCTCCATCCCACGTTCTGTTCTTTCCCCCCACCGTCTCCATTGATTATAATGTTTTTCCCTTCCATTCATGTGTCCTCTCGATGTTCCTGAATTATCTTGCCTATTGCCTCCTTGACCTGAAAACACTACAATAATTAATTTGGCTTTCAAACATAACCTGGCCCTTCCCCCTTTAATACCCTATACACTCCCCAAATGCTACTTCCCCTGATTCACACACACAAACACACTGCAACATGTGCACACTCACACACACCAACACACACACACCCACACACAGATGGCTCAGGGTCCAGCAGTGTGACCCCCTCCCAGGAAGGGGGGTGGTTCAAGCCGGAGGAGCCCCTGCTGCTGCAGCCGGAGCTCAGCGTACACTCCGGCTCCTGGATCACAGCGTAGAGACACACAGGTAACACGAGCATTCAGTCATATACAATATATTAAACAATCAGCTAAACGGACAACGTGTCTGTGCTAACAAAATATTAGATGCACCGAACAAACTGAAAAGTTGACTTTAATTAAATGTATTATGTCAACAAATGTCACATAACTGTATAGGGTTAGTTGAAAGCAATCATATTAAAGGTGGGGTAGGTAAGTTTCAGAAACCGGCTCGAGATACACTTTTTGTTATATTCCATGGAATGCTCTTAACATCCCGATAGCAATGCATATCTTAAGTGCTTTGACAACAAATCCATAAAAAAAAACAACGGATTGGATGGCCTACCTGCCTGTCAGCCTTCCATCGGGGCACAAACTTATCTCGTGCCCTCATTGGTCATGTGCGCGTTCGTGTGTGTTGGAGGAGGGGCTCTGTGAGGAAGTGGCAGATTTTCTCCGGTTGTGTATTTTCAAATTCTAGCAATCTCGAGCCGGTTTCTCAAATTTACCTACCCCACCTTTAAGTTGAACCTAATATTTTCAATTAAATACAGTTATATGAAATCTATTGAGTTCATTCATTTAATTGTAGTCAACGTTTCAGTTTTTGCAGTAGAATAATTCAGACTTGTATTGTGTCTTTAAACAAGGACCATGCATAAAATACATTCATCTCAAAAACAGAATAGATGATTTGTGACAGATTAGCTTCTCAGCTCATATCTATCAGGCAGTCCTTGGACACAACAGACACTGTCTCTGTCTCTGTCACTATGACACAGATCGAATCAACAGATCAACATATTGATCAGTGGATTTATAATAATACAATACTTGAATATAATCTTGAACTTGAATTATTGGATTATAATAGATTAGAATAAATTAGATAGAATTGAAGTAGATTACACTATAACGGGTTAAACTCAACTATATAAGGAGCAACCAATAGCAGCGTGGGCCGGTTTGATTCGCTGCTGGCCGTACTCCGTGTATGTACCCGTCTCTCTTTCACGACTAGCACATTCCAATAAAGGCTAACGGTACAATGCCAAGAAATCATCTAAAAAAACAAGACTAGAAAAGATTACATTAGAGTAGCAGATACAAATGCATTATACTTAATAAATAGATTAGATGTGATCAATTTAGACTACACATATGTTTAACTCAACTAAACTAGACTATATTTAGCTAGACCAAACAATTTGATTATATTAGATCAATTTAGATTGGATTTAACCAGATTAAATTAGATGAAACAAAACAGATGACATTCTGTTAGACTAGATTAGAGTAGAACATATTTAAAAACAAATAAATATATATATATCAGTTGTTGATGAAACAAGTTCAAACCCCAGACACACAATAGGACACACAACCGTTTGTACTGTATATATTTAAATCAACAGTTTACTTTGTTCACACTAGCACTGCAAACATTTCATTAATGCAAGTCTTGTCAATTGAATGTAACATACAGTAAAGCTAGTTATTACACTCCAATACATGCGTTGGCACAAATAAAACAAGTTACACATATCCAGAGTGTTTGCGTTACGAGATGTGTTTTTGTATTGATCACTTTCTTAAACAATATTATCAACTTTGATGATTCTCTATAATGTGCTTGCAAACAATCTATTTCTATGCTTAGTCCAGGAATGTGACACAAAGATAATGTAAAAGTAACACGTCAGAAACAGTGTCAGATTATATAATATCCAAACAATTGTAGGGGGAATCAGCACACACACACACACACACACGCACGCACGCACGCACGCACACACACGCACACAGGTGTAAACACACCGTGTGATTCTGCGAGCATGACTGTGAATTAGCCGTGTGTGTGAGAGAGATAAGCCTTCCTCTTTACACCCACGCTGTGGTTTAACCACCAGAGACATGGGGTCGTTAAGTTCACAGTGCTGGTCCATGTGTGATGCGTGCTGATGCTGTTGTTGTTGTTGTTATTTTGTTGTTGTTGTTGTTGTGTTACTGTCTCCTTCCCCAGGTTGTGACAGGTCATGCGTTTGTACGTTGGTTCTTGTTGGTCTGTGTTACACTATCCATCTGTCTGTGTGTGTGTGTGTGTGTGTGTGTGTGTGTGGTGTGTGGTGTGTGTGTGGTGTGTGTGTGTGTGTGTGTGTGTGTGTGTGTGTGTCTCTGTCTGTCTGTCTGTCTGTCTGTCTGTCTGTCTGTCTGTTTCTCTATTTGTTCTTTCTGTCCGTTTGTCCTTTTCTGTGTGTGTCTGTATTTCGTGTGTAGCTGTCTTCCCCTCCTCCTGCTCCTCCTCCTCCTCCTCCTCCTCCTCCTCCTCCTCTTCCTCCTCTAACCCGGTCTCTTCTCACTCTGGTACTTACAGATAGGGGGCGTCACGTAACCCCCCCCCCTGAAAGCACTTTGGCTCCCAATTCCGCGTGGATCCAAATGGGCAAGGGGGTCTTATTCCCAGAATGCTTTTGGGTAGAGGGGGCCTGGTCTGGACTTTATGATACTTTGGTTGCAGACTTTAGTGTGTAGTTTGAACTCATTGTCCTATTAAGATTGATATTAGATTGGTAAATAAATAAACGTAGTATTTGGCGCCAAAATACTTAGTGAGTTTTTCCAAAACATACAAAAAACTGCATTTCAATGGGAATTCAATTTAACGTGTTTTGGGATGGGTGCCGGAGTGAAAGCAGCCGCTGCGCACCGATTAGTCATTTTCTCGGCCAGGCCAGTAAGAGCTGATTGCTGATTGGTTGGTTGGTCGGTTTGTTATCCCCTCTTTTCTGGAACTGAGCTCAGGTCAGTTCTTACAGCACAGCCGGCAGAGAGCACCGTCTGGTTTCACGGCAGATTTGGCTCCAATCGTTATATTGGGCTAATTGGGGGCGGTGGCGAAGTCGATAGGGACTTGGCTTGGCAACTGGAAAGTCACCAATTCAAGTCCCGGCAAGACCAAGTGCTACCGAGGTGTCCCTGAGCAAGGCACCGTTCCCTACACTGCTCCCCGGGCGCCGTTCAAAATGGCAGCACACTGCTCCTAACACAGGATGGGTCAAATGCAGAGAAACAATTTCCCCACGGGGATTATTAAAATATATCAATTGGCATAGCGTTCGGGCTAATTGGATATTTTACACTTTGGTACAACAGCTTTAAATGAATTACATTTTGTATATCCGTGTCTGCCTCTCTGTCATGCTGGGCTGAAACACTGACTGCTCTAGTGCTTCGAAGGTTACAATAGCTAAAAAAGATGTAGCTTCTTCTTTGACAAACTAGCAGGTAGATGAGCAGGGAGAAAGAAAGACAGACAAAACTGTAATCCCAAAAAGATACACACACACACACACACACACACACACACACACACACACACACACATTCAGGTAAGTAATAACAGCTTTTGAAAGCTGTGATGACAAATGTAGTGGTGGCAGTGTTTGCTGTGCTGTGATGGCCTCTTAGCTTCCTCTCTCTGCACTCTTAAAGCAGCTGACTCCTTCTGAAAAAATGTGCTTTATTTATCTTAAGTTATCTTTTCACTTCATTTTCATTTCAGCCAATCAAGTTTCTTGGCAAGAAAATTCAGACCTTTTCAAAATGGCCGCCGTGCAGGCCTTTTGCCAAAAGTGCCACCAGGGCTTTCTTCCGATCCCTCTGTGACTCTCCTCTTTTCTTCCTCACTTCCTCTCGCTGACATTATCATAGATTGTGCTGTCCTTGAATGGAATTAATTACAGACCTTTGTGTGACTGCTGTCACTGTAACCCAAATCGATCAAGTTTATGTTTGCATTGGGTGGGAAGAACGAAAGACTTGAGCATTTTCGAGGAATTCTGAAAGAACAACAACGCTACTTTTCCCTACTGTGCAACTTTTCTGCTCCTCTTCTTCTGCTTGTATCCTAGCTCTTGATCCTTGGTATGAGCAAGCAATAGGGCAGGGGCGCAAGCTTCATGTACAGAAAGACTGAAATAAGCCATAAGCTGAAAACTAAAATCCATATAAATGTCAAAAATTCCGACATGTAAGTTTGCTTCGCCCCTGCCTGAGGCATACTTTGTTTCGTAGCTTGGTCTTGATTTGATCTTATGAATGCAATGCTTTGAAGTTTTGGTGATCCTGACTGAAGTTCTTAAGAGGTCACACAGGAGGATCCTTCCTCTATTATTGTAATCGTTATCTCTCTTCTATTAGTCTATCCATATGCACATCCATCCATTCTTCCATCCATCCATCTAGCCCTACAGCCTTAACCCATCCATCCTTCCATATAACCCTAAAGCGCTAACCCTATCCATCCGTCCATCCATCTAACCCTAAAACCCTAGC
Organism: Champsocephalus esox; assembly: GCA_036324585.1. NCBI lineage: Eukaryota > Metazoa > Chordata > Actinopteri > Perciformes > Channichthyidae > Champsocephalus > Champsocephalus esox. Next base: position 5,335,315 of record CM070491.1, read on the forward strand.
CCTATCCATCCATCCATCTGTCCATCAAACCCTAAAACCCTAACCCTATCCATCCAACCCTAAAATATTAACCCTATCCATCCATCCATCCGTCCATCTAACCCTATCCATCCATCTACCCCTAAAACCCCAACCCTATCCATCCATCTACCCCTAAAACCCTAACCCTATCCATCCGTCCATCCATCAAACCCTAAAACCCTAACCCTATCCATCTAACCCTAAAACACTAACCCTATCCATCTACCCCTAAATCCCTAACCCTATCCACCCATCCATCAAACCCTAACCCTATCCATCCATCCATCTAACCCTAAAACCCTAACCCTATCCATCCATCCATTCGTCCATAAAACCCTATCATCCATCCATCCATTGTCCATCCATCTAACCCTATCCATCTATCTCTCTCTATATATATATATATATATATATATATATATCTATCCTTCCATCCTTCTAACCCTAACCTTACTCTATCTGTCCATCTATCTATTTATCTATCATCCATCCATCCACCCATCTGTCCATTTTACCCTAACCCCATTTATCCATCCACCTCATTGAAATGGGTACCTTTTTTGATTTTTTGTATCTATTAGGTAATGTTTGCTTTATTAGTCCCCGTCATTCTGTCTTTTCAATCCTTTGATCATTACCCCAACATCTCTCAACCCCCCCTCCCCCTTTTTTTTCTCGCTCTCTCTCACTTTTTCCTTATCTCCCTGCTGTTGCTACGGAAACAGTGGACAGGGGAATTCCGGGACTTGGTGCAGCAAAGCATTTTGGGTCAAGGCTTGGTTTGATTGCATTATTGATTCATATTGATACAGTGGACTGTATTTGTAACCAGCCATGCAGTGAAGTAGAGAGAAACGAATGGTGGGACAAGCTAAACCTTTTATGAGGTACAATGTATAACATATGGCGTTGACTGAACCTACAAAGGAAAAGAAGGCGCCGAACAACACTTTATGGGTAGACACATTTGACTGCTCATACTTCCATGTTAGTATCCAAATAAACGGAAAATCAGTTGTCTGGACTGATACTGATATTTGGGTATTTCTGCATTTATAAAAAAGACAATCCTTTTTTTTCTTGTAATTGGGCTAAATTGTGCAGAAATTATGCATTATTCTTGCCTTATCCATAACTATTGTTTTCTGATCTTTGAAAGCAAGAATGGTCAATGAATTCAACCTTGGTGTTTGCAAGATCGCCCATCTTTTCTAGCAGTACAGTGAGATCATTCAGAACAAGTATAAATCCTTTGTCTTTAGGACTGATGATTTTAGTAGCTTTACCGTCTGCTGTTCCAAGAACAAACTCCATCTTTCTGTGACTCTGCAACTTGTTTCTAGCTGTCTCAGTACAAACAGGATAAATGATCAAGGAGAGTGCCCTGCTGGCTAGAATGCAAAGAGGAGAGCGCCGCCTGCTCCCTCTCAGAAAAGGAGAAAAAAAAACCTGCAGAGGTAGTTCGACAGTGAACATTGGTGCAGTGCCGCTAGTGCCTCCGAAGGCCAAGACTGAGCATTACACTCTCCCCCTGACTGCATTACTTTCAAAGGCAGCTGACACACTCTGCATTATGATACTGTACACGTCTATCTCCGCTCTCATAAGGAAACCTAATCAGTGAGTGGGTGGAGGTCGAATAGAAGAATTAAATGTTGCATTAATCACTCCGTTACTTTGTCTTCCATGCTCTGCCGTCCTGTCTCCCCCTTGTTTTATTTCCATAATCATTTTTCTGTCCGCCTTCCTCTCTTTCTTCTCAGTAGAAACATATTGATTCCCTTAATTGACAGACAGATAGCATTGGCCTGAACTGACTCTTGAGTCTTACTTAGAGGCTCACTGATGTAAGGAGATATGCTGCGCCATAACAGAGTGGAGAGCCCCCCCCCACCCCTCTCTTTTTCTCTCCATCTTTCTAAAGGTCTAACAACAACATGCAGTTTCATACCACCTTAAATCTACTCTTTTGTACTACTCTGGTTTTCTTTTGCTTGCCTCCCATTCACACACACTTTCCCTCGCTCTGAATCGATGACCTCTAGGCTTGTGTTTAATCATTATTGGTAGTCTGGATCCCCTGAGGCCTATTGGGTTGCACTCACATCTTTTTATTTCCTGAATGCAACTACAACAGTTGAGCCACAATGGTGTCAGGAGGAGAATCATGTTGACCAAGGAAAGTGTAAACTGATCGATTATGTCCAATATGGTTATAAACAGGAAATTGTGATTTTAAAACTAAGGAATATACATTTGTCACCAGAGAATTGAGGGTTTCCTCATAATCATCCTGAAAGTCTTTGTTTATTATACATGACAATGAATATATTGTTGACTTTGAACCACAGTTGTAATCTAATGAGTCCTGAACCCGGACATTAGTTAGCATCTTAGCGCTTTTGGGTTACCTCGTCTAGAAGTCAACGAATGTTTGACTGAGTCAAATGCCTAAAATAAGGTCTGTGGTTAACACAAGATTACAAAATGTTGATAAGAAATAAAATATGTTAGTAAATAGATACCCCATGTGTTAATTACTCAATCTTTTTAAGTGTCATAAAAAAAACGATGGTTACTACAAAACGTGACCTAGCCTTTAGCTTAGCGGTGACATTTAGCCATGCAACCATGACGTAGTTCATTAATAGCCTACTGTCAGCTTTTTACTCTCAAGGTTTGTATTTATGCTTCAACTATTATGAATAGGAAAACAGCACCAACTAATGACCACATGCACCACTAAAGCCAGAACATTCATTGCATACAAATAAGAAAACACAAGCCGAATTCAGAAACACTTGCACAAAAGTTATTTCTGGAAAACCTTTAAAAATGTATGAACTTGTTCTGACATGACGTAAGAATAATCTTCCCCTGGTATTACACACGATGGTCTGTAAACCGTGTCGAAGCTTGACAGACCATCGTGTGTCATGGATAGTCATTTAATGGGATATAAGGCTGTTCTGTCTAAATATTGTAACCGTTTTAAGAGTTAAGCTTTTGTTTTAGCCATTGTAGATCTCTCAGTAATCGTTTCATAAGCAGACTTTGTTTAGTTTTATACGTATATCATACTTTTTATTATCACTTCTTTCCCTGTCCTTCGCTCCACTCAACAAGTCCTTCACCATGAGATCATTCTTACAAACATTACTGTTCTATCGGTTCAAGTGTTGTATGTCTCTCTGCATACAGTGATTGTGTATTCATCGGTGTTATCTGTAATGTGTTTCTGTGTGACCCAGTAACTACACTCTATATACGTTCTGTCCTCTCCTTATAACATATACATGACATATGTATGCACATACTTTTTCATGTATTTGGGATTTCATATTACATTTTTTGATGTCTGTATTTGACAAATGTTATTTCTTGACAATCTAAAATCAACATGTGGATTCAATTAGTAAAAGGGCATTTCAGGTGCATAATCACAATGTATTTATTAACACAATTTGCTAAATATGGAAACACATGTTGATATTGATTTGCATGCAGATTGTTGTTGGGATAATATTTGCTGTAATTGTTCACATGTATGTTCCTCTCCTTCTCCCTGAGCCTCCCGTTCCATATCTTCGTCTCATCCCTCCCTTTTCACACTCCTCTGTGGTCTCCCTGATCCCAACTCATCAGTTAAGAGACAAAGGCTTATTAGCCACATGCTCAGAAGCCACACTGTATTCCCATGCTCTTCAACTACATAGAAAACAAATACTTTAGACTTTCAAAGAAAATAGTGTCTATTCCTTCTTTCTACCCCAGTAATCCATTACAATGATCGAAGTGAATAGACACCAACAACTCAATACTTGATTCCAAATCAAGCAAGTGCTCCTCTTATTCAATGTAGGGAAGACGATGGCAGTAACCTGACAAAAAGAGACTTCAAACTGTGTTCTTCTTTTTTTATCTGAAAAAGTATTCATTTAAAAAAGGTCAGGTGGTCATTTTTTGTTCGTATTGTCTAAAATGATA
>CM070491.1:6046822-6056822 GCA_036324585.1 Champsocephalus esox
GTCTTCTATATCTACCCTGTAGATCCGGATTTGTGTACAAATCATTGAAACAATCACAAATTCGCTTCTAGGGGAGTATATAGTGGATTTAAACACGACGGCAGCGATGGATCCAATGCGAGGAAGATATCTGCTATCATACGGATCGCTGCTTATAGAATATCAGTCCCAATCACTTTTCAGCAAATATATTCGTATTTATATGACGAGTTTATTGGTGATTATTTGATTTTGAAGCGACTGTTAGAGTGATTCAAACTCCCAAGTTGTGTCCATGTCAATGGTTTCGGTCCTCAAACGCCTCGTGCAGTTTTAAAGGCCAATTCCTGGTTCTTTTTATTTATTATTTGTCCTGTTGTAAAATGATGCGCTCGACTTGCCTACTGTATGCAGGCGACGTGTGTGTGTGTGTGTGTGTGTGTGTGTGTGTGTGTGAATATAACATAATGTATATTACACGTTTCTATTTTTCTCTTGAAACAAATAGGCCCTTAAAAGGATCAAAAGGCTGTATGTATGTATGTATGTATGTATGTATGTATGTATGTATGTATGTATGTATGTATGTATGTATGTATGTATGTATGTATGTATGTATGTATGTATATATGTTATGTATGTACAACTGAAGTGTAGTTGTGCAGTGTAAATCTAAAGTCCCCGCGGCTCTTCCCACTATGCCACATATGACATATTTGAAATAAAAGGAAAATACATGCAGTAAAATAGTGCAATGGACCAAATGGTCGTAGTTGCATGAAAAAGAACAATGTGCACATATGTAAGATATAACAGAATGTACCATTGCATACAGTAGAATAAATACTGTCCCTGTGTGTTACCCGGTTACGCGTCATGGTCTGGAGATTCATTTCCCTTGGAGGAAAAACAATGACTTGTATCTCTAAAGGGCAAACGCCGGCGCCCAGTGTGAATGTGTAATCTGGATTTGCCATGCCTGTGATGTTAATACCGTTCCTGTTTATTCATGCACGGCAGCGGGCGACTTCATTACTATGCAAGGGGAGTTTTAAAAGTGAAATGTGCGCGTGTGAGGACTGCTTTCGAGCCGGTTCTGGATTCCTAATGCAGAGGTCTGCTGGTGATTTAGAAGGCCGTGTAACCTGAATTAGTTGATGAATTTTCTATCGATCCTAAACAAACCAGATTTATCTCTGACACCGTGCTGCTGCTGCTGGGTGGCGGCGCGGGGCCACTCTCACACTCCCCGTTATTAGGGATTTAAAAGAAGAAGAAAAAAGAGAAAGCTTTGGCGAGCACACCCACCCACACACACACGGAGGGTGGTGCACTTTCCTCGCTCCTTCTTTTTTTTCTTTTTGAAATTGCAGCCAGACGCATAACAGGGGAAGGTTTGCTTAAGGGAGGACTTGTCATACTGTTGCTCGTGGGTGTCCTTGCTTGCGCGGATTTTGTCAGACGCGCTTTGTTTTTGTTGTGATTCTGGTTAGGACGGCGTGCGTTCCGATTTGTGGCGGAGGGATACACAGAGAGAGAGAGGACCCGGGGAGGGAGAGTTTTGTAAAGACTGCCAATGCCCATAAACTGAGGCCATATGATGATGCGCGTGCGGGGGCCCGTGTATATGCTTAATCCCATTTCCTTATCCGGGGTCCGTCCCGAAGGCGCGCCATTGGCCCAGCGCCGTCACGTGGCTTCTTAACTTTGTTCACTTGACAGAAAAGTAGGAGGGTTCAACGGAACAGGAATAACCGAAGAGTAAAGGGATGAGATATAAATTGTAGTTATATATTTTCCGAGTAGGTGCAATTCCACAAAAAGACTGACATTAATGGCCATGAGCTCCTATTTGATCAACTCCAACTATGTGGACCCGAAGTTCCCACCCTGCGAGGAGTACTCTCAGAGCGACTATCTGCCCAACCACTCTCCGGACTATTACAGCTCCCAGAGGCAGGAGCCCGCTGCCTTCCAGCCGGACTCCCTGTACCACTCACAGCCCCCCCAGAACCACCACGAGCCGCGAGTGGAGCCGCCGTACACGCAATGCCATCGCCCGGGACAGCCCGCCTCGGTGGTGATGTCTCCCCGGGGTCACGTCCTCCCCTCAACCGGACTACACGCCACTCCTGTCCCGGAGCTCAGCCACCGCTGCGACTCGGTGACACCCAGCCCGCCTCCGCCCGCGTCTTCTTGCGGCCAAACGCCCAACAGCCACAGCACTTCGTCCCCTACTAGCACTCGGAAGGACCCCGTCGTGTACCCGTGGATGAAAAAAGTCCATGTAAACATCGGTAAGTGCAAACTTCTCTCCCTCTCTCCCCCCTCTCTCTCTCCCCTCGCTGCTGCTTTGTGCAGTCAGCTAGGTGTCCACCGTCACAATCTACGGCTTCCCCTCTCACCGTTTCTCTGCTAGAAGTACAAGAGTAGCCCTTGGGTCGAGATTTACGGTCGTCTGTTTGCAGGGCCAATATAATTACACCCTCCATAAATTTTTATTACACCTCTCCGCTGAGGTGCCTTTTGAAGTCCGATCTGAGGCTCTAATTCCTCGCCTTATGACAACTCAGAGCGAGCCCATAAGTTAGCTTTTATGCTTTGGTAATTTGATTTTAAGTGGCCTGGTTGTATAAACGGTGTACTTTACTCTGTCGAGCCCTTCTTCCCCACTCGTTGTTCCAGGGGAGGGAAAGTTTTATGGCAGCTGAAATATCCATGTTTATGGAGCCGGCCGTAAAACACTAATGTAAAAGCGGAGAGCTGCAGCCTGTCCCGGCTCTCGGTGAGCTTCTAATAGACTCGCTGCCTATGGCTGGTTGGGAGAACCGGAGCGTGTATTCGCGGGGCGACAACACGTTTATAAGGCACCGTGATGCGTTCACTGCACCCGGCTGTTTACTCGGTAAGAAAAAAAACAATTTCTTGCATTTTAACCTTGGCGGTTAGCTGCCATGTGTTAGACATTGGATTCCATTGCAAAGTGTTGGCTTTGGGTAGGCTATTTGTTGATCAGTTGGTGATTTAGCCCCCCCCTCCCCTCCCGACAACACCTTCATGTTCAACCACTGCAAGAAAAGGCTCCGGACTGCGTGTGTTTCTGGCTGATTTGACGTATGTAGATTTTTAAGGGATTTTTTGGCACGAATGTGTCAAAACTGCAAGACAATATATGAGCTTTCGGGAATGCGTCCCTGCATGGCCCCCATTTTGGAATCTCAACATTTGGACAGCGTCAGGATTCACACCGCCGCAGGGCCTTCACTGACACCTGACATCATGTTCACTGCGAGGCAGAGTCAACCATCTGTAGTTTAAAATCGGCCGGAACAGCTGCACGCGGACATGTATTTGCGGTGGGTTAAAGGGGACTGCTCTCATTACAGATGATGTCAAGGTTGCAGCCTTTTTATTCTGCAGTGTGTTCCTCCTCCATGCTAATAATGCATTTGTATTTCTTCATGTGGCTTTATCTGCTGTTTTTTTAATTACCATCTGGCTACTGAGTCGCTTCCTGTTTCCTGACCCAGATATAATATCAAATATAAGCCAGATCAAAAACAATAGTATTCAGTGCTGACAACCCCTGTCTTTGTCTTTTAATTCACATTATAATGTTGCACTGTGTACAACATGGCTTTAGCTCAGCTTAATAATTGCTTTACTACATATTGTTGTTGTTGTTATTATTATATATTTTATTATTATTATTATTATTATTATTATTATTATTATTATTATTATTATTATTATTATTGTTATTATTATTATTATTATTATTATGCTATATTTTGGACGTGATTGCATGTTGTTTTTATTCTCAAGACAATAATATTGTGACGCTCTTTTATTCCCGCAGTGAACGCGAACTACTCAGGGGGGGAGCTGAAACGCTCGCGGACGGCCTACACGCGCCAGCAGGTCTTGGAGCTCGAGAAGGAGTTCCACTTCAACCGGTACCTGACGCGCAGGCGCAGGGTGGAGATCGCGCACACGCTGTGCCTCTCGGAGCGACAGATCAAGATCTGGTTCCAGAACCGGAGGATGAAATGGAAGAAGGACCACAAGCTGCCCAACACCAAGGTCCGCTCCGGAGCCAGCAGCAACACAAACTCCCAGGCTCTGACCGGATCCTAGAGCCGCCCCGGGCCCCTGCAGCCCGGTTCTGTGGCCCGGTGTCAGATTTTTTGTTCCCAAACTGAACGCCGCAGCGGCACCGGAGCCTGCACTTTTGACCGGAATAACGGCCCTGCTCTGGAAGGGGAGAGGGATGTCATTGCCGCATGATGTTACACACTATAATATGACGTTGTGATGTGGGAGGAGTTCCCATTCACAAAACATGAAATGAACAAAATTACGCGAAGGAACAAACTGAGAAAATGACGCGGCCGCTTCTTTGCTTTTATTCTGTCTGCCCCCACCCCCTGCTTTGTATGTCTATCTTCTTATTTGTGTTAAACTCCTCTCTCTCTTCCTCTCACGATAGGCTCAGGATAACGTGCCCTCGTGCGTGTGGTTTATTTTTATTTTCTCAACCCGAGATTTATTGTTCTTCTTTTTTGGTGAAGATGGATCCTCGTTTTCATCTTTAATCATGCCAAACTCGGGCCCCATTTGTCATGTTTACTCTGCGGGTACAAAGCAAAGGGGTGAACCGCGGCTCTGCCCATTACCCCCCCTTACACAACCACTACCCCCTCACCCACGCACGCGTGATAAATGGAACTCACGTTTCGTCAAGAGAAGTATTATTACACACACACACACACACACACACACACACACACACACACACACATACACACACACGCTTCTACTCTAACATCAAATATTACCTCCGGTATGATCCAATCTGACAGCAGGCAGTTTTCAGTCTTGCTGCTATAATTATTTTTGTTTCGTTGAATGAGAACAAAAGCTTTTCAGATTTATCTTCTAGTTATTTTTGAATTCAGTGTTGATTGTAAATGATGCTGAGGACGATAAGGAGCGTTCACGTGGTCCGTGTGTTGTTCATGTTGTGATGTCATATACAGGGAATTCAAGTGAAATTAAAACATCCTCCACTACCGATCACACAGGGGTTATACAGCTGCCTCAACACTAATATCCAAACCAAAATCCTGGTACTAATAAAACACATTATACACGCAGCACTATAGAATGTACCTATTACCTCAGTTGTACTTATATATTTTTTTATGTTTTTTTTGGTGCTCTATTTTCTATTGCTCGTTCAATGAAGTGACAGCTTTTCGAGCTTTTTATATATGTTTTAAATGTGTGATTATAATATTATTACCTGCAATACAAACTATTAATTTCTTGCATGTGGAAATGTTTAAAATATAATTTAATTGTTGCCAGGGGAATGAGAAAAATAAGGAGCCTTTTGTTGCATGTCTGAATGGATTTCATGTTTATGTTTCTTGCTCTTTGTCCTCTCTCCGCACATGTAATGCGCGCACACGTCCTCTTCCTCTGCCCTCTCCCCTTCCTCTGTCTGTCACCTTGTTTTAGATATTTTATTCTGCAAGTGTTTCTCAATTGATGTTATTTTATTTACATTCCAAAGATCAGTTTCTATATGATGATGAAGATGCAAACAATGATGCTATTGTTGAACATGTGTTACCTCCTCCGATGTGTCTCTGCTTTTGCCTCCTCAGTGTCTACCTTCCTATTATTTGTAAATAGTTCATAGAAATTTAAATAAATGTCTAAAAATATAATTTCTCTATCCTCCTCTCTTTGTCTCAAAAGTACGAATTGCTTTGCTAACATAAATACACTGAAACATTGACTTTGATTACATGTCAACAGATTTCACATGGGTTGAACCTAACTTTTTTTTATTTAAACGTATTATTATTGCTTTCAACTAACCTAACCCAGTTATGTGAAATGTGTTAACATGTCATTAAAGTCACCTTGTTCAGTGTAAAGGAGTCATGAGGTTTCGGGTTTTAAAGATCGTCCCTTTTATTTGTTGTATTGGGACATTTTCCTTTTCTTTCAAGGCTCCAGACAACATGCGTGTCCTCTTCTCTCTCTTGCACATTTAACGTGAAGGATGTATTTAAAGCATATGCACACACAATAAATAATTTCATTTAATTTCACTGTAGCTTTGGCCCATAACGTGCAGAGACCTGTCTGGAGAAATCAGCCGCGCGCGATGATTAATCTCTCCCGTCCATGAGTGATTTTGGTACATTACGTCCTTTAATCTCGTTTTAAATCACAAACCGTCCCTCCGTTTCACTCCCGTTCTCCCGTTAATTTAACGGCTTGCACCGGCCCGACACAGAGGATAACCCCCCCTCCTCTCCCTTCCTTCCTCTGACTCTAAAGAAGAAGAAAAAAAACTCCTTTAATGCTTTAATGAGTGTAATTTAGTTCCTTTTCGCTGTTTTCTGGAGCGGTGCTGGTGCGCACACGTGTGTATTATTTTTTATATATTACAAAAGGGAGCGGGCCTGCGCCATAGCTCAAACCCTGACAAGCAAATAGATAATCAACATGACGAATGGCTTCTTTTGTAAGGCGCGGCTCCCGTATTAATTTTCATTTTCTTTTCTTAGAGCAGGTATCGAAAAATATGGAGCAGGAGAGGGGGGAGAAGGAGAAAATAGCATTCCTCTCGATGAACTTTAAACAAAGAAGTGCCCCCTAAATTGGTCCGCTCGTATTCCTCGGCCCAGAGAAGATTCCCTATTACTGGTGGCTGATTTCTCCCTGGGCCTCTCGCCACAGAGACTCGCTCTGCCCATGTATCTGTTGTCCTCCTGTTCACGAGAGGCTGCTCCAGCTCCTCGATCACACACTAGATGTGCTCGCACAAAGGCGCACACACTGCGCCAAAATGGTCAATCCATGGCCTATATTGGGTTTTCTTTAACCGTAATTGTCATTGTTTCTCATAGAAGTATTCCCTTTTTTCTTATTCAAAATAATATGTTTACTATTTGCTTCCAAAGGCGCATTGTAATTCCTGTTAAGAGATCCATACGTGTCCACTTCTTCTCATCCTCTTTTTTATTGACTCGGTTGTTGTGGTTTATAATTGTATTTGGCTCATGGTTCTAAGGTGTAATACTCTCTCCTCCACACACACACGATTATATGTGTCCCAATTGTCTTATATTGGACACACAGACCCCCTCCCAATATTCACACGTTTTGTATGTGCCTCCACAATAACCCCTGAAGCCCCTGAGCGCTTCGAGTGCGAGTGGAAATAAATGAATGTGCGTGCTACGTGACACCTTGCACAATCAAGTCCACCGAGGAATCCTTACTCTGTGTTAGCCTCCCTTTATCAGCCGGGCCTTCTGCTGCTCCTGTGAATGGGGAAGCCCACCCCTCACCCCTCACCCTTCTGAAAAAAGTTCATCGCCATTATTTTGTGGACAGGGCAGAAGGAACGGCACCTCAAGAAAAATGCGAGAATTATACAAGAAACAATCATTAATCACTGGTCCTTCTTTAAACACTTCTTCTCCTTCTCCTTCTTCTCTATTGTCACCCGGCAGCCACACACAAGACCCCTTCTGCCAGGAGAGGGGCAAGGAGCCGAGAGACAGACGAGGAGAAGAAGAACAAGAAGACGTCTTGGAAGCACACCCCTCCCCCCTCATTCCCTCACACACATAAACAGTCACACCTCCCCTTCCCACCCATCGGCTAGTTTTTACACCCAACAAGTACCCTGCCGTAAGAAACAAAGTTTTGTTCTTCCTCGTTGGAAAGAAGTACATCCTTCCAGAGAAACTCCAGTCACTCCCTGAGCAGAAGAAGAAGAAGAAGAAGAAGAAGAAGAAGAAGAAGAAGAAGAAGAAGAAGAAGAAGAAGAAGAAGAAGAAGAAGAAGAAGAAGAAGAAGAAGAAGAAGAAGAAGAAGAAGAAGAAGAAGAAGAAGAAGAAGAAGAAGAAGAAGAAGACAATGGCCTCGAGGTCTCTGAAAGTGATGCCATTCAAGGTAAGAACCTAACCGTTTGTATTCTGTAACTGTCCTGCTCCTGTCTGCCTCTCTGTGGCGTTGTTATGGTTTTATTGCCCCTGCGCATGTGGTGAGGTCGGGGGTTTATGGCCCGTGGGGCTTTGATTTGAGCGCAGGGACTTCTGGAGTTGCGTGTTTGTGTTGTGCGTCTGTTAGTGTGTGTTTGCATCTACACATGACAGGCTTGTACTGATTTCTCGTCAGTTTGCACACACGTGCACGTGTTTGCTGCGGGGGTGTCACTTCTGCGTCTGTGTGTCACTCTGGGGCATCGAGCATCTGGCGTTGTGTTCTTGCGCATATTTTACACACAGGATTTGTTTGCCTTGATGTTTTCAGATTCCACAGTCGCCTATAGGTGCGTAGCTCCAGCGCGTGGCCAAGGTGAATGGTCCTGGGTCAACGCAAGCTCATCATGCATTTTGTCCTGGCTGCGTTTCTGCGGTTATAAAGTGCTGCTATGGCCTATAGCCTTTAATGAGATACTGTTGCATGCACGCTTCTGTGTGTGTGTGTGTGTGTGTGTGTGTGTGTGTGTGTGTGTGTGTGTGTGTGTTCTTAATTGGTTGGCCAGGTGCTGGCTGTGGAGACTGCAGTGGGAATATGAATAATACTGCGCTCAATTGGAGAGAGGGATGCAGGGGAGGAGGGGAGGGCGAATACGAAAAATTAAAGAACAGAGGGAGCTCTGGTTAATGGATACTCTCTCGGCTGCGCTTCAAAACAATTTACCTGGAAAACAAACGATCTACAAGCCTCTCCAAATGAACTGCAAACGATCGCCGGTCGCGGTGCGCGCGCTCATCTGCTGAGCCGAGCAGCCGCGCGCTCACTGCTGTTTGACCCCTCCAGAAATCAATCTGCCCGGGATTAAAACTAAAGGGCAGCGGTTGTGGTTGGGGGGGGTTCTGGCCTCATGGGGTTACAGGATGTGCGCAGAGGTAAGAGAACACACGAGAGAACGAAGAGTATCGAAGGAAGAGCAGCGAGAGAGGAGGCGAGGAATCGATGTGCGTGCAGCAGCGGAGCGGCCGCGGAGGGTTCATCCAGGGGACACGCTTTCCTGACCGATGAGGTCCAGGCTCTGAAGCCAGAGGCTGACCCGCGGTTACCCCCCCCTCTCCACACACACACACACACACACACACACGCACACATACACGCACGCACACACACACACACACACCCGTGCCTTCCCCCTTGACCTCGCGAGGCTGCTGGTCCCATCGTTCCCTCGGACATTCCCAGACCTCCGGAGCGCCCCCTGCCACTTAGTCATAACAGGCCGAGTTCAGGGCCCCGTACCCCGGGGGCACGGCGGCCGTATCTCCGCTCCCACCCGCCCAGACAGACAGACAGGGCCGGGCAGAGGTCAGCCACAGGCCACTGCTGACTGTCAGCTCAATGAGGCTGTGTTGATGACACTGGCTGAAATGCACCATCGTATGGTTAACATTTTATCAGAATGTCTGCCCTTATAAAGTATATATGGTTGTGTACATGTTGCATTAAAGCAGCGCTCCAGGTGTTGATGAATCTGAGAGGAGCTTCTGTCTCTCCCTGCAGCCTGCAGCAGTGTAATGCAAGCTGTTGGAGACATGCTAACTTTAGGATGTGCTACGAAAGGGTCAGCCAGTCTGATGCTGGATGGTATTGGACAGACATGCACCTTGGTGTAAACAGAGGCTGCCCTCCTGATTGCCTTGCTGAAAAGCTGCCGAGGAGCCTTTTTGTCCTGACTTGTTGCAGCCATGTTTGCACACCGTATTCAGAGGAATGTTGCTGGGTAAGACAGCTCCATTTCAACGGATCCAAAGAAACACATGGAATACAATGCTTATATTTTCACATATTTTGACCAATTCAGTGATTTCTAGATGATTTCCTGGCACAGTGTTTTGGGCTGCTGGACATTCCCCAGCCTGGTCGCTGACCTGCAGCTTTGTCTCTTTGACTGATTAATCAAAGAGACAAAGGCATATAGGGAAGTGCTGTTGGTCAGTTTGTGTCCGCCATT
>CM070491.1:6059322-6109322 GCA_036324585.1 Champsocephalus esox
CTGCAGCATGAGTATCTGTGATGTTGCATTATGGGATGGAGACAAGCAGGCCTACAGTGTGATGACTTGTGTTACAGCAGCGCTTATATGCGTTAGATGCAAGTGATACATAGCTTCTGTGGCTTGTATGACTAATGGTGCCGCATAGCGTATGGATACTAAAGTATTAGACAACCTTTTACTTATCAATGTTATAATGACAGAGACATTATGTATATAATAATAGCCGTTGACATAGCAACACGAAAAACGTCCATTTACCGCCAAACATTGAATTTGGACCATGACTTTGCTTTCTATTTCCCAATGATAACTTCAGTTGATTTGAAACCTTCAAACATCTTTAAATAAGGAGGGAAATACAAGCTCTAAAAATAAATGTGCAATATTCCAACTTATCAATGATCCCGAAATACGCATCATTCTTTATTGGTTTCTCTGTGCATATGAAGATCCAAAGTCCTTTACCACTGAAGACCATGTACTTGATAGCGCATACCTGCATTGTATGTGTGTATTTTCCTTATAAGACAGCCAGATGTGACGTGTAATTGCTATATACATGTGTTTAAATATATACAACACAGCATATTTACATATATGTGGAAGAAAATGGCTACAATATATATTTTAAACATTAAAAAAAATGCATTATTTGATCCATTTTGCATTAAGTTGGCATGATGTGATATGTGGCATTTGAGATGTCAACCTATGAATGTGAATGCTCATTCATACACAAATCTTAAATTGAGAAACATCTATTTATATTAGGCTATTATTTTTATTATAAAGCCAACTCGGCCGAAAAGCATGCATGCATGCTGTTCCATCCATCCATCTTCTCCCGCGGTCCGTGGTCGGGTCGCGAATTGGGATATGTTGCTTTCTGTAAACCGGCACAGGAAACCCCTCAAACTCAAAGACTAACACAGCAAGTGTAAATGTGTAAATGTAAAAAGTGCCAACACTGTAACTCAGCAGGCTCTATTCGCGTTTCCGGTTCAAGCAGATTTGGACGCTTTCACAATAGCAGTGATAAAGAAACATGTTTATTTCCCATCTGTTTTTGTTTTTTTGGCCATTTAAAAATGATAGAGCATGACTAAGGCATAGGTACTTCTTCCGGCCAGTTCTCACGGCTCGTGAGACCGGGGGAAGACCTCAGGTCTCGCAGGAGGACATATTTCAAAAAGCGGTTGTGCGCGTGCTGCCGTTTTGAGACAGATTTACGATCCGCAGTAAAAGGCGACATGTTGGAGCTTGGTAAATCATTCTGTGTCTGTCTTCCTCTGCCGGAGCAGGCTAGACCTAATAATAGTCTGATAATAATAATAATAATAATAATAATAATAATAATAATAATAATAATAATAATAATAATAATAATAATAATAATGATAATAATAATATTATTAATAATAATAATAATAATAATAATAATAATAATAATAATAATAATAATAATAATAATAATAATAATAATAATAATAATAAAGAAAAGAAAGATAGTAAAATGTAAGGGTTTTGGTGTCTTTGATCTAATTTTTTATTTTACGGCCATTCTCCATGTTAACAAAAATAAATTTTCAGTTTCTCTCTTTTTATTCAAAGCCCAGTTAATCATTAACGAGAGGAAGAACCTACCTGTCTTAATCCATCACACACCAAGAGACCCCCAAGATCTCACACAGCTCCAACACCACTTTAATGATGGCCTTTTGTAATGATTCAGTCTAATAATAAGTGTTTAAATAACTGTTTTAATAACCCGTAAGCCTTTTTTTGTTGCTGATTTCAATCATTGCAAAATGGCTTGTAATTTTCTAATAATATGCGGCATTCCTTCTAAGTATAGACTCCTTTAAAGGATTTCTTACAGTTTTAAAAATACTCAAATTGAAGCTATTGTTCATCATCCCACAAGGCGAACTGATTGTTAGGGTTTAGCTGCAGCCTTACAACGCTATGTGAAAGTGTCTCTATCTCTGCACCCCCACCCGTCATATTTCGGATGTTTATGCTTTTGAAAGGCTTTTATAAACGCTTTGCACGCGGCTGTGCCAACTTTACACAGCTGATCGCGCTGCTGTTGTCAGGCCGGCGCAGGTCTCCGCTGCTGCTACTTATCTTAGCTGTTGTTTCACACTGTGATTGCTATAATTTATGGCCGTCATTACAGACGCCATCATCACACCGCAAATGTTTGATTTCAATCTTGCTGTGGGTGGAATCCGAGGCGGAGCTCAGAATGCAAAGTTTAAAGGAATATCCGTGCTTTTGTAGTGCTTCGATTCCATTGCTACTTAAATGTTTAAGTGATCAAGATGCTGTATTATCACAGGCATAGTAGCTACTACACCAGTTGTGGCAATGCAAATCTGAAGCCCCAAGCTTCTTTACATATGAAACATACACATGCATTAGACATAAAACAATACAAATAAAGCAAGAAGAAAAATACATGATAAAGGGAAACATGCAAGTTACTCATTGTGCTAGTAAATGAAGGTGCTTGTCATGTTGCACATTACATTCTTTAGTTTTTGAGCTGATCTCGATAGCTCTGGCTGATTTTATTTGACTAACCACATGTTTTATTCTTTATTCAGCCCACTCTCTTCAGTCTGCGTACAAATGACAGGACTTTGCAAAGGCGTGCAATAGATACGCAGAAGTCTAATTTTGCGTGCATATGATACACCCACGTGACGTTTGTTGTGAATCTTAAATGCGTTTATTTTCTACATATCTTTGCCATTTATTTAACCCTAACCCAATAAGCTGCTGTGTCGTTTATTGCACCGCAAACATTGTTTTAATGTTTTAGGCGCGATATCAGCGCATCACATGCACGCACAATCGGACTTCTGCGTATCTATTGAACGCCTTTGCAAAATCGTGTCACTTGTACGCAGACTGTGAGACCGGGTTGGTTTTATTCGTCCATTCATCTCTAGTTTAAAATGAAAATATAAAAAGCCTGTGGTGTTAGCATGTGTGTGTACCTGGAGGATACTGCTCCATTGTTTGACCTTGAAGTGTTTCTTGTTAGCTACTGTTAGCCTCCCAGGCGGAACACTTGCTAACAGTCTGAGCTCCATTGTTCTGCTGGAGCTCTGTTACAGGGGATGATCCAGCATCCATTGTTGGAGCCCCGCGCGCGGCCTCGCGGCGGGGGGAGACGTCTCTTCGTTGTGTCTTCCTCTCCCTCTCCTTCTTCCTCCTCAGCATCCTTTATTTCTCCCCTTGTCTCTTTGTCTCTCCTTTCATTTCTAACAGCTCTCCGGTACTCTCTCTTTCCAAGTAAATTCTGCTAAATGAATTACAGCGCCTCTCCAAAATCATTCATGGGATAACATTATGTTTATTTGGGCTATTTATTTTTTAAATAAAACATTTAATTCAGAGTCATATTATCTCCCATAGGCTGGAGTAATAGCCCGGCTAAAGCTAAACATATTATTTTTAGGGATTAGACGTTTTCTTTTTTTGTGCCCGTCAGTTTTTTGCTTGTTGCTATTTTGTGTCCATATCACATGTGGTATTGTAACATCGTATGACTTAGAATAAAACATATTGAACATTAGAACATCCAGCCGACTCAGTCGCATTTCGATGCAACACATTCATTTCTACTGATTGATGAATAACAAAATAAAAATGTTTTCTCGATGTTCTTCAGTCTGTTCTTTATTGGCTCCTGGATGCAGAAACAAATAGCAGACACTTCAGACAACAGTCAGGAAACATATGTTCGTTTTCTCTCCTCCATCATGGAATATTTCTATTTGCCGGAAACAGATACATTGAAATATAAGACGGGACAATGTGAGGAACCCCCTCGTGTTCTGCCGACTAACGGCGGCGCGAGGCAGAGATGACAGTGAGGAATAACGGAGAAAGAGTGCGAGGCGGGCAGTCATTTTTAAAAAACGAACAAAGTCGGTGACAATCATCTTTTATCGGTCTCTGTGCGTCTGTCACAGGCCGTGCTTCACCTCACAGTGTACACGCACACACACGCACACACAAACGGGTGCACGCATTTTTATGTTTTTTATGTTTAAGTCTTGCAAACATGCACCAGTCCGGATGGGTCCCACGAACAGTCACGCGCATGGATTGCCCCCCATCCCACCCTCTCCCCTCCCCAACACCCCCTCCCGTCCCGACCGACACGTCACGTGCTTCATTAAATAATGCATGCAGAGGTTGCAGAACAGATATGTATTGGTCAGGAATATAACGCTTAGACATGGTGCCGCTCCGGAGTGTCTGACGTCGAAAAAATTCAACTGTCCTTTCAACAAAAAAAAATACAAGCCCCCCCTATAGCAGTAGGGAGAGAGAGAAGGGGAGAGAGAGCGAGGGGGGAGAAGAGGAGACACTGAGAAACGCCGACAGAGAGAGAGAGGGGAAGAGAAAAGAGGGGAAGGAGGCTGCAATAAAACAAATTTGGACGGGTGTGCGTCTTGCGGGTCGTTGTGGACACCGTGAGTATTGCGGAAGTAAGGGGACTGCATGTGGGGAAACACTATTCTTCTTCTTCTTCTTCTTCTTCTTCTTCTTCTTCTTCTTCTTCTTCTTCTTCTTCTTCTTCTTCTTCTTCTTCTTCTTCTTCTTCTTCTTCTTCTTCTTCTTCTTCTTCTTCTTCTTCTTCTTCTTCTTCTTCTTCTTCTTCTTCTTCTTCTTCTTCTTCTTCTTCTTCTTCTTCTTCTTCTTCTTCTTCTTCTTCTTCTTCTTCTTCGCTGCTGCGCCTTCCGCATCCCTCTCAGTGCATCATTGTAACAGCGTGGTAAATATGCTCCCCAAAAATACCCATCTTGTGCCGTGTTTTCTCATCGTGCATGTTGCTGTCGTGTTGTTTACACATCGCCCCCACCCATCATCAAGTCAGCCATTGTTTATAGCGGTGCAGACCGCGGGAAGAGAGAGGGGACATTGCAATATTAGCCGATGGCTGTTTGTATTTTAGGAAGCACTTTTAGGATATTCTTCTCCATCTTCCTCCCATCAGTCTGCCTCTACATCTCTCTCTGCCTCCCTGTCCATCCATCCCTCCCTCTCTCCCCTCTCTCTTCCCCTGTTTCCCCCTCCCAGCCAGCTACTTCTCTTGATTTATAGTGAGGCAGGGTGTCAGCGTGCGGCCGCGGCTGCCATTGTGTGTTTGTGAGGGAGTGCTGTTGTTTACGGTGCCGGCCGCGATAAATCACATTTTCTCTGCGCTGTGGGAAAAAGTGAGGGTCGATGGAGCGATGATACACCGGAACGCGGAAGGAGATGAGGAGGAAGAGATCCCGCCACGGCCGCCGGCTCTCTTCCTCCTCACCTGCCTCCATGCACACACACACCCTTTTCACTTGATTATTACTCCGCCTGTTCTCTCGCTCAGTCTGACTGTCTTCTGGCTCCGGGTCGTGAATTACTGCGGCGACCAATTAACGAGAGATTTGTTTGAATTTGGCACACCGGGCGCGCCTCCGCTGCCATGAAATCTCATAAAAAGGACCTGCCGGCCATGCAAATCTCATCCATACCCAGAAGTGTGAGAGGAGCTAAGCTGAAGATCGACATTAGAGTCTAAGGCTGATTTAAACTGCATCATAGTCCTGGGTTTAAGCATGCATCATTAAAATGCTTAAGCACTGATAGTAGAATGTGTATACACTTTATTTATATAACAGAAACAACCCTCATATTGTTTTAGTGTGTACATCTGGTGCATGGTTGCTTGTAGTGGAGAACAGTGGTGTCTTCATGGTGTCCAGACTGTACTCTGACTGAGTTCATTTTTTAAGAACTTGTCTCCATCTTTCTCCAAGCAGTTTTTTTAACAGTGTTTTCTTTTGATGTCTGCTGGAATGGAGCAAGGCGCCATTATTCATGTCGGCACTCAGAGGCTCTGCCTTAGCTCAAACCCATCACTTTAAATCAGAACTGATTCTACTCTTAACATTAGGGAAATACGAATAGGGATTTCTTATTTCCGTCGTTTGCTTCATATCTCTGTTGCATTTCTTCACCACACATGGCTATGTAAACCCAATGACTCATTGTGAAGCGGGTGTAGTAGCATGTGTAGCCCTTCCCATTGAGAGTAGCAAGTGGGGTGGGCTCGGGAGGGGAGGGTTGGTAATTTCATCTGCTAATCTCATAACTCATATATACACATGGTTGTTGTGTTGGTATGGAGCCAGCTGGTAGAATATGCAACGTGCAGTCTTTCATAACAAAATCAAACATCATTGAATTAAATAGATAGCATACACAATTAGCTTACAATACTTTATTTATTGGCATTGTTGCAATAGTAGAAACATGGATGGATGGAATCAGTTTACAATTACATTTCAAGGGCTGAACTCACTAGCCTCCACGTGCAGTGTAAACCTTAGTGTAACCACATTAGAGCTCAGCGGAATCCCATTCCCTAATAATGGGCGTTTTTTTCTTCCAAAAATGTGTATTCCTGCTGCCCGCCGCGTGTCACAAACAATATCCCGCCTCGTTGCTGTGGACATGGAAAGGGGGTGGGAGACATTTGGGGATTGCTTCTTCCTTTTGTCATATACATGTAATTATGTGGCTGCTATAGCCTCGTGTCTGATTGAGGTGAGGTTTAAAATACATTTCCAACACTCCACAATTTAAGAGGGGACACACTAATTAAATAGTCCCACGGCGAGGGAGCACGGCAGCAGAGTTTATATTATCTTATCCCAGGCATGTGTCCACTGCTGAGTGTGTGTTGTCTTCTGAGATAGTCCCGGATCAAACCCAGCTGAAATTGTTCAAATATTTGAAAGCGCGTTGAGAAATGATATCACTGCCTGCCTGCCAACCATTATAGCTACCGGGGGGGGGGCAACTCCTGAGGCCTCGCTGCATTTGGCTAAATACATGTCTGCTGCACTATGATTCAAAATCCAGATGTTTGTGACCTCGGTGGGAAACACAGATAGATAGATGGCGTTCATGTGTCAATGCACAATCGGCGTTTTATTGTGAAGCCGCAAACATTTGAGGTTGGAATGAATGTTTACACCGAGACCTGCGGCAGGACAATGGCGGCAGTATACATCCGGAGAATATAGGACACAGATAGAGAACAATAAGACGGGTATACGCGTTTCTCTGAGCTGGAGCGGAATCGTTAAATGGAAGCGCTTAGTGGGAATTTGTCGGTATCTGCTGAATGAATGTTGGTGATTTTCCGTTAGATGTGTGCGTGATTGTAATTATTTTTCATTTCATCGTCCCCACTGGTCACGGCTTTAACGGCGATCGACTTCAAAATGTAGCCTCGCTCGTTTAAAATGTGAGGGATTTACAAACACGTCTTTTTATATCGACATTCAACCTCTTTTTTGCATGAGTTTAATCTTGGCATAGCGGAAGAATATTTGGCAGTCTCACTTGTTCGCTTACGCTGAAAAAAATAGTACATTTCACACACAACAAAACACTAATAGTTTGTTGTTGTTGTTGACGGCAAGGTTGAGTTTGGCTTTAAATGGTCAATGACAAGGTCGATGCGGACCCACGCGTCTGACTGGCACGCGCTGTGGCAGACTCTCACAAGGCTCATCTTCCCACTCAGCACTGTTTCTGGCAGCCATATTGTCTTCGTCTCTGTTCTTTTCCCACGCAAGGCATGTTAAAATGCGCCGAGCGACAAGCATGGCCTTCCGCGACATGGAGAAAATGCTTTCGATTAAATACAAATAAAACGTTGCTGTTTTAAAGTCCTACTCTGTTCGAATCCATCTGATTAAACGAAGCCCGTTATTTTAGTCTCTATAAAACATTGCCCGATTTTGCTTAACAGAAAAGTCAGAAAACGGAATTTAAAGTCTTGAATACAGCGAGCTTTTCTAACACGGGTTAGACACATGAGCAAAGACAGCAAGCATGCGTGTATCGAAGGCTGTCTTCATATAAATTCATAAGCAAAAACCCGCCGTGACCTATATTTTAAGAGACATTGTTATATAAAATTAAAAAAAGAAATCTATAAAACAACAAAATAGTGTAGTGTGTACCCTTGCATTTCACATGTTCTGAAGTGTCCCTTTGAATATTCCAGCCATAGCGGATTCTCATATAAATCCAGCACAGGGAAATAATCCATATCCGTAAACTAAAGATTGTACTTAATCTACTCTGAATGTAAGTGAAAAGACAACATCATGGGAGCAGTGAAAGCAGTTCGTCTTGAAAGCAGAAACGGAGCAGAGATTCTTCAAAAACATAAATGTGAGCAGCGCGTCATAAATCTGCAGCCGGACGTTAACGAGCGAAAGATTTAAGAGCTGGGGAAATAATCCTAACAAAACCCCTTAACGTGTGTTTAAATCAACCCTAACAAGGGCCACGTTTTAGGAACCATGATTTATTATCATAGCAGCATTGCTTTGCTAAAAAAAACCAATGTAAGGTTATCAATATTATAAAATAAGTATTATTAATATTGCTGAACCTTTATCATGAATTGCCTTATATCTTAAAGGATATACACGCTCGCGCTCCAGGTACATCCGGGCTCTTTTCCGCGTGCAGATGATTACCCGTTTGGAAATAAATCAATAAGAAGCCTCGCACTAATTTATAATCGTCTGCGCGAGGGCAGTGATTCAAAGCGCGTGAAAAATGAGCGGCGGAAAGTGTATCCAGAGCCCGTGAGCCTTTTCACTTCAACCCGGCCGCAGAGCAGTATGCACGAGGGCGATAAGAAACCGAGCCGATCGAACCGGAAATGTGTCCGCGAGGAGGGGCCCGGGCGCGAGCCTTTGCCTGCCCGTTCGCTTTCTTTTATCATGGCGGCTACAATCTAAAAATAACGGCTCTCTTTATTCCTACTGGCTTTGTCTCTCTCACTCTCTTGTCGTGTGTGCGTGTGTTTGTGTGAGGCAGTGTAGGCATGTCTATACGCGTGGGCAGATAACACAAACAAACACAGAGAGGGGGGGGGGTGGGTGCAGGGAGATAAGGAGAGCAGAGATTCATTCATGGTCTAAATTCTACCTGTAACTAACGGCCAATACCAACGAGACATATGCGCTCAAAATGTGTTTAAATATAACGAATAACAAGCCAGTCAAATGTCCAAAGTGTCCAAAATATCCTTAAATCGTGTCTTCGTGAAAGGCTCAGAAGATACATGTGGCTATTTGAGTTATTTTGGTTATTAAAGCAGCAATTTACAATGATTTGAGAATTGGAAAATCATTGAGAATACAGCACCACTTGCACACAATTAAAAGCTGACGTGGCCCGGGCTCGGAATATAGGCCAGGCCTATTAAAATAAAATTAAAAATAATAAGTCGTGGTTATGTACACAATCTATTCAATTACGTGCCCATTGTACGCACTGGCGTGACTGGGTTGGCGGTGGAGTGTAGGTCATCATGTGGGAACATGTATTGTGATTACAGAAATGGTTAGGCCTATTTCATTGTATTTCATGTATTACTACAAAGTTGAGAAATATATTAGTTAAGTTTGTTTCCGTTAATATTAATGCATTAATGTCTCCCCTCAAACTGTCTGGATCCACAGTGAACGGCTAAACTCGTGTGATGTGTAAACACGCCAAACACAGGTCAGATCACAGCGGAATGTGTGCTCTTCCTCCCCTCTTCCTCCCCTCTTCCTCCCCTCTGATCGCTCTCAGTTTGACGCCATGTAATATCCAACATCTGGCCCGCGCGCATGCAGCAGGATGGACAGGCAGGTCACACTGAACCGCGCAAACCCCCCTGGTGCACCTCAACCAGACTCACTGTTGGACAGGAACGCGAACCAGAACCCCCCCCACCCACCCACCCCCTCCCAGACGCCATAGGTTCTCTAGCTGTCAGTCCATGGCCTGGTTGAGGCACAGTTCACGGTGTCATGTAATCAGTGATACCATTTAAATGCAACATGAGTGGAAGTTTCATTATTGTAAAGATGCTCTAGAATATGTTGGCCTGCAGGTCAGCAAGAAAAGCTAGCCAGATAGCAAAACAACCGCAGTGCTTGTTTGGAAAGTTGAATACAAAATAGACAGGGACCTAAAGAAGAAGCGAGGCGAGTTCTGCTCATTTTGGCAAATTGGTAAAGACGCATAAAAAAGAGGACAAATAGGCGGATAGAGGAGAGACCGAGGAGAGGAGCCGGGGGACGCAGCGCTCTGGAGAGGAAACGGCTCGACCGTAGTACGGTCTGCTATTTGGGGGGACATTTGCAGCACAAGCGAAAGGGGGGGTGAGCGCGCGCACGCGGTGAGTTCTTTAGGGTGAAGTAAGCACCAGCTAGCCCCAGACCCAGCAGTCCCCGGCAGCCTGTGCGCTGGAGGTAGGCTGTGAGTGTTGGATATTTATGGCGGAGACGACTCTAAATGTATAGCTGTTCCCTAAACCGGGCGAGTAAAACGCTTCAGAGGCGTGCTAATGGACACACCGGAATTATAACCGCAAGCTCTTCCAACGCCGTGCTATACATGCTGTTTTATTGCCATTTTGGACTCAAAACCACGGCAGAAAATTGCCAAACCGTCCGTCATTACGCACGAAATTACGTCCAAGGATTTCTTCTTCTTTATTCCGTTCGTGTCCAAACAGCAGCAGGTCCAGGAGGAGAGACGCGGACAGAGAGCAGGTAAGCTCCGCCGGGGATGCTTCTCGCTCAGTGTCCCGGTGTGTGTTCCCGAGGCGTCCCCTTCCCCGCGCGTTCCACAGCTCGACATGTCATTAATTATCTGTGTGTGACCGTGGTCTGTGGGCCGAGGCATCCGCGGGGTGTGCCAGCTCTATTGCTAGCCAAAAGCTTCTCTTTTTACTATGCGTGCGTGCGTGTGTGTGTGTGTGTGTGTGTGTGTGTGTGTGTGTGTGTGTGTGTGTGTGTGTTGAAGTCAGATGCTCAGAATAGGTAACGGTAAATGGCTCTTCTCTCTCTGTCCCTCTCACTCTTGTTTGGACAGAGAGGTGTGCGTCCGGTGAGTGCGTGTGCGCGTGACTGGCAGTGAATGGACCTGACAGCTAGGTGTAAAGAAAGAAGATGCATGCTAGCACTGCTGTGATTTATTATAGTGTGAAAAGATTGCTTACTCAAAAGCCTCCCCCCTTCTCTCTCCCTCTTTCCACCCTCTTTCCTTACCCCCCCTCTTCCAAAAGACACAACAAGTCCACAAGTGGTTTTATAAACAACTGATCTCTCAAAAGCTTGCTGTTAATAAATGAATAATTTGTACAAGGAACTATATAATTCTCTAAATGCTGTGGCCATGAGTCGTGAATGAAGCTTCACAGAAGAGGAAACACGAATAACCTGTTGCCTTATGATAACATTAACGCTTTATTTGTTTAGCACTATTCCTATAGGTGTGACAAATTAAACAGAAATAAATCAAGATATTCAATTCAGGTGAATAGTTCAAACAAATAGTGATTTCTCTTATCAGTTTATTTCATTTGAAAGATTTTTAGATTGTCCAGTTTTTCAAGGGAGAAAAGCCATTACAGTACTTTTCCTTCTCATTTCTCTCTCCCTTGGACCCTTCGGTGTATCTCGGGGACACACTAACAGAGAGTTACAATGTAACTTATTTAAGCCACGCTTAGCTCTTTTTGTTCAATGTATAATCAAAATGGCCTTTATAAGCATTTGACAAGGCAGGGTGGATAAGATTAAAAATATATTCGCTGATGATCCTGCATTATAACGACTGTATACATGGGTTCCTTGAATTGTTAAATTAGATTTAAACAGGATTTCATGTTTGACCTAATAGTGTGTCAGCAACACTAATGGCGCATTTCCACTGCGGGGCCTCGCACGGCTTAGTACAGTATAGTTAGGCCTTGTTAGGACAGACTCACTTTATGCTGCGTTTCCATTACAGTTTAGTAGCTGGGGCAGTAAGAGAGGCGAAGTCACGCCCATACTTCCACCCATGCATGGGACCTTATTTCTGAAAATTATGTATTGAAGTCAATGGAGAGAAAAAACGTATCTTTCGATCCCTTTGAATTGTGCCATGAATTACACATATGATGTTTGTTAATCTTAACAAATCATTTCCAAAAAGTCACAGTTTGTCTTAAAACTGTTGAAATATAAGACTATGAAAAATACGCAACTAGAAAGACTACAACTTCTAGAGTCGTGTACATTAACGTTACACATTACACTTGTGTTACTCACCGACACCTTGTAAAGCCGGTCCCGCATGCTGGCTCTTAGGAACCGACTAACTCCCCTTTTGTGTACAGTTCTCAACACGGCCAGACTTGTAGAGATTTTCACCTCTTTTAATACTTTCCGCCTCATTCTGAAAGAAAGAAGTGAAATGTGCTAACGTGACGGCCATCTTGGTGTTGGTGATGTATGCGAGACCAGAGATGTAGTTCATTGAGCGCTTCACACAAAAAAATGTGTTACTTCACAGTTTTACGACATTTATTTATTTTTTTGACTTGCAAAATGATCTTTTAAATTGACAAACATCATATGTGTAATTCGTTGCACAATTCAAACAGGATCAAAAGTTAATCTTTCTCTAAGCTACAGGATTTTTCCAAAATAAGGTCCCATGGAGGTCCACCGGAAAGGGAGGGACTTTGCCACTCTATAGTAACGCAGTGCAGGCGGAGCCGTGACGTCATCTTCAATGCGAAACACAAAACCAACATCAGCCATTAGCTGTTAGCCCTCAGAGCTCACAGCTCCTCATATCTGTTCAGAAACTAGACAAAAGTTAAACAAGTACAAACCACAGACTGCCTGTGTCATGGCGAATACAGTCGCTGGTTTATTTATGTCTGTAGGCCGTTGTTGTGAGTGTGGACGGTCGGAGCATATACTGCGTTAGCTTAGCCAAGCTCCATTCAGAAAACACGCATTTTAAAGGTTGTTCGCCTGCCGTCTGTCTGCAGACTTGTCAAAGCATTAATTCATGGTTTTTACTAACCGGTATCAGTATGTTGTTACTTCGGCATCATTTTGAAACGTGTATTACAATTAAATCACGGTCAAATATGTTCATTGTGTGTAGTTGTAGCCCCCTTGGCAGCGATCCTCTCTCTAGTTTAGCATACTCAGCCCAACTCAGCCTGGTTGTTGGCCTGCTAAGAACCTCGATGTTATGGGGCCAGAAAAACTGTGAAATAGCACCCGCTAGCTGGAACTACGCCAAGTGGAAACGCAACAAAAAACGGGCCGGGCACGGCACGCTTAAACCGCGCTCTGCACTGTAGTGGAAATGCGCCATAAGTCCCAACAAGTGTTTAGGACTCACAATACGATTTCCCATGCACTTTAGGGGTCACTAGCCAAAGTATGGAACAGCTGATATGTGGGTGTCGTATTAAGTATCCGGACAGCTCCTCTGGAAGCTCGCTTGACCTTGGTGGTTTTCACTCACTTCCGGTCAAAGAGACTTTAAAGTCATGAAAAACCCACAGCGACTCCAACACAGCTGTGATGTAATTGATTTTGTCATACATCACTGACAAAGTATAGGCGCAACAGCGATCAGAGTCAAATAGTGTGGGAAGCGCGCCTCGCACTGTCACACTGTATAAAGGCTGACAGCTCTGGCCCAGATCCATACAGACGCTTTCTCCTGGAAACAGGTCGAGTAGCAGGCTGATCTGCTGCTGGGCCAAGTGGCCTGATTATATTACCACCCCTGCTTCTCTTTCTGGTCCATGTGTCAGAAGAGGAGCATGTTGGTAGACATTGATACAGCCTTGTTGTACTGACAGGTTGTTCATAAGGCCTCAAACATATAAAGAAGCAACTTAGGAAAACCGTTTTTTAAGGCGATGCAAAACCACAAATGACTACAGATACTAAAGGATGCTAATGGAACTGACACATGAAGTGATCGTAATAGGTAGCCACTATATGTCCTGAAGTTTAACCCGTTGGTCACGCAACAAAACCCCTGAAAAATGATGATCAGCCATTGGACAAGGCGCATGGCTTATAGTGCTGCAAGGGATGAGGTCTTTGTGTAGGTTGACCCGGAAGTTAGCATCGAAAAGGCTCCTTCGCAGAAAGCATTGGGATTTCTCCCAAATATCTTTCAAATGTAATTGCCAGATGTAAAAAAAGCTGACGCGACGCAATAATGGAGATACATCACAGATGCGTCACTTCTCGTCTCCACTGCAAAGCTAAAGGCTGCTAATGTCCGGTGTGATGATGTATAGAAGTTTCATGAAGTCACTGGTTGGAAATGTCCTTTATAAAGCATGCGTCTAACCAGACCGTATTACAAACACATTCACTTTGTGACGAGACCTGAAGTGGTGCTAGCTATTACTGGGGTGTAGGACTCATTCCTGCACCTTCCTTTTGGCCTCCAGAGTATACCATATGAGTAACTGCTCACTATTCACAAGACATTCTCAGAGGTAAACATTGACAGGATCCCTCACACACTTCCTGTAAAATCAATCATCAGCTTTCATGATATTCATTGTTTTTTAAATCAGAACAAATGTAAGCTGACACTGTCTATACGCTTCGATTGCAGTTTATAAATACTGTTGGTTTTAAACTTGATTTTACATAGCGTTTAACACACACACACACACACACACACACACACACACACACACACACACACACACACACGCACACCACTGTTCTTCCAGTGCCTGACAGACATGGTGAGCTTGGCACTTTTTGTGCCCCAGGAGCAGAAAGGGCAAATTGACCACCTCCCTCTGAACCCCCGAACACCCCCCGCCCCCCGCTCTCTTTCTCCTGGCGTCAGGGCTTTCTTTCAGATGGAGGTTAAAGATTAGCATCTCTGATAAAGATTAACTCTCTGTCAAAGGAAGAGCTGAAGGCATGAGTTTCTGGTTCGGAATTGTTGGTGACACAGGGCATGCTCTTGTAAGGGGGAGGGGGAGGGGGAGGGGGGGGCTGCAGCAAGAGAGGAGGAAAGATATCGTGCTAACATGTTTCCTCGACACATTATTGTTGTGAGCTTTAAGGTACTTAAATGCTTCCGGCAGTGGCTCAGTCAGTAGGGGCTTGTGAGGGACTGTGAGCCGTAGGGTCGCCGGTTCAAGTCCCCGGCCACACCTAAAATATGGAGTGTGGACTGATACTTGGAGAGGTACCAGTTCACCTCCTGCCCTGCCGTGGTGCCCTTGAGCCATGCACCGGACACCCCCATTGCTCCCCGGGCGCTGTGCAATAGTTGCCCACTACTCCCAGTGCTAGACTCCTGGTGCTAGACTCCTGGTGCTAGACTCCTGGTACTAGACTCCCGGTACTAGACTCCCGGTGCTAGACTCCCGGTACTAGACTCCCGGTACTAGACTCCCGGTGCTAGACTCCCGGTGCTAGACTCCCGGTGCTAGACTCCCGGTACTAGACTCCCGGTACTAGACTCCCAGTGCTAGACTCCCAGTGCTAGACTCCCAGTACTAGACTCCCGGTGCTATACTCCTGGTACTAGACTCCTGGTGCTAGACTCCTGGTACTAGACTCCTGGTGCTAGACTCCTGGTACTAGACTCCTGGTGCTAGACTCCCAGTGCTAGACTCCTGGTGCTAGGATGGCTTCAAAGCAGAGGACACATGTCACTGTGCTGTGTGACCATTAAAGAGGGGCTCATCCCTTCTATTCTGTAAAGTTATGTCATACTTGTAAAAAGAGGCAAATGTTTTCCTTTTTCAATATGGTTTGTCTTTTAAATAACAATATGACTTGTTTTTTATTTAAAGAGGAAGAAACCACGTGTAACATAACTGAATCGGAGCGTTGATGAAATCAAAAGTTATAACCTAACGTGAATATGCTGAGTTTGAGCTAAATCAAGTAAAACTAACCCGAAAAAGAGGCTGCACGTGCAAATTGGACTCATGCACTCTATTCTCATTGACTCAGCATGATGCTTAACACTGCATTAAGTTTGACTCTTTAGATCAGGGGTGCCCAACCAGTCGATCGGGGGAGATTCCCAGTCGATCGCGAGATGTGTCGAAAAATAGAACAACAATATTCTGTTTTATCGTTAATGTCCTATGACATAATCTTCCCGTGCCAGATTAATGCACTTGAACGCATCAAAGCTTTGTGATTGGCCAGACTGGCAACTTTAAAAGTAGCTCTCGGTTCAAAAAGGTTGGGCACCCCTGCTCTAGAAGCAACATTTACATGGTATTAAAATGTTTTCTCTTATTTTAACACTTCACAAATGAACTGGTTCTGATTGTTGGTACACGTGTGCATGTCTGCAAACCAAGACCTGTAAGCAGAATTGGTCGTCTTTGACAGACGCATGTGGCTAACCCTAAACTTATTCAAACTGATCTGTTGTGGAGCATAATGCCTCAGTTATGTGACATCTGCAGCCACCAGCAACATAAGTAGAAGATTTGTTCAGTTGCCACAAGCAGAATGAAAAGAATATGTTCAAATAAGAGGATATCCTAACAGCAGACAATGCCTGTCCTCTAACATGCTTTCACAGTCCGGTGTACAACAATATATAAACTGTCCAGTGCCGGTCTTTAGGCACACGGCTGGACGCATCAATAGAGGGTGTGAAGCTTGGACTGGCTGTAAAAGGACATTCACATGTTTCTCATCAGTATATATTGGGGGAAATTAGATTATAATTACAAATTATGTAATATTTTACTATTGAGCTATCTTAATCAAAATAATGGGAAAAGCTTGAGTTTGTGTGGTGGTGAAGCAGCGTGTGGTGGTGATTGTGTGGTGTGTGGTGTGTGATTGTGATTGTGATTGTGATTGTGATTGTGTGGTGGTGATTGCAGCTTTAGCCCTGCGTTGATTTTGGTTGGGATACCTTCAGTGTGGATGGTGAAGGAGGTTTTTACCCTCTCCTCTCATTAAAAGCTGCAAAAACACTGAACCACGCAGTTTTACATAAAGAATCCTTGTTTCCCCCGGACGCTCTACTGCTGCCGCTGAAGTTTGCTCAGCTTGTTTTTCTCGGATAATTTAAGAGTCAGACGTTAGAGGTTTTTACCCGGAGCCAAAACTATCCACTGAGGTCTCCTCCTCTCCGAAAACAACTGAACTGATGATTAAAACAGTTAGAAAGGCTAATTAGCACAGTTCCAAGTAACACATCTGTGTTTTCTTATTGCAGTTTGGTGGGCTACATGCTAATGTTGGAACAGCTTGTTTCTCTGATAACTTAAGATGCAGAAGTTCAAGAGGTTTTTAGCCAGAGTGTAATAATAATAATATCATGAAACACAGAGGTCTGCTCCTCTCCTCTGGCATCAAGTGGTAAAAACAGTGAATAAAGCAGTTTCATTTTCACATCTGAGTTTCTCCCTGCTTGCTATTCGGCTTCCGCTAACAGCTTGTTGACTGAAATCTTGAAAACAGTTATAAAAGTAATTTTCCGACAGCTATTGGCAGACAATGCATGCTCAGTGGAGATAGGAAACCATGGCAGGACGCCAGTTGACTGTTCACGTTACCTTTATTTAAATTACAGATTGCCGAAAACATTTGCGATTAAGAAAGTACACAACTTCACAAAATATAGGTTGTATTTTAAGAACTTGCATGCGGTTTACCCTAAAATGAAATGTTTAAGAATTAAAATATTTGTCTGTGTTTGAGTTTGAGTTTAGGGTTAGGTTTGAGTTTAGCGTTAGGTTTGAGTTTAGGGTTAGGTTTGAGTTTAGGTTCGAGTTTAGGGTTAGGTTTGAGTTGAGCGTTAGATTTGAGTTTAGCGTTAGGTTTGAGTTTAGGGTTAGGTTTGAGTTTAGGGTTAGGTTTGAGTTTAGCGTTAGGTTTGAGTTTAGCGTTAGGTTTGAGTTTAGGGTGAGGTTTGAATGTAGGGTTAATTGTTCAATTAAATAAAAATACTCTTCAAGACAAGTTGTCAGTGCATAGATAGGTACTTGTTTTATTATAAGCTTTAATTCTGTTGCATTATTGAACTTAGTATATCGAGTATATCTGCCGCTGTGTGTGGGCCACAAACTGAAAAGCCTTAATTGCTCTGGGACCGACACTTTCCTTTAAAAAACTGGAAAGCCAGGAACATCTCCCTCTCAGTTCCTCTCTCTGAAAAGCGGTGTTGAAACGTGTTTGTCATTGGCTCAGATCAGGAGGCAGGAGATGAAATGTGTTTCAGAGGAGATTGTCGTCGCTTGCCCTTTTGGTGAGGCTGCTGGTGATGATGCTGCATGGCCGTTCACCCTCATTACACTTCAAGGAACGCTTCAGATGGACTTGATGATAAATGGATGGATGGATATTGACTGAGATTTGGGGAAGCAAACTGTGATGGAAACGGGTGCTATGGTGGCTTGAAAAGGTCAACAATCCAATGCAGACACTGACTTGAGCAAAGGTGAAGGAGAGATAGCAGATTTAGCGTTTTCTTTTTTGCTAAGTTTGTTTGTTTAAGTCAGCAGTTTGTCAAGTGTTTGTTAGCCAATGTGTTTCTTATGAGAAAATGTAATTCCCGAGAAAAAGCTGCAGGGGAGAAAAAGAGAAGGATTGAGAACTCCCCGAATCCTGTAAGACTACAAATGTGTTTACAATGTGTGCATGCAGTGTGTGAACAGACACATTTCAAACACTGTAATAATAATAATATTAAGTTGAACCTAATTTTTTTTTACGTAATATGATTGCTTTCAACCAACCTGTGAAATGTGTTGACATAATACGTTTAATTAAAGTCAACGGTCAGTGTTTTCAGTGCAAGTGCATGCACTCTGAATGTGAAGGTTTCCCATGTGGCTGCATCGGCATTGAAGTGGGACTGGAACAGGGATTGAGCTTCTGGAAACGAAACATGATTCCAACCCGAGATCACTTGAGAGGAACGTTAGTGGAAATGACGTCACGTCCAGACATCGGATACACATGGGGGGATGAGTCCAGCAGATAGTTGGTTTGAGGCCGGGAAATGTGAACAATTGTTAAAAGTATTACTATTATCTTTTTGTATTGTTATTATATAATTACTATACTATCTCCAGGGGTTCTGTTGAGTCTATTAATGCTTCTTGTTATGTCAATAAGTCAGCAGTATTCATGGCTGCATGAAACTTGTGCTCCTGACTGTAGACTGTATTTAAAATGTAAGCTAATGGAGCTCTCACAGTGTGTACCGCAACATCACATATAGAATGTTAGTCTAAAAGTAAAGAAATCAACCAGTTGTTAATCAGTATGGAAACAAGCTACATGCAAACATATATGTAAGGTGATAATATTACACTCAGTATAATTACCACATCAATGCTCTTAGTTTGAGCTGAGCCCACTTTAGGAGCCGGTGGCTTACATGTTTGTCCATTCTGCTGTTTTACATCTCCAGCACGAATCCTTGGCTCATAATGAAAGTAAAATGTATTTTCTTTAAATCATGTCTTAATTGAAAGGATAGTGATTCAAGGATCAGAGCTAGAACATTAAAAAGCCATTTTTCAGCACTTGGCCATGCAGTGGGTGGATCATTAAAAAACTGAGCTATTGCTCCTTCGGGTCAAAAGTCACTTGTGTGCCGATATAACAGCGAGTGCTCGAGTGTTGCTGCAATACCACAGGATACTTTTTACACCATCTGTAAAATAGCAGCGATGATACTGCAAGGTTTGTGTGTGTGTGTGTGTGTGTGTGTGTGTGTGTGTGTGTGTGTGTGTGTGTGGTGTTATGCAGGCCGGTGACAGCACCACCAGTCAAGGCAGAGATAAGAGCAGGGAGTGGTGATAACGTGTGTTCAGGTCATGTGAGACTTTAACATGAAACCACAGTGTCGTAAATCCCTCTAACTAAGAATTTAACGTCTCAAAAACGGTACAGTCTCAAGTTTCATAAAAAAAAACGTGTGTGTGTGAATGGTGTTTTCCAATCCAGTCGAGTCCATTACGCATTTGGTTCACTTACGCGCGGACTGACCCTCTGCTGCTTCCGCATATGAATGTGCCATTACTTCACAATTTCAAACTTTCACTTTATCTATCCTGAGAAAAAAACAACTCTTTACATTCAGGATCCTGATCCAGGATCTGTGTGAATCCCCCTCTCTCCCTCTTCCACTCACAACTTGGCTCATCAGCTGTTCTGGGGCCCTGGAGGCGGCCTCCTCCCTTTGTCTCGGCCTATGGGCTAGCTGGCTAAGCTAGTCGGCCCCTGCATCACTTTCTGGGTAACTTTAGACTAGTGCACTCCTGCTCCGGAGCGCAAAGTTCCGACTGACCCGCGGGGCTAAAGGGGGGACGCAGGGAAGGAAACCCCGGTCGGTGCTGTACATGGAGATGGACGGCAGCCAGAGCTGTGCGTGAGTGCGTGTGTGCGTGCGCGGAAACATAAAGTAACTTTATAGTAGTAGGAGTAGTGGAGGTGCTGATGGTGGTGGTGGTGTAGGCTGGTACGGGGAGGTCGGGGGATCCTTGCTTTTGATTTATGTGTTTGGGGGAAGCTGTCAGGAGCAGAAACAGAAGCAGGAGATTTTATTCCAGCACTTTAATAACATTTATCAGCAGCTATGCAACAACACGGACAGCGCTTTTCATCCCGCGGTCTTGGATACTATTATACAATTATTCATTTAACCTTTAAAGGATGTTTACCACCGCGGATGGATGTGGGTCCGGCCCGGGAAGCGTTCTCCAGCTCTGGGTGCTCTAAGGATACACCCGGGCTGGAGCTCTTCATGGTGTCCGGGTTTTCTCTCTGAATCATGCTGGAGTTATTTATGGGCCCCATGGATGCAGAGCTGCTGGGAAACAGCTGTTCTCCTCATGGGCCGCTTCTCATTTGAGTTTGCTCGTGCGGCCGTTTGGCAACATTTGGGATTTTTTTGCTCATTTGTGATTGTTATGGATCTGTTCAGTAGTCAATTGGAGAGTGTATGGGTGTCACACTAGGCTTTGGATTATATTTATTGTGCTTTTTGAACTTCAAAATAATCCGAATAATATATATTTGTTCGATTGTAATCATTTCCACTCGTTGTGCTCGGCGTATTAATGCACCACTTCATGTGTTAACCATTCCACCACACAGTTCATCCATTAAGTTATGAATATACAAATAATTAAGTAAGCAGCCTATTTCATATTTTAAACTTTTATATTATTTTTTAGAACTATCAAACTATATTTACTTATTTCTACATGAGGTGATTCCACAACATTTAATTTTTAGATTCTTTCGATTCTTTCTGCCTCTTTGCTTTCTGACTTTGATCTGGATTACATGTTTCCTAGTCTGATTGTTTTCCATCAGCAGGCAGAGCAGATATGCACACGGTTTTTAAAACGAAGGGGAAACACGGTGAATATGAAAGGATGTAATATGATAAGCAGAATCAATAACATGTCAGATCACTCCGCCCAGACCGTATTCCTCTCTGCTCTTATTGCTTTTATTCCGGGAAATCACCGGGAATAATTTAGGTCAGAAATACTGTCAGCAGTTGACCGTTCGATTAGACAACAGATTCTGCTCTGTATCAGATATGAGCAAGACCTTCTGATTGCATCTCTCTGTGTTGTATCTAACCTTTCCCCCCTCCTTCCCCTTTCCCCTTCCCCTGCAGTTCTTAGGAGCTTTCTGGAAGCCGTTTCCTGCCATCACAATATCAGAAAATAAGAGGAAATCTTTTGGTGAGTGCTACTTTGTTTTTTTAATGTTTGTTTTTTTGGTGAGTGCTACTTTGTTTTTTTAATGTTTTTTTTTGGTGAGGCTATACAATATGAGGAAGATGTTTTCGGCATGTGAATCTGCACTAACCGTTATTAGACGTTGGAGGATATGAATTTCGATCATAATCTTGGTTATGCAGAATTATTTAAGAGCATATTATTAAATCTGACTAAATTACAGCACGTCTTAAAATGGGGACGGTGATTTTTTAGGGTTTTTAAAGACTGTCCGCACCTTAGCCGTATGGCGTGCGCGCAGTCTTTGCATGATGCCATGTGTTACGCCTTTGTCCAACACTCGATAGGCTATTATTATTTTTCAGTCATAATTATCGTTAATATTCTACTTTTACATTTTGATGCAAGATATTATAAATCCACCGATTACAGAAAAACTAACTAAAGCAGATAATGAGTGTACACATATGTTGGTGGTTCTGTCCCATTAATCGGCGATTATATCATTTGTTTCACAGCCTGAGTGTGTAGAGATGGGAGATGAATGCATGGGAAATGTGTATGTGTGTGATTGATGAAAAAGCATGTCATGACACGTGCTAATGTGATATGATCCAGAGGTGTGTGATGACTTCATCATTTGATGCGACAGTTATTAAAACAGAGCTTATGCCCCCCCACCACTACCGGCATGATCAACCTAAGAACAGTGTATACCAGGTCACAGTTAAAGAACAGTCACTTTCTTTCCGAGCACACGAACCTCACACATACTGATTCAACCATCAATAGTATGACATATTGTAAATCAAATCGAATTTTATTTATTCATAGCCCAATATCCCCACAATATATTTGTCTCGTGTTTTCTGTTGTTTTTGTAGATAGATCAACAAACATGAATCACAGTAAAAAGTTATAACACATAGGCTATGCTAATAATAACACAATTGAAAGATAGACAATCCTATCGACACAATGGTAATGCTAAATTAAAAATATAGGACCCAGGAGTATGTTCAAGGTAAGCCTGAGAAAGCCCTTTTTATGTTTGTTTACAAGTATTTAGCCTGTAATGTTAGTTGGTGTTGTTCTGCCTCACGAACATAACATGATTTCACCATTGGCATTGAAAGCAACACGTTTCCGCACAATGCGTAAAATAGGCTTTAGTCCCGAGGAAATTCCTTTGTGTCATCTTCCGTGGCCTACATGCCTGATGTCCTGGGGGAGAACAAAAAATGGAAAGAGGATTTCCATTCCAGCGAGTTTCAGTTGTGAAACCCAATACCCGTGACTCAGTCCGAAACACGGAGCCGTATCATGCCTTCCAAGGAAAATCAAGCGGAAGCTCCGGCATGATTTTACAAGTCAACATGTAATCCTTTGCCGATGTCACCGCGTCTCTTCACACACTGTTGCTCAGTAGGAGGAGAAAAAAATACAGAGACAATAAAATAGCTGATTAGTGGTTTGGTTAATGAGTAATGGTGTTGTTCAGCAGCAGTTAGCAGATCCTTTAGTCCTCACAAAGGATGGTTTGAAGGGAAACTTGCAGACAGACACATTTCAGGATCCCACCTTCCTCCTACACCGAGCTCATCCTCTTTCAGCAGCCCACAGCCAGTGCTATCTGTTTTAAAGTTGGCTGTTTACACACACACACACACACACACACACACACACACACACACACACACACACACACACACACACACACACACGCACACACACACACACCGCTGCTGGGTGCGAGAAAACTCATAAATCTTACCATAAGCGACAGGGGTAGCGTCCTGAATAATACAAATAGAGGGAGTGTAAGTGTGTGTGTGTGTGTGTGTGTGTGTGTGTGTGCGCGCGCGCTATGACAATATAGGGAACATTTATAGTTTCATGGCTTTTCTCTTTACCTCTGGGTTTTATGATCACTTTTGCTTCCTTTCTAAGTCACATTTCTCTGCTAATCTTGTTGCACCTTGCCCCTGTCTTCCTCGTATTCCCCTTTATGAAGACCTTGAAGTGCACTTTAAGTCATGCATATTCGTTTTACTCTTTAATGGAAATGTTACATTGTTACTTTCTGTACCTTAATGTCTGTCTCGCTCACTGTGACCTCCTTTTCTTGTTTATTTACCATATTTTGTGACCATGCAGCAGCAGGGGGAGACAAGGTGTTGACATATTCGGGAGGGGTGGCACGGAATGAGCTGCAGGAGGGGCTCTGTACATAAAATGGTCATACAATTTAAAAAAAAGTCTAATTTCCTGGCAAAGTGGACACAAGATCTTGTCCCACTGCCTGTAAACATGCCTCCACATGATATCAAATTAATTTGCCAAATTGCCACAAACAGTGACTCATAAGTGATTGGCCTACCTCCTAAAATAACAGTAAACATAATAATACATGTCTGGACTCACTTAATTTATGTATCTGGCTCTTTAAATGAATATGATTACAGTGAAAAGTATTATTTACATTCCAGTAAAGGCCAATTGTACTGTTAGCCATTCGCTAAATATAATTCATTACCATATTTTGATGCAATGCCATCCATGTGAGAAATAGACAGTAAAGGCCTCTGCTGTCAGCTTTACTTTAGTTTGGCAAAAAACAACAACTTGATCTTAATTATATTCTGAGGTTTAGCTACTTGTAAGAATGTGTATTTATTATTGGCCTACTTTGTTTTCTTAATGTTAAGAGGCATAGTTGGTAAGATTGAACACCCATCTATCAATTTTAATGACATGGTATAGCTGAGTTTAAACGACCCAAACCACGACCTCCTCAGCAAGAAGTCCTGCCAGCTCCTGATTGGAAATACAACTATGGCTGATAGACCCAGTTGTGGGCTGTTTGTTGACTGGTTATGGAACAATTAGGATTTGAAAGGCTATCAATTAGTGTTGCCACGTGAAAAGAAGCTCCATGCTTTATGCCTGGCTGCAGCCTGGTAGCCTATATTAGCATAATGTGAGAGTGACGCTCAGATGTTTGATGGGGGAATCAACGCGTCCGCGTGTCAAGCCCCGTTATTTCCTCCGTTACCCCCGTGAGCGGTACCCGGGCTGATTGTCAACAACATCATGAGAACACCTACTGGGAAACTAGCACCACCATTAGCCTACTCCTAGGCCGGCTGTAGACTGCCAGTGTGGTGTGGAATAACGGCTTCCAGAGACTGAGGCGAGAGCAGGTTACACACCGAAGACAGAGAAGAAGACGCTGAGGCGGGAAGACGGAAAATAATAAAGGAGCTCGCGCACAACCCAAACATGCAATGTGTTGACATGTTGTGGCGGGGCTGTTGCTCACAGGCTGTGTGAGAGCTACAAAAGCGAGACATTTGAGGCCATTGTTAACAGCCAGCAGCGGTGCAGGCAGTGCTGGTGCTGGGGCGGGAGGGTGGAGGACGGTGGGGGGCGGGGGCGCGAGCTGGCAGCAGGCAGGCTCCCGGTAAGCCTGAGCAGCTCGTGCGCTAGCTTGCCTGCCTGTAGCCCATTAGCTACACCGAGCCCCGTCTTTTAATTTGCCCCCCCTCATCATTCACTTCTGGGCACCGTCGCTCTCTCTTATCCTACAGCCGTTCATGCCACACGGTCTCCGGCGCGAGCTTGGTCCGCCGCCGCTGTCAGCTCCAGGAGGTGTTGTGGTGCTCGCGCTAGTGTCGAGAGAGCAGCGGAGAGAAGAAGAAGAGGAGAAAACGAAAGGGAACGCAAGCGGATTTGTTATTAATTCAGTATTTTATTATTTGTTATTGATTAACGTGCTTGAGGACTAATCTGTAATGCGGTGTTGCTGGGTCCGAGCCGGACTGGACCGGGACCGCCGGGGCTAGAAAAGGTAAGCAGCCTCACCGGCAGGCAGCAGGCCAACAAAGCAGAAACACGGAGTTAGTTCGCTGTGCACTTTGAGTGGCTGGCTCAGTGATTTATGGCCCGTATGACTTCAATCCCGGTTCAAGAAGAGTTCACAATGCTTTAAGCTGCCGCAAGCAGCCCCCCCTCTTCTATCGGCCTTCCAACTCTGTCCTTTCTCTCTCTGTGCCTCTCATTTATCCCCTGCTCCTCACTTAGAGCTATTTATTTACATCATATTTGCTGTTTTGGATGGACTACTTGTGCCTGGTATTTATAGGCTACCTATTTCTCTCCCTCGGCCCTCCTTTTTTATTATTATACTATTTTATTCCACACTTTGTGATGCTGTATTTGTATTCATATTCACTGTTTGTAGCAACAATAGCTCTGATATGGCCAATCTTTTATTGTTTCTGGCCTCTCTCTCTCCCCCCCCTCCTCCCTCTCTCTGTGTCTGTTAATGGGATAAGGAATACGTGGACTGTCCAAGTTAATGCATTCTCTCTTTGAGCTTCTCATGGCAGGCGCCATTTGTAATTTTATATCCTAGGATAAAACACAGACACTGGACACCACAGGCTGACCTCTCCCTCCCTCTCCATCCCTCCCTCCTCTCTCTCTGTTGTTTTTGTTTGGGTGGCTGTATCTCTGTCAGTGTAAGTGGATTATTCGGGGAGGCGTCTAGTAAAGTTGGTGATTGTAAACTACAAGCAAGGGCCACAGACATTACGTGTCCCGTTTAATGGCAAAGCAGCGATATGATTTAATAACATATTCCTCCTACACTCAGTGCCACGGCCTCCCTCCCTCTCTCC
This sequence comes from Champsocephalus esox, assembly GCA_036324585.1. Lineage (NCBI taxonomy): Eukaryota > Metazoa > Chordata > Actinopteri > Perciformes > Channichthyidae > Champsocephalus > Champsocephalus esox. The sequence goes on from CM070491.1 coordinate 6,085,627, forward strand.
CTCCTTGGGACTATTCCTCAGAGTAAATAATTAGGATTCCAGCTTGTCTCCCAGAAAGATAAATGGCTGACATGTGTGACGTGCTGAGAGCTAGAGTAGGGCTGGACTGTCTAATCACCAAAAAGAAGAATAGTGGGCTAATCTGCATTTTTTTTTAAACGAACGAACATATTTGTAAAGGCTAGTTTGCACAATTCCATCACAATAGGAAAACATTAAATAATCCAGATTTCTATTTTTCCGCATTAAAATAAATCAAAAACGGCATCTGTTTGATTAGTAAACGAAACATATGTTACCCTTACCATTAATTACATTTTATTGTTAATTAATTGGGTCAGCCTTGTAAATGTTACATTAAATGTTATTTAAGACATATTTCATATAGCCTAGGCCTCGTGCTCTGCTGTTTAAAAAAACCATCAAAAATAGCACAAGCCATTTGCTACAAGTAGACAACTTTTAAAGTTATTTTGTAACGTAGGCCTATTTCTTTTCAACCTAATGGTGTCACGTTATTTCTCACACACTTTAGCTGGACACTTCACTGTAGTTTGGTGGCTACTAGCTTCGTATCGGTGTTATCTGTAATTAGCTGAACACATTAGCCTGTTAGCTGTAGCTAGCACACAACGGCTCAGTGAGTGTCAGATGGCAGATCTTCTCCTTCTCCTTCTCCTTCTCTCCAAATGAATGCCAGGTGCCCTCTCTGCCTGACACCCGGCCACAGGCCCACCCCGGCGGTGAAGCAGATAGGGGCCCTATGGGGTCTCACGGCTGCTTTTTTCTACGTGTCCTCTTTTTCTCGGGGCCGTGATAGAGCACTCGACACTAATGAATCACTGACTCGTGAAGCTTCTTCCTGGCTTTCTGTCTTGCTGTCCCATCTCTCCATTGTTGGCCTGTTGTGTACCCAAGTCCAAGTGTTTATTTTTGTATTCTTGGAAGAGTCTAGGAATTATTGACCCCGATGCAACCTGCCTTTGCCTTTAAACAGTCAGAAATCCTTTATTCGTTTACAACGTTAGCCTACATCTCAATAAGGCATTTGATGTAGCCTTTATTATAATGAATCACGTGCAATAATATGCGTTATTTCTACTCAAACATGATGCAGGAGTATGTTGTTATTGTGTTTCCGGAGACTCTGGGAGTGAGGTAACAGCCGAGCAGACGGAACACAGTAAATCATGTGTGGAAGGCAGAGGTTGACAGAAATAGGCTACCTACATCAGTCACAAAGGAAATATATACAGGCCACATAAACTGCCGCCATTACGCAACGAAATGTCACGTTCAGCCTGAATAACAGCAGACGCGGTGGGGTTTTGCTTTATTATAAAACATCATCCTCACTGAAATTAAATGATCGAATAATACAAATGGATTACTTATAGTTATGTTAAGTAGTGAACACGGTGTTATTACATGTTTATTTTTAAATTGAAAGGTGAAGCACTGTCATTATTCTTGGATTACATGATGGAACCGAAACATAATTAGTGTTAGATAATAATAATAATAATAACAATAATAAGTATACTTAACTATTAACCAGGATTCATAATATCATTAAATGGGCAAATATGTTACTTGTAATTGCTAAGTTTATAATAATTATAATAATATTACAATTAGGATTATAATATCAATAATAGCAGTAATAATAATAATAAAGCTGCATCATTTGAAAAAATACATAAACAAAAACGAAATAATAATAATAACAATGGTATTAATAATAATAATAATAATAATAATACTAATAATAATAGTAATGATAATACCACATTTAAATAATACAACAAATAATAACATGTAATGTGTGCATCACTGTGAATAAATTATTGTGTGTGTGTGTTAAATCATGTGTGTGTGTGTGTGTGTGTGTGTGTGTGTGTGTATGTGTCTTTGTTAATGTGTGTGCATGTGTGCCTCCTCCATCAGAGCATCTGCAGGCTGTGCACTGGGCTCAGAGGGGAGGGGAGGGGGAGGGTAGAGGGGGGTGAGGAAAGAAAAGCAGTGGTTTCTATTCATGTCATGGTGCCTTTCATGGCGGAAGATGGATTTATCTCTCTCATTTCTTCATTCTGCCTCTCCTTAACCTTTCAGGTCAGACTGCAGGAGACCGTTGGAGAGACACCGTCACGTGACCCCCGGTACCAAATGGTCTTCCGGCAGTGGCTCTCAACAAGGACCGGAGCACAAGACGCCACTTCTCTCAGAAATGCAGAAGACAACATACTACGACAACTCCTCTGCACTCTTCGGTGGCTACTCGTCCTACCAGGTGCAGGGGGCAGCGGCAGCCGGCAACGGCTTTGGGGGCTACGATGCACCGGTCCCAGTGTCCCACCACCAGCCGGCCTTCCAGTCAGCCCCCCATCTGGATGTGGATTCGTACCAGCGCTCTGCCTGCTCTTTACAGTCACTGGGCAGCATCAGCGGCCACCAGCAGCAGCAGCTAGCCAAGACCAAGGAGCTGAATGGCAGCTGCATGCGGCCCAGTTTGCCACCTGAGCACCTCCCCGGCCCCCAGGTGTCCCCCCCACTGCCCCCCAACCCCAGCAGCAGTAATACTGGGGCTCAGCAGCCAGGGGGCGGTGCCGGGGGCTCCTCGCTCACTAAATCAGGCCCCAATAAGCCGTCTAATTCCTCTTCCTCCACGTCTTCCTCCACGTCTTCCTCCTCCTCTTCGCTGCCCCCCAACCCGACCATGTCCAAGCAGATCTTTCCCTGGATGAAAGAGTGTCGACAGGCGACCAAGCAGAAAAACTGTTCGCCCAGCAACAACTCTGGCAACGGTGTGTGAGACCGCACCTGTCTCTGTCTCTCTGTCTGTCTCTGCTTTGACTTCCCCCCATAGCCTCACAGAAACCACATGCAGAATACTAATCCCCCCTACACAACTCTCTCTCCTCATCTCCCCCTTCCTCGGTTCCTTATGTCCTCCTTCTATTTCATTTTCCTTCCTCATTAGCGCCTCTTTCCTATTATCCTGCCTTCGCCTTCCAATCACCCCCCCCGCTCTTTCCTCACCTCTCTTATCAACATCCTCTTTCAAGCCACAGATCCCCGAGGATTTAAAAAGGTTTCTCCGGCTGTTATAGCAAAACAGGTTTCCCCAGGCAACTGGTCATGTTGGTTATCAGTAGCTGGGCAGTGCGTCTGCTCTGATCCAAGGTCATCCTCAGCATCTGATCTGGCGTTAGGGTGAACAAGTGACTGGTGGGCTGGGTTCACTGTAAGGCTTCTTCCATCTCCCTGAGAAAGTGTGATCAAATGGAAGCTGGAAAGCTTGAACCTAAGATTTCAATTCTGCCCCACACTTTGTTTTGTAACTGAGCCTTTTGATGACTCACACATCAATCAAGCACCTGTCAAAACCCCTGCATGCTGTGAGCAGTGAAATAGGCCAAAGGTCAGAGGCATGGCAGTATGCAAGTGATCAGCAAGAGAATACAGTAAATATACACTATATATTCATTTTTTAGGAAGAGGATGGTTTGTTTATTTAATGTATATGTTGTGGACCAACAAAATATTTTCTTCCAATATTTGCGTACAAAAACGAGCACTTAGTTTGAGAGGAGATCCGTAAAGACCTGTACTGCATGAGGGGCAGAGCGGCTGGAAACAGAAGGCTTCAGCTCGCCTGGTTTCAATCCAAGAAGCACACCTAGCAACACGTCTCCATTTCACGATGCCAACCAATGAACACTTTGTATCCTTTTTATTTCATCACTTCACTTTGTAAAAACAAATAATTGTGTGTTTTTTAGAGGGAGCAGCACGATAGAAGAATTGATTGGCAAACAAAAAGCCTGGTGCAGATTTCCCTGAGGCTTATCGTCATAATGAGGCTGGTTCCATCATGCCTGTATGGGGACCTGCACACCTGTGATGGGTGACACACTGAATGAGGTCTGCTTACAGCACAGACACACGGCGCGTGGATACACTACTCTTCATCCATACTTACTTTGACATCAATGTCCCCTTAAAGCACCAGCGCTGGCTGCTGGGCACACAAAGGAAACATTGAGAAAGTTGCATCAGGGATAAACAAAGCCATTGGAGGAGAAATAGATCTGGTGTTCCCACAGTATTTAGTCACATCTTGCGTAGAAGGACCTAAAACAGCAGAACTGGATAAAGACACAATCAGTGATAACTGATCAGTGCATCTTCCTCATCACTTACCTTCCTCATCACCTCTCACACCCTCTGGTTATTATCACTTGCCTTCTGATTGCCCTCTCCTCGTCATCTCCTCGTGGCACCGTCTTGGTAATCCACAGATATTAACACAGTGAATTTAAATGTCATGTACGATAACAGATGAGTAGATTTTTCAGAGAGAGGAAGAATGATGTTTGAAATGAAAGATATTAGCGATGGGGAAGAATACAGCATGATAAATCTGAATATCATGTCTGATAACAGGACAAGGAAACAGTCATTGAGGCAGACAGATCCGATATTGGAATGGGTAGTTATCAATGAGAAGAGAATATGTTGTGCCTTAATGAATATGAGTATTAGGAAGCTTCCAGATGACTGGGAGGAGAGTGGGAAAGAGATTAGGCTGTTTGTAACGAGAATTTAATACATGAGAATGTCCCCGCTCTGTGATGCCCCTTTCACACCGACACGGTTCCAGGGCCGCTTCGGAGCTTGAGCTTGATAAGCACCGGTTTTTCCTGTTCACACCGCAGCGGAGCCGGCTCTAAGCACCGAAAACCGGTGCTTACCAAGCACCAAGAAATTGTCGGTCTACAATCAAGAACCGCATACGTCACGCTTACGTCGGGGGCAGGGGCGGGGTCAACCTGAGCTAACAGTTTATGGCGAGTACGGCAAATACAAGTTGTAACAAGCAGTAGTGCTGAGCAAAGTGACTAGAACGGGACCACACACTTTATAAAGTCAGGCAACACTAACCAGGCTTCATGTGATTCTGTTTATCTGTGCCTTACTTTGACCATCCGTTCGCTGTTATTGATCGTTGTGGAGAGAGGCAGACGTGTTGTTTTGTATTATTGCAGCTATCGGATGGAATCAATACATGGGCTGCACAGGTTGTCGTGTCCGACTATCACAAGTAGAATCATCATGAAAAATACGCCGGTCAAATGTGCCTGTAGAAAACGGTTTATGCCACAATAGGATAGCAACAAGTAGTCAAGTAGTCAGTTTAGCTTCGGTTGCTATGCTAACATCACCCATTGTATACCAGAGAAACGTTCCTAACAGCGTTGTGATGCCAAACAGCGGGCAGTAATTGCCGCTGAAACACATTAATAAACAATGAACCACGGCACTCTGGATAAAAGTATAAGGGTTGAGAAGGAGTTATTTCATTTAATCTGCTTCGTGTGATTAAAAGCAGCACGATCATCGACCCGGCGCCGTTGGGGAGAAAATCAGCGACGTAAACGGTGACGTCATGACGCAGCCGCGGCAGCACCAGTCGAACTCTGGGCGGTGTGAACACAACGGGGGCTGAAAATGACATTTGAAATGGATGCTCAAATAAACATTGCAAATATTATCACACCACGCTCGACATCTGGAACATGGTTTATGCTAGAATGGATTTATTCTTCGACAGAACCCTGGTTCTGCCTTCGAGCCTCTTGCTCTTAACGTGTGCTTCGTATTCGCTCCCTTCGCACAACATTACTGTGAGAAGATTAGATATATTCCATGGATCTCAATGTGGGATCTTCTTATGGAGCAGATGCCGGAGGCTCTTTAATGGTTGGCTGCAAATGTTTTAAATATCTACCAGGAGTGGGGTTCGAACCCACGAGGGCATACGCCCATCGGATCTTAAGTCCGACGCCTTAACCACTCGGCCATCCTGGTTATCTATCAGACAGCTTCCTGTGTCCTACACCTTTGCTTCACATTAGCTCCTTTGCGCTTCACATACACTTCCTCTGCCCTTAGCATTCGCTTCACTTCTTCTCCCGATGCTCTTACTATTCAACATGCACTTTTACTTTGCATGCGCTTAACATGCCTAATATTGCGCTTCCACTATCTATACGCTGCACTTCCAATGTTCATCATTAAGTTCTTTCTCTGTGCTTCCTACCCTTTTTCCAACAGGCCTTCCTGACCCTAGCCATCTAGTGCACCAGTTACACACCAAATAAACAATATGTGTGTTAGGTGTGCAATAGCTACAATTAATTTCATGGGAGTTACTATACTAAGGTTTGTGTTGTATTTGATTATACTCTACCCTTATTGATATATTTGGCGTTGGAGATAATATTAGAAGCACGCCTCACAGCACCAAAGTGCAGCCTCCGAAATAGCCGAGCAGTTGAATCAACAGCTCTCAGATTTCAACCAGAACTGAACACCATCCCCTTCAGGCAGGACTGCTGCATCACGTGACCCTGACGAGCGGCAGCGCGCGGAGATCATCCGGTTCAACCTGCCTGATGATCAAACTGTGACGCGTGTTCCTCTACTGATGTTGCTCCGTCCAAGAGCTCAGCAGTTACACCTTTCTATACAGGCTTCGTGCAAACCTTTAAGGTCTAAACTTCTTTTGTTCATTATTTAAGCCAACATTATTTTTCTATCTTTTCTCATTGTTAGTAAAAGGGCTTAACAATCGCCAGGACAACCCGTCTGCTGTAAGGTGTACCATTTGTGTTACTTGCTGCCACATTATTTGAAGCACCTTGCAAACATTTCTTTTGAATAATTTCTTTGCGTAAATAATGAAAAGATGTGAGGATAACGATAGATTGTGACGGATCGCCACATATAATCTAGTTGTATTCCTCTTAACACACAAAGTCATTACAGCAGCGGATTACTTTGATGTTAAAGGACCCAATGGCCTGAATAACAACATCGTTTCCTTCTGAAAAGAATGCAGACATCGGCATTTTGAAAACTAATGTGGTAACAGCTGAAGTGTGAGCAAATCCCAATGTTTCCCAGCTGTCTTAGTCGTAAGTACAAGTATCACATCCATGCGGTGAGAAGCGTGACTGCCGCTGCTGATGAAGTGAGTGCAGGTCTACATCAGCTCAGTCTTTTGCCGCCGCCGCCGCCGCTGCCGCGCCGCTGCGCTGCCGCCGCCGCTGCGCTGCCGCGCGCTGCGCTGCCGCCGCCGCTGCTGCTGCGCGCTGCTGCTGCTGCGGGGGTTTGTCTTTCCTGCCAAGATGCAATTTGGCTGCCCTGGGCCAGCGCCGGGCCCTCCGTCTCTTAATAACTGCCACTGTTATGAAGTGTTGACAACTAATATCAAGGGGTAATTCAGCCAGAGCCTGGACCCCCCTCTGCTTTATTAAGAAGCTGAATGCTTTCAATTTCCTCCAGCATGCAGCCTGAGTGGCTTATTCTCTCTTCCTTTAGGCTCTGTTCGTCTTCCCTCGACCTGCTTCTGACTATATCCTGCTTTTTGCACTTTTCCACTCCTCTTCTGCACATTTCTCCCATTTCCATTTCTCCCATTGCCAAGGCCTTTGTGCTCCCTTGTTTTTATTTGTGCTTGTATCTTATCAATATCATTATGCCATTTTATATTGACTTGCCCTTTCTCTGTTGGACCCTGTTCTCCTCAGTATCAGGAGGAGCAGAGAGTGGCAGCAGTGGGGAGAAGAGTCCCACCAGCGGGTCTTCAGCCTCGTCTAAGCGGGCCCGTACGGCCTACACCAGTGCTCAGCTGGTGGAGCTGGAGAAGGAGTTCCACTTCAACCGGTACCTGTGCCGGCCGCGCCGCGTGGAGATGGCCAACCTGCTGAACCTGTCCGAGCGGCAGATCAAGATCTGGTTCCAGAACCGACGCATGAAATACAAGAAGGACCAGAAGTCCAAGGGCCTCAGCTCCAGTTCTGGAGGGCCCTCACCCGCTGGCTCCCCCCCCCCTGACCATGCAGTCATCCGCCAGCTTCCTCAACTCCATGCACCCTATGGGAGGGGGTGGGGCAGGCTACGACGTCCCATCTCCGCCATCCTTCGGCAAACCCCACCAGGGAGTGTCCTACTCCATGTCCACTGCCTACTCCAACGTCCCCATGAAGGGCTGCCCCCCCCATCATAAGTACGGCTCCCCAGACCCGGACTACGGCGACCCCCACCCTCACCACGGCATGGCCAGTAACGCTGGCTACGGAACTCCCAACAACATGCAGGCCAGTCCAGTGTACGTGGGGGGGGGGCAGCTATGTGGAACCCATGCCTGGCTCGGGGCCCTCCATGTACGGGCTAAACCACCTCGGCCCCACGCCACCCCACCACCAAAACATGGACTACAATGGTGCGGGGCCCATGTCGGGTGCCAACGGGCACCATGTGGGTGGAGGGGGCCCCCCGGGCCCCTGCGACCCGCCCCCCCACCAGACGTACACCGAGCTGTCGGTGCACCACACCTCGACTCAGGGCAGAATCCAGGAAGCACCCAAGCTCACTCACCTGTAGCAGGTTTGCAACAACACGACAACGTAGGAAGTAGTGAAGACGACAGACTAACAGACTAACTAACATGTGGGGACCTGCTGCTGCACGGGGACAGCAGGGGGGCCACAAGGAGACAGACAGGAGCCATCCAGTGGTTTGTCCTGTGCCCTACAGCCCCCCCTGTTTACACTGCCTGACCAGGATGAGGGCTTTCACTGTTACTCTGAAAGTGCAGTTCGCTGTAGACACAAAGGTAGGGCTGTAATAAGCCGCGGCGAGGGACAGACACTTTCCAAGAGACACTAAAATCACTGCAGTGCAGAACTAGAGGAATCAATGGTGGTGCTAAAACACTTTATATTTCAAACAGGAACCAAACTTACGATCCGCTCCTGAAACATTACATTATCCGACAGGAAATTAGGAATGTTCATACGAAAGAGGATGAGTGCCACGTTGACAACATTTTTGAGATCTTAATTTATTATTTTAAGTGCTGAGATTAAAGACAGAATTCACACTTTTCTCAGAACTAAGAATTCAAAAAATGTTCAAAGGTGGCCCTAATTTTCTTCCGTATGTTCAAGAATTAAAGCGAGCATTCTCAGATTTACCCATGAATCATTTAACTTACACATTAAAACTGCCTAATATTTAAGTATACTTTACCAGTGATTGTTCCATTAGAACTCTTGATTTTGTTTTAGGCATCTCACATGAACCCTTTTTTAGAGCAGTTTCCACTCTGTCCCAGGGCAGTGAGGCATATTGTACATTACATTGCATTTAGCTGACGCTTTTATCCAAAGCGACTTACAATAAGTGCATTCGACCAACAAGATACAAGCTGAGGCGTGGTTTACAGTCTCCTACGTTCCCTGGGGACAATACACGTCAGGGAGCTCATCTCGTGGGAGTGGAGCAGAGACATATCGGCAGCTGTACAGCACAACAGGATTTATGGTGAGCACCATTGTTTAGTCAGTGTTAGACTGATCATCGGCACAGTCAATCAAAACAACTATATACTGAGTACTAGAGATTCAGAAATAAATATATTGGTCAGAAACCCCCAAAAAATCAAATATGAAAGAACACCTCTAAGTATGATGTGTGTGTGTGGGTGGGGCAAATTGCCGCCCAGCTGGCCTGCTGTTAGAGCTTGGAGTATGGGGTTTTAAATGTGTACTATGATAAGAAATCTTCCCCCTAAGACACACACATATACAAACTCCCGGCTGCTAAATGAAATACTTTTTAATGGGCAGTTAACGAGGTGGTTAGATTTATGGCGCCGGGCTCTCTCCCCCTCCAGGCTACACATGTTGTTGTCAGCCGGGCTGAGCTATGAAGAGAACCGTCCTCTCCATCAGCTGAGAGAGGGAGAGCACAAATATGTCTCCCTCGTCCCACAGAGCATAAACACCACTGGATGTTCTCCGTCTCTCCGTCTCGTTCTCCTGCTGTCCCCGCCTCTCTCCGATCCACTACTAACACTCTCCTGTCTGTGGCAGCAGCACATGGCTTCTGAAGGAGGCTACACATCCCACAACCCGCCACAGACCGCACACACACACACACACACACACATGCATTCACCACCCCTCCCATCAATCTAACAGGGTTTAAGAAGCGACACGAGGCTAAAGTAGCTCCCATAGACACACTTCTGTGCTAAGCTACTTTAGCTAATCACACACGCAGCAACGCTAAGCTAGCTTCCTTTCGTTGCCACACACACACAGCGGGGTCACGCCAGCTGTTGACATCTTTGAACAAACACATGAGAGGACACGGAAGAGACATTTTTAATGTTCTTATTTTAGCACATCATCGACACAGGGTAAATAATAAGAGTGGAGAACAATATTTATTTATGTTTGGCTACGTCATTGTCCTCTGTCTGTCTCTCCATCTCTTTCTCTCTCTTTCTATCACCTTATAATATTGTTTTGTTTTGTTCTCACATATCTTGACTTTTAACGTGGATACAGGGTATATATTTGAACAAAAATGCATGTCCCAGAAATCTGAGCTGATGTATTTCAAACATTTAAAACAACTGGGTTTATTTGTCAGTGAGGACGGTGGGGGGGGAACACACATCACACATGAAAAGTGTGTGTGTTGGACCCCTATTTCACTCTGCTCTTCTAGAAATAAACCCTCTGTATGGTTTTAAAGTGCAGATCTACACACATGCTTTCCACATCTGGGCATCATTGTTGCACTTAGAGTTGACATTTTGATGGTTAAAAGGTAAAAGATAATAATAATAATAAAATCTTATTTTGAAGACGGAAGGCCCTCCAATCAAAGCGTCTTTCGCCAATGTGTGTTCGAGTGAACATTCATATATAAATATTTATTTGTTATAGCCAGTTTAAAAAGACTTTCTGTTTTGTATTATTATTATTTATCCTTCATGTATTTATATCGAGAAAAAATACTGTACTTTTTTAGTATTTACCTGTTATGAAAGAAAAAAATGTTGTGTTTCTTCTTGTCCGATGTACTGAAGTTACATTTTTTAGTTCTTGTATTTTAGAAGAAGATAGGTAGTTTTTATGTTCCTAAAATGACCCTTGTACATACATGTCTTGGCTTGTACAGGGAGCAGGCTCGGGGGGGATTGGTGACTCATCCGAGCTTAGTCGGAAAAATGTAGACAAACTATTAGCTGGAAAAAAGTCTTTTTGGAGAAAAACAACTTCTTTTTTGTCCTTTGTAGCTCCTTTTCCTTTCACTGTTGAGAGAGTTGTCTGTCGAGCAATTCTTTAATAAAATGTTACGTTATTCAGAGCTATCGTCGGTTTGTCTATGATTCTCAGGTGTGGTGGTAAATAATCATTAAAGAAATGAAAGGGCATTACTGATTGGTTCGGCAGTGTTTCTGTCAGGAACACAATAAGAGCATGCGTTGATGACGTGTTAGCCAAACAGGAAGTTAGCATCTCAAGGGCCACAGGAAGTTAGCCTCTCAAGGGCCACAGGAAGTTAGCCTCCCAAGGGCTCCCACAACCAACATATGGGATTTCCCCATTTAATTTCAGGGTATTGAGAGAAAATTAGCTCTGTGGCAAAGACACGTTTATGATACTTCTGAATACTAAATCACCACATATTAACGCCGCCACGTTATGATACTTTAAGGTTCAATGCAGTCGGCTGAAATAAACACACAATGCTATAAACCACATGTGTCAAACTCGAGGCCCGGTGGCCAAATCAGGCCCGTGGTGGATTTAATTTCGGTCCGCAGGATAATTTTTGATTCCTATTAGATCTGGCCCGCCGGTATATTGCACACACCTTCACTCCATCCTGAGGGTCTCCTCCGCTCAGAGCCGGACCCCAAACATTGATGACCTTGCACCCAAGATGAGATGCCAAGTGTCTGAGCTAGCATCTCAGAGCAGCACACTGAGTTCAATGGATGCTTCCTTCTGCACTTTCTCTCACGACAACAGGCCATGTTTGTTTCTCTTTGAGGGAATAGTTTTGTTGAAGCTGTTGTTGGCCGGTGGAGAAATGTACTCATAAGAAGTGACTCTGGAAAAGCTGCAGATGGAGCCATAAGAAATGAATGCAACTGATTATTTAATGTTTAATGTTGTTTTTATAGGCAGTAATTGAAGCGTTGTTAGTTCCAGGTTTAATATGTGCAATAAGTTCATTTCAATACGTTCTGCAATAAACATTGAACCAGTCCGGCCCTCCACTAGCACCCATTTTGAAATGTTGGCCCACTGTGTATTTGAGTTTGACCCCCGTGCTATAAACAAACTACAACACGGTCGCATGGGCGCACATCACCACGCTTATCAAAAGGCGGCTAATGTTTGGCGTCATGGCGTTTATCTTATTTAGTCACTTATTAGCAACGGCCATTTTTATGACACACTGAAGCGTTGTGCGTTCACCAGTGGGGTATTACCAACGTGTTTTATGCCGTAGAACAACCACAGACTTTGTAACCAAAAACACGTCCAAAAAAACATTGACGTCATAACGAAGTGGTAAACTGCTAACTCATTCCCGCGTGTAAGGACTCATGACTGCACCACTATTTTTGTGGCTAACATCATTATTAAATATGCTAATTATTGAACAGCGCTATCAGAACTCAAGTCTGGTTCTGTGGTGGTGCATATTTTTACATGACCAATACAAACAAATCCCTACCCTCTGAAGACCAGCTGGCCTCAGTGATAGAGAATAATAAAGCCTTAATATGCTCTCTGTGTGGACTAACCCTTTGAAGGATACATCTCACCATCAATATTTCACCTATACATCTTTTCAACATTCATGACTTGCTTTTAAATGTTATGATCTGTGTAGGTCTGCCGGCCATATTGGACCTCAAGTTAATGATGCATACCTTTTTGAGGGCAAAATGGTACATGGTCCCAGGCAGAACAAGGTACAATAGTTTTATAAATATTAAGGAACAATATACAAATACAGTGTGGGTTAGGCTAGGTTTCAAGCAAATGTTGACAAAATATACATTTCTTCCAATTGATATAAATGTTTTCCTATTTGCTTAAGATAAATGCCAACCTTTGCACTGAACAAAACTGAAATATTGACTTTAATTAAATGTATTATGTCAACAACTAACCCTAATAATAAGTTGAACCTAATATTTAGTATGTAAACGTAATAGTATTGCTTTGAACTAAACTAATGCAGTTGTGTGAAATCTGTTGACATAATACATTCAATTAAAGTCAAGTTGTAGTGTTTTCAGCGAAGGTATATGCTGAGTATGTATTAGATCCGATGATGTGGCTCAGGCCCATGTGCTGCCTCGATGTGCTGTTGAGGATCTGGGGTCGTAGTTTCCAGCAGCTTGTGTCTGCTGATGACCTGACACTGGTGCAGGATAGAATATCATGGTACTGCAGGCTAAAGCATGGCAGCACTGTCAGAACACATCTACAGCCTAGAGCGACATGTAACATGTCAGAAGTACAAAAAACCCTCAACCTTTAGGAGAAATACAAATCTGCTTCTGGTCTCCTTTATGCTTTCCAAAGTAGAAAGAGTACACAAACTGTGCTACTGTAGCTATGGCCGGTGTTCATTTAGCGTACTGAGTAGTAACACCGAGATATAGCATCCAGGGAAGGTCTAAGGTCGGACCCAACAACTATTCCTGGACTGAAACCTAAAACCTGCTGTGGCTGGAGTCCTCTTCTTTAGCTCTGTCGTGATTGGCTGATTCCTCCAAACTATCTTTACAGAAAAAGATCAAACTCCGTCAGAACTATTCTTATTTAGACAGTTTAGTGACGAGTACTGTAAAGTATTGCATCTAAAGAATCATGTTTATCTCTCACGAGTCACAAATGCTGAAAAAAACATTTAGGACTCAATTTCTCTACAAAACAAATACACTTTCGCAAGAATGACTTTATAATATGTATACATGATGATTTGCAATGATTCAAAAGGTATGTTTTCACAAAGGGACTGTTTAACGTTTTATTACTCAGGATTAAGATGGGAATGTTGGAGATATGGGCCGTAGAGATATCGATGCAGAAAACAGGTCCAATGGAACGTTCTGAGTAGCAGGGTCATGGTTTCTGTTGAGAGATATGCTGTTGAGTTATTCATGTATTTCTTTGTAAACAAGCAAAATGCTAGTTCCAGTCACCTGGACAGAAGGCTGAGAGTGTGTCTCCGTGGTTAATATGACAGACACATGGCAACGCACCAGACCATCTATGGACAGTTAGCACTGCAGGTCAAATACATACTGTGGAATGTGGGTTGAAACTGTCCTTTACGTTCATTTACCACTTCTGTGAAACATAAGTGACTCAAAATGGGGCAAGCGTTTGCTGTGAGTGAGGCCTGCATGATGATCCTTTGTTTCAGTTTGAGTTTTAAGTAAGGCTACTTTGAGACCAGAGGATGGTATGAGTGTTATATATATTATGCACATATGTCTTAGTCATTCACCCCAGCATCATGTTAACTATCTACTATTCATATTTCCAAAAGGGGTTCTCTCATTATTTCTTAATGTAAAGTAGCAAAGAGGTTTTTCTTTTCTTCAACCACAGATATTCTCTTTCGGCTATTTGACTATTCAACTAGTCCCCTGTTTGTCACTATTACGCAATTACACCAATTTCATCCATCAACTTTCTTTTATTTCCCAGTTGTCTTTTTTTCTACTCTTAATCTTCATGAGAAATCTTATTTAGGAGAATCAAAATAAGTAACCCCTCCCCAAGTGTGGCCACATAACCAGAGTAAAGCCAGGGAGCAAAAACAGATCGGACTCCTCTCTCCCAATGTTTTCACCCCATTCAACTTTTTGTTTCTGTGTCTTGTGTTGCTGTTTATGTCTAAAAAAAGCCCCGAAGCCTCGGCCCGGTCACATGGTGTGTGTGTGTGTGCCCCACATCTCTATCTCTTGAACGCGCTCGTGCTGAGGCCTGAGAGCAGCATAAAACTTGGGACATAAATCAGGCTCCCATAAATAATGGCCATACTTCCCTTTACATCTCCGTTGGACTAACAGACAATAAAAACACCAATAAGCAGAGATTGGATCTAATTTATTGCCTCATAAAAGCAGACGCAGAGCTCGGTGCAGCATTTCTGCAGAACACACACTCCCAGCCAGGTTACAATTAAAAACTAATAAGGTCACACTCTTTAGGTGGATTAGACTATACTGTAGTTTAAGATGTATTTTAAGGTATTTTAAAGAGCACACCTTATTATTACACAACATATTACTTTAACTTTTTCACAAATGTCCTTATTCAACACAAATACAAGTAGTATTCAAATGTTTTGGAGTTCTTTGAAATAAACAATACCATCAATAATAGTAAGAACAATAACAGTGAAACTATTAGATCTTAAACTGTTTTCTTTGTCTTTTAATTTGTCTTTTTCATATTTACTACTATTATTTTACAATTGTATTTACAATTTCTACCCGGAACTTGAACTAATTAAAAATATCAATAATTAATGTTATATTTTAAATTCGATAACAATTCAACTGGAATAGAAATACGTGTTTTACCCTCAGTATCTCCAAAACAAAAGAGCTCACTGATAAATAAAATAATGTAAAAACATATTCCAGCACACCCGGAAACAAATATCTGTTCTCCCGCAAAACTTCCCATACATTCCTCGGAATTTTACAACAAGAAAAAAATGGATAAAAAAGTAAGAAATGGTATAATGAAAGCAGCTGCTGTGGTGTATTGTGATAGGAGCTCGGTCAGCAGTGTGTGGTGTGTTCAAGTCGCCTCGGCCTGCTCACTGCTGCTTTCTGCTGCTCAATGACTTCCCTCCCACTCACATTGCTGCTTCTGTTGCCTCTCTCTCAGAGTCAGAGGGCAAACCAAATGGCATGGGAACAAGAGGAAAATGACTGTGTGAGCTAAATAACTTGTGCATTTGTCTCTGGTTTATTTCTCAACAGATAGCCTACATTATTTCTCCATGACATACGAGCGTATTTACTTTGCGGAAAAGCCGCGTAAAAATATGGAATACTGAATTTAAAAGGGGAGAAATGGAGAGAGAGGTTTGCTTGTTATGCAGGCACAGAGAGGGGCCGCTGTCAGCCTCTTTGCGCGGCCTGAAAGATTGATCACCGCACTTCTTTTCCCACTCGGGGCTCCTCGGGACCTCCCTAAAAATACGCTCCTCCAAACTGCCTGATCTTTATAAAAATCTACATGTGCGTCCTGTGGAGTCTGAATGCCCCATCAGCACACTCTCACTTAGTATTAGCGTTTACATTATTGCTGCTGTATTATTATTTTTTGACTAAGAGGAACAGGAGGCCTCTTCCCCTCCTTCCACGCAGGAGCGACCTCGCTGTGAACTCTGTGCGTAAACACAGCGAACATTTTAACACTCATGCATCACACTGTGGAGAGTGAGAGAAGCTAGCAACACTTTGGTAGTGTGCAGCAGAGGCTATTCAAGGTGGATTGCATTTAGACAACATAAAGGCTTACTATTTTAAGCATATACGCGCACTTAGGGAAAGCCATTACATCACAAATACAAGAAGAGGTCTATTAAGAAATGTAAATGTTCACTTACACCAACAGGCTGCCTCCTCCCCAGTTAAATCTAAATGTTTAGAATCTGCAGACATCTTCTCCATCCTCTCCTCCTGAGCGGCTGCGCCATCTAAAACCCTCCCAAACTTTCGAAATTGAGGATTTTCAGCCTCTGTCACACTTTATAAGATTAATGATCTGTGTGGTGTAAACAGTAGTTTTTTTTCTAAGCGAGCCATATTGTAAACGGTGGTGGCCAGCCTAACGTTAACAGTCATTACATCACCCAGAGGACCGAAATGTGTCCGGGGGATGCGCTATTGTTTGTGCGTAACGCGGGGCCGGGATGCGCCGACCCGCCGCCCACACAGCACACATGGCGACCGGCCGCCTTCACGTTTTCTCTCCCCGGACTTTACCCCCCGTGAGGACTAAACAATAGCAGCTATCCTACGATATAGCCCCTCTCTGCCACAGAAAATAATAATGCTGCTTCCCACAGCCATCACTGCCGTCAGGCCCGGGCTCCTGATTGGTTGTATTCGGTCACGTGACCAGGAATTGGCTGCAATTTCGCCCCATAGATCTTCAGTTTAGCCTACCCAGGTCCCCATACGCTAGTAATATCACCAATATACAATTATTAAATAGCCACCGCATTTACGCCATTGCTGTCGGGACCCTTACACGCTCGTGGTTTTTTTTTCATTTATTTTTGTACAAAGCCATATTGTGTTGTGAGCGTGTGCGGGCGTGCTTACATGTGTGTATGTTTTTTTTTATTTTGGGGAAGGGATTGTTTCGGGGGTCTCGCCGTTTGAGGTAGAAGCCGGTTTGAGGGAGCAATGAATTTTGAATTTGAGAGGGAGATCGGTTTTATAAACAGCCAGCCGTCCCTAGCAGAGTGCCTGACGTCCTTCCCCGCCGTCCTGGAGTCATTTCAAACTTCATCAATCAAGGACTCGACAGTAATTCCGCCTCCCTTTGAGCACACCATCCCCAGCCTCAGCCCCTGCACAGCCAGCCAGCCGAGACCGACTGCTAGGAGCCAGCAGAACCGGAGGACCTCCGTCACTAATGGCCTCCAGACGCAGCACCGAGCCGCCCAGCAGCCCTGCCCGCCCGGCCAGGCCCCTGCCCCGGCCACCGCCATCCTGGCCGGACCGCTGGCCCACGAGTTCCCCTGGATGAAGGAGAAGAAGTCATCCAAGAAGCCCCCCAAGCCTGGGAGCAGCTCCAGCGGTGGCATATCCATCATCCCCCCTGCCTCTTCCTCCCCGTCGCCGACCGCCTCCGGGTACGCTTCGGCGGGCATCGAGTCACCCACAGGTCGGTATGCTGGGAGCGGCTGTGTGTGTGTGTGTGTGTGTGTGTGTGTGTGTGTGATGGGAGTGTGATATGCAGCTTGTGCTTTATTTTTGTGTTCATCTTCATTTCACATCCACTCTATAACTTACCATGCATTACACACAGCAAGGATTTGGTTAGATAACATGGTCTTTTTCCAGTGTGTGTGTGTGTGTGTATATTTTGCAGTGCAGTGCTGTGATGCTGTGTCAACAGGGAAGCCACATCGACACCCCTGCATTATGCTGCAGTGCTTTGCTCTATAGTCTTCATCATGCATGTACACGTGCACCATTTAACGCGAGGTTCCAAAATCGGTCATTGTTTTTGTTTATCATTCAGAATGAAGTTTTAAGAGTGCACACCAGGCACAGGTCTGCATCATTTTAATTATGCACCATCTAAAGCTTACACTTCCAACCGTTGTTCTGCCTATACACTTCTTTATTGTGCGTAAAGACTACAGAGGCGGTTTTTTCATCCATTCTGCAGATGCTGTTGTTTGGGTGCATGGTGGGGCTTCAGCAGCGTCGCCATGGCATTATATATTCATAACACAACTGAGGGGGTAGCCATATTGGATGGAGGTAGGGAATATAATGGCGAGGCAGAGCAACAGAATGATGGGGTGGGGGTTGGGGGAGGTAGCTGCATGCACACAGGATACAGGCTGCACACAATCAGATTGTCTTGGGTTTAGGCCATTTCTGTCTTTTCCACTGCCCTCCATTACAATCACTGTACTTTGTTTTTCTCCACACACATACAATCCCACCAGGTCTCGTGTTCCTTTCTCGCCCAATGTCCTGCCTGTTCTGCCTCATTCACAAAGCTATTCATGGCTTAAGTTATGTTTGGTGTCACATCGACATTCCTACATCTCCCTGTACATTTCCCCATGATCTATTTATGTTCTTCTCTTTCGGTTCTCTGATCTCATACTGCAGCCTCTCACGCCAGACTTTACAGAATCAGTTTTACCATTATCATCTGCCTTTATCTGCCTTTTTACTATATTATTATTTTTTTACCATCAACAAATTGGCGCGCTCTAACAGTTACGGCTTTGGCTGCTACTGTAATCGGAAGGAGTATTTTTTACGAGAGTGTTTGTGTTTTATTACTGTTTTATTACAGACAGAAGAGCCGAGGGGATTTCTGCTCGATGCTGAAGCAGCTTATTTCTTGGTTGGAAATCTCGCACGCAATAAAATTGCAGAGGTTTTACAGCTCTCATGAAATAGATTACAATTTGAAGTTTAAACGAACTATAAAATAAAAAGGGCAAAAGATTGTACACATAAATCCCCATTATTATTTTGCTCTCCTTTTATTTGTATTTGTCTCTGCAGACCCGAGCCATGCGGGTCTGGATGGTGGAGCCGGGTCCCGACGGCTGCGCACCGCCTACACCAACACCCAGCTGCTGGAACTGGAGAAGGAGTTCCACTTTAACAAGTACCTATGCCGGCCCAGGAGGGTGGAGATCGCCGCGCTGTTGGACCTGACCGAGCGACAGGTGAAAGTATGGTTCCAGAACCGGCGCATGAAACACAAGCGCCAGACTACGCACCACCGGGACGGAGGGGGGCATGAATCCATCGACCCGGGCGGGTTTGAGCCGCTCGAAGGCGCCGATGCCTCCTCTCCGTACTCGAGTCAGCCGCTGGAAGCATCTGGCACCGGGGAGGCGACGTCGGACGGAGAGGCGGGGATCTGCAATCCATCTTCGGCCGCCTACGCGAATGACAGCGGGGATAATACACAACCCACGCCGGAGGAGGGAGGCCGATTGAGCCGCCCTGAACGCCCACCGCTTCCAGGGGCATCTGGCTCCTCTGACTCCCCTCCTGCGCCTCAGAACTCCGCCGATATCCCGGGTCTAATGCAGCTCAGCGAGGCCGGGCCCACAGCACCCGATCCGTCCTTCTCCGAGCAGCGGGATTCCTCTGCTCCTGCTGACGCGTCCTCATCCACCTCCTCGCTCCCCGACCTCACCTTCTTCGCCGTGGACTCCTGCCTGTCTCCCAGCCTGCAGAGCTCCCTGGATAGCCCGGTGGATTTCTCCGAGGAGGACTTCGATTTATTCACAAGCACACTGTGCACCATAGATCTGCACAACCTCAACTTCTGAGAGAAATAAAGAAGACTAATAAAAGAGGAGGACGGGTGAACAATCGAGCGGAGGCGACGGCTGTTTAAAAAGCATTAATGCTTCGAGGCAACATTATGAATTGATGTTCTTCTCAAAATATTGGTTTATATATTTTTGCTGGTGTTATTTTGCAGCTATAATATAGAGATAGGCCTAAATACATTTTTAAACATCGAAGGAACAATTCATTTTTCCACCATCGAAACGTTTTTTTTTCTTGTCCATTCTTCAGGTAGCCTATTTATTGCCTCGTTTTTGTTCAAATGATTAGCCCTTTTCCGTTTGTGTGGATTTTTCCTCGTGCATTTTGGTGCAGCTTCATGGATTCTAAATAACTTCTCAGGAACTGTTCGATGCAGAAAGCTGGACTGCTTTTACACAATCTCAACTCCAGAGAAGCCCTGCTGATGACCCGAGTTTTAGACCCGTTTATTTATTGAGATTCTTTAATAGTGAAAATCCAAATTATTTATTGTACATATATTTTCATAGTGGAATAATAATAATAAAAACACACAAACATTTACGATGTCTTTGTATTGGCTAAATTAATTAACGGAGTGACTAATAACACCTAATAATTGTGTGAGAATATATACGGCATGCAGTAGCCTAAATATATTTTTGTATGAAGTGAAAGATAATAGTGCTTACAGTGAATTTTTTTAATAGCCAATCGTAAATAACAAATAAAGTGAGCCTCAGTAGAACTATTAGCCTATTATTATTATGCTCATGTTTATTGTTAATAGTTTTACAATATGTTGCCAAATTGGACATTTTTAATCTGTTTAAATTTCCATAGCCTATATTTTGTTCCATAAAAGGTAGCCTAGTTTTAAACCAGATTGTTATTTTATTTTAATTGTTAAGATAAGGCTTAAGGCTATGTCATGAGGCTATGTGTTATTTTATTTTTGTGATCGTCTGATATCCTATTTTAATGTTGTGTCATGATGCTAGTTTCCAGTTTAAATGTTCCATCTTGTTTTCCCACCCTTTAGGCTACAACATAAACATATAGCCTGATATACCCTGGCATGGCCCAGATATGGTTGTTTACACAGAGATAACCCTTAAGAGCGAGATATTTCCCAGAGCAGATAAAAAGAGGAGAAACAGCGATTGTTTCCACACACACACAATTGTTTCCCTCCTTCACTGTTAGCTTAGCATTACATTGGTAGCCCTCTGCCTCGGAGCTGGCCTGGAGCCTATGGTTAGCATAGCATGGCCTAGCTTCCACCATGCCAGAGCAGCAGAGATGCTACAATATAGTCTTTGAGGAGGCCCAGAACTAACATGAGCTAGTTACTTTAGTGAAGCTAACTGTAGCTTGTATTGCTAATTATTCTCCTCTATTAAGATAGAAGGGTAAATCTAGAGCAAACCTTGAATTAGCATGGTTACATGGTTAAGAGAGATAGAGTGTAGTTTGTGTGTGTTGCTAACTAGCTGCTCCTCCCCCCACAGTCAAAATGGCGCTGAAGACAAAGCAGGATGTGAACAATGAGCAGTGGCAGCCATTACAGGATAACTGCTCAGTGTGACAGGCATGGTGTTTACTGTGCATTTGCATATAATAAGGATAAGAATAGTGATATATAATAATATATCATTATTATTATAATAGCAATAATAATATATTTGCATAATATTTTTTGATATATTTGTAGAATTCAAATATTTGTAGATATGAAATTGGCATAAACACATAAGCAGGCTGCAACATATATACGAGAAAATATAGGAACATGTGGGTTGATATTGGTAACACAACCAGTAAACCATGGTGTTATATTGCAATGACATTGTCAATAGTTATCTATTTATGATGCCTTTGAATAGCCTACATAACACAGGGATTCTTGGTTTAATAAACCCTGCCTAATCACCACTCCATCACCATGAGAACAATTGAGGCCAATTACAATTAGATAAAGATTATAAAAATCCTTATCTGGGAGAGCCTTATTTAAACATGGTATAACTTAGTGTTTCCGTGGAATTCCTTAAAATGTGGCATATCAAATAATAAATCAGAACCCCACTCATATTCACTGTGACTGATGCTTGCACTATGTGTTATCAATGGAATAACATAATGAAAACACATACAGAGACAAACCCACCTGATGCATTTGAGGACAGGTTTTAAATTGTGTTGATTTAAGTCCTACGGAAACCAAAGGAAAAAATAATATAACAATGACAATCACATATTAAAATAGTTATAAAGCTATACTACCACAAAAATTAACGATAACATTAATAATATAATAACAACAACAACAACAACAACAACAACAACAACAACAACAAAAACAACAACAACAAAATAATAATAATAATAATGCACAATATTTAATATTTGAATGTTTAGGCACAATAACATAATCCTCATTTCATATCTCGTTTCATATTTTCTATGTCGTGTAAGGGCATTACATGTAACCAATGCAGTGACATATTATGTGAATTAGATTACAATATAATAGAATAAATGTTTTTGACCACCATGCACCATACCCCAGTATAGAATCATGGGAAACTCCACTGATCTAGGCACGTCACCACTGTCGAAAAAACAGAGCTAAAATAAGAAGAGCTAAAATTAGCTAAGCTAAGCTCAGTTGAGCTAAACTGTCTAAACCCAACTAAAATTGGCTAAAACAAGCTGCTCCTGGCTTCAGACGAGTTAATGAACCAAATAATTTTATTTCCCGAAATGTTCAACTTTTAATTTGGAAAAAATAGGTATCTATTGGGCTGGTAAACTGAAGACAGTCACATAAAAGAAATACAGTAAGTAACATTTAGCAAGCAACCAATCATGTCACATCTGATATGTTGCCCTGCATCATTTCTATCAACATTGTTTTTTGCAGAGCTATAAAGGAATACTTGCCAGGACAAAAAACAGCAACGATTAACTTTGCACATATTCGATAGGATTATTATACCCCATTTATTTGTCAATTTCAGAATGCTAAAGCCTTTTACCTGCTTATGCTTAACGGTTCAGTTGATAACGTTTCGTCATATTTACTCCTGATTTGCACACTTGCATCTTGGAAGAAAACAACCAATCAGAGCAGAGGTGACTAAAACAGTGTGACACAGAAAACAGTTACAATAGAAAAATAAGAAAAACATCAAAAACTAAATCAAATCCTTTATATCAAAAAAGGCCAGAGTTTGAAATTAAAAGTGTAGTTTTGTGCAAATGAACATGATCTTAAAACTATAATGACATACTTTGTCATAGTTTCTTGTTCCAGTGTGTGGGTGCTTAACAGCAGGCTGACACATGTTTCTGAAAAGATTTGAGGTAATAAATAGGCAATGCAGTAGCAGAATGTTCATATGTGACCTTGCGCTGCCTAGTTTGAATGTTTGATTGACACTTCGTCATAGGCCCCTCGATTATTTTTTTATTTTTGGCAGTTAAGTCTTTATAATCCCATCAAGAGCACAATTGGAGGCAGAGGAAAAAAACAATCAGTCTAAAGCCAATCTGTCAAGATGTGGTAAAGGTTGAACACATATTGTAAAGAGGTAATTGTTCTGTAATCAGTGCTAAGCTTTAAGTTTAGTGCGAGTCACAGGAAATAAACAAGTACATTAATGATATATAAAGCTCATATTAGTTAACTAACTTCAATGCACATGGCACGTGATGAGTGGGTTAGGAAGGACTTTAA